>JAWWES010000081.1:80438231-80462253 GCA_035583135.1 Lophotriccus pileatus | reverse complement strand
TTGGAACTAGATGATCTTTAAGGTCCTTTCCAATCCAAACTTTTTCATGTTTCCATGATTTTATGACTATGGTTCTGAAGGTAAACTGGGAGCAAATCATCACGATTTAGTGATACATATGCTCTAATAGTTTCTTCTGTTTGGAATATCTGCTTCTATAAATTACCTAAAGATTTTTTGTTATGGTATCTCTACATGAATTAATATATTGCTGTACGAAATTTTAGTGTCAACAGAAAAGAAGAGCTTTATGTTTGTTGTTCTCCAGACAGACTTCAGGTTGAAATATGTCATAAGAATTGTGCTGAGGTTTTCAGACCAACAAAGGAGACAGAAATAACAAAAAAAAAGGAAACCCTATCCATTTGAATTTAGCAAAACTCCTTGATCAACTACAATCATCAACACATAAATTGTAATTCAGGGCTTTGAAGACCTTATTCTGAAATTGGTCACTATATGAAGTAACAATTGACTAGAACTTTTAATTCAGTTGTTGATTTTCAAATGTGTAAGAAAATACAAAATTGTCACAAATGAAGAGTTAAGCCCTATTACTATTGTTTGCTGGTGGGAAAATAGTTGTTTCAATAACTATATAAGAAAGTTAGGCAGGGATAACTAAATGTTGAAACAGTCAGTACAAGCTTCATATAAC
The DNA here is from genome assembly GCA_035583135.1 of Lophotriccus pileatus. Lineage (NCBI taxonomy): Eukaryota > Metazoa > Chordata > Aves > Passeriformes > Tyrannidae > Lophotriccus > Lophotriccus pileatus. Next base: position 80,461,595 of record JAWWES010000081.1, on the reverse strand, counting down.
AATAGCTAGTAGGGTAGTGGGTGAAACAAGCTGCTCCAGGGATGTAGTAGAAGCAGGGTATCTCCAGGTTCTTCTTAAGTGCACTAAACAATTTGCCTTCTGAAATCTTGTGCTGTTGCTAGGATTTGGGTGTCTTGAAGGAGTCAGGAGTCAGGAAGGAGTACATATACGTGCATCCTGTAACAGGGATCTTGCTCATTTTCAACACACAGGATCAGCTTCATAATAATGCTACTGAGTTAACAATACATTTTCATATATCAAATTAATACACAACAGATCCTTAGAAACCAGTTAGGAATTCTTATTTGGACACAGTATTTGTTTTATTGTGATACTGTAATTAATGTAGTAGAACATATCTGTTCTCTAGGGTGAAGACCTTGGTAGAAACAAAGCATCTGGTGTATGGTTCACACATCCCCTGTCCCCTTGTTATTTTGGAAAATGTTTATGGCATTTTGAGAGACGATATGTTCCAAAATTAAAATCTAAGCAAGAAAGAAAGTAGAAGTATCATAGTAGGACATAAACAAACAAACAAACAAATATTATCTTACATTATCTTACAAGAAAGTGGTGTAACAATTTTTTGAGGAAGCTCTAGTCAAATCAAACCATGCACATATGAGTTTCCCTTTTTTTTTTTTTTTTTTATTCCTTAGAAGAAAATCCTTACCTTTCCTGTTGAAATGCCAAAACAGATTTAGTTAGTCCACCCAAAAAACTTAAAGCGAGCTTTAGTTTGAGGGCCTGAACAGAAATGCACCTGTGAATTCTGCCCCAGGGCCATGGCAGCCTGGGTGTGAAAGGAGGTGATGGCGCTCTTGTGATCGCAGCACTCCTCCTGCTGGTGAGAAACCACCTGAGCGGGATTGCAGCTCTCGGCAGTGACTGGACCAGACTGATGTTGCAAGAGTTGACTTTCAAGGAGGTGTCAGGAGGAGACTGGGAATAATGGCCTGATCCGGGAGATCGAACTTAGGAAAAATCCAAGGAGGTTTGGGAAAACGGGAATAAATTTAAAAAGAATTAGGTAGAGATGAAAGTAGAGTCTTAAATAAGTGGTAAGGGATCATGGCCCAGAGTTTACTAAAACCAAAGGACAAAAGTACAGAAAGGTGAAAGACTGAACAAGACTTAAGATCTCTAACCAGTATAACTCCAGCCCATCAAAATAGGTGTAAAGTCCACTGACAGAACCTGCCTTTTCCGTGTTTAAGTCAAAAAAGAGAAAAACAACTGGTTTTACTTTGCAGTCACTTTTTTGGGATAATTAAAAGGTATCTCTGAAAAAAAATCTAACATTACAAATCTGTTATCACATGAATTACTAAAGAGACATCACAGGTCAAACACTAGAAGAGAAATTTCACAATGGTTTAGCAATGGAACAGCTTGCAAAGAGAGATGGTGAAATTCCCATCATTAAAGATAGTTAAAGATGTCTTTGTTTGAACATGGCCTTCAGCTATCTGTTTTAGCTTCAACAGTGCACTTGCTTGGAGCAGAAGGCTGGATGGAAGACCAGCAGGTGTCTCTTCCAATCTATCTCTTTCTGTAAATGTAATCTGCATTTTCTGAGGGAGCTTCCAATTTCTATTGGAAGAGAAGAAAATCTAAAACTTGCAAACATCACAATCAAGCAGGCAAAAGTTTATCTCAATCCTGGCACTTCTTATCTCCTCAACCTGATCTGATAGCTTCCAGTAAGAATTCTTTTAGACTCTTTTCAGTCACAGCCTTATGCTTCAGCCATGAGATCTGTGCCTTATTTAGGTGTGGGGCTGACTTGGTGCTGTGAAGCAGGAAAGGCACTGTTGTCAAGACCATGGTCTAATTCATTGCAGCTACTGAAGTCAGTGAAGAAAGCTACGTAGGAAGGAACAAAGTTCCACTGAGGCCTGAAGTACTAGAGGTTATCCCTGCTTATCTCACTGAGCTTGACAGACTGCCTATTCAGGGTAAATTTTTGACAAATGCTTTCCTATTTTTCAATATGCACAGCTTCCCATCCAGAATCCATTTTGTGGGAGTTCTGGGTACAGGACAACAAGGCAAATGCATGTAAGAGTTTTTATACAAGCAGAGATTAAGTGAATTTAGGATCTTTCAATATGGAAAAGAAATAATTGAGGGAGACAATATGACAAGGTCTACAAAGTCATGACTATCCTAAAAAAGGTGAATAGGGAATAATTCACTACTTATTACAAGAGCAAACATCAAATGAAATTACCAAGCTGCAGATCAGAAACAAAGACAGGACTTCAATGCAAAGCATAATTAAACTACAGAACTCTTTGCCTCAGAAAGCCACTTATGCCCAAAACATATATAATTTGTAAAAGTGATCAGATAAATCCACAGAAAATCATCCATCAACAGTAATTGCAATGAAAAAGGCAGACATAACCTTTGACTTTGGAAGTGCCTCAAAGAAGTGACAGCATCAGGACATTCATTTTGCCTGTTGACTTAAGTGTGACAATGCTAAGTTTTGTCATCTATTCACAAGGGACTACATAAACAGTCTGGACAGATAACAAATGGCATGGGCCTAAGAAATAGCAGTGTTATCTCCTTTGACCAGATGCAAAGGTAGATACTATGATTTAAGTGCCCTTTCTCTTTACACAAAGGATGTGACATGTTGCAAAACACTTACTGTATTGCCATGAATCTAATAATACGGAAGCCCAAGCCTTGGAATCCTTGGCTACAGCTGGCTTGGAGCCAGCTATAATGTAAAAAAAAAAAATACACGAGGAGCTGTGTTATCAAAATAAAAGTACCAGGTTTGGGATATTGAATTTGCCACTGCATCCAAAATTTCCTACGCTTTCTTTTATTGAAGTTGCAATTTGTGTTTGGCTTTTTTTATTTACACTGATTTAACTGAAGGATAATTAAATGTGTGTTTTGTTTTCCCATATCAAGTGGTTTTCCTAGTATTTAGCAGAACAGTATTACTTTGTGCTAGCCCTGTTCTTATTCTCTGTCCTCAGACTTTCAGTTCTGGTTGCTGATGTATGTGAGACACATTTTTGTCTTCACGTTTGAAGGAGTAACTGTCAGTTTTACTGAGGGTTTTCCGTTACCACTTTAGGAAAAGATTTAGTAGCATTGTAAAAAAGCAATTAAAATGCCTTCCCTAACTTTTCCTCTTACATTTTGGGGCAGGAGGAGTATTCTTTTGGCTGAGCAACTGTCATTTTCCACATATGCAAAAGCTTTTGCAACTTCAATATATTAAAGTTTAAAGATTCACATAATTGGCATAACTGACTTGGTATTTTGATATCACATTCACTGCCCTTGCTGCTACTTTGAACCACTGCATTGCACTGTCTTCCCAATTCAGCAGCAATATTCCTCTTGAAGCTACTCAGAGACAACTAGGCCATGGAGACTGATGAAACCAGAATGGCTGGGACCCAAAAGCTGCAGAAATCTAGAGATCTAGAGGGAATCTGTGTCTCTTCTCTGAGGTATAAGGACTGCTTTTGAAATGGGGTGGGAGTGAGGATAGATGCCCAACCTCCCTCTTATTAAAAAGTGATGAGAATTGAACATCTAACAAAAGAAGAAAAATTAATCCCAGAAGATGTCCTAGAGGTCAAAAGGGCTCATCTCTGACACTGACAGTTCAAAAGCTCACAGAGATAACACACAGATACATGCACAGAGTGGCAGTTCATATCTGTATCAGACCAAGCACAGTAGTCAGCACATCAAGGACATCTCACCATGATGCTGACTGCAGTGTTGCTTCTCCTGCCATGCTTCCCTCTCTGGCAATCTCCTCCAAATCCCAATGCCTTCAGAGAATCTGTTGGACCACAGGCCAGGAGACAGACCTATACAAAGCTATGTAGGAAAAATTTGTCTTCTCTTCACTGGAGCAGAGGCAACATATTCTGAAGCTTTTCAGACAGCTATTACACATGCAACATTCAGAACAGCCAAAACCTAATGATTTTGGTTGCCTCATGCAGGACAGACAACACCATCATAGAATGAAGAACAGTGCCTCATTATGGCCTGTCAGCCTCACCTCTTTGCCTGGGAAGATCATGGAACAGATCCGCCTAGGAGTTATGTTAAGGCACAGGAGAACACGGAGGTCATTTGAGACAGCCAGCATGGCTTCACCAAGGGAAAATCCTATCTGAACAACCTAGTGGCTTTTTATGATGGAGTGATTATATCAGTGGATAAGGGAAGATGTCATTAGTCTGAACTTCTGTATAGCCTTTGACATGGTTCCCCACAACATGCTTTTCTCCACATTGGAGGGTGATGGATTAGACAGGTGGACTGTTAGGTGGATTAGGAATTGGTTGGGCATCAGTGATGAGTGGTGTCCCTCAAGGGTGTATCCTGGGACCAGTGCTATTTAACATCTTCATTAATGACATAGAGAGAGGGATTATGCATCCTCAGAAAATTTGCAGATGACACTGAGCTGAGTGCTGCAGCTGACACACCTGAAAGACAGGATAGCTAGACAGGCTCAAGAAGTGGGCACATGGAAATCTCATGCAGTTCAACAGGACCAAGTGCAAGGTGCTGCACCTGGGTCAGGGCAACCCCCAGTGTCAATACAGGCTGGAGGATGAACAGACTGAGAGCAGCCCTACTGAGAAGGACTTGGGGTTTCTGATGGATGAGAGGCTGGACGTGAGCTATCAATCTGCACTTGCAGCCCAGAAAGCCAATTGTATCCTGGCTTATGTCATAAGCAGCGTGGGCAGCAGGTCAAGGGAGGGGATTCTGCCTCTCTGTTCTGCTATTATGAGACCACACCAGAGTACTGCATCCAGCTCCGTGGTTCTCAGCACAGGAAGGTCATTGACCTGTTGGAGAGAGTCCAGAGGAGGGCAACAAAGCTGATCAGAGGGATGGAGCTTTCTCTTATGGAGAAAGGCTGAAAGAATTTAGGTTGTTCAGCTTGGATAAGAGAAGGCTTCAGGGTGTCCTAATTGTAGCCTTCCAGTACCTGAAGGAAACTTAAGGAAAGATGGGACAACACTATTTACAAGTGCATGTAGTGACAGAACAAAGGGGAATGGGTTTAAATTGAAAGAGAGTAGGTTTAGGTTAGATATTGGGAAAAAAATCTCCACTGTGAGGGTGGTGGGGCACTGGAGCAGGATGCCTCATCCCTGGAGGTGTTCAAAGGCCAGGTTGCATGGGTTAGTTGAAGGTGTCCCTGACCATGGAAGGGGGGCTTAGAACTAGATGATCTTCAAGGTCCTCTTCCAACCCCAAACATTCTATGATTCTATGATATATTGCATTTTGTATATTTAATCTGTAAGTAGGACAGACAGTAAACAAAAGAATGATGCTAACAGCAGGAATGAGACATGAGCTCCTTCATGCCATGCTAGATACAATTGAAAACAGATACGTCTTTTTGTTAGACTGTAGTCTAGGCAGAGTACTGTTGGTTGTAGCACGTTTTCTATTATTCTGTGAATTTTCTGAATCTACAAGAGAACAAAATATGACCCTTTAGTCTGTGAGAAGAAGCTCTTCTCTCAGAAGAAAATTATTTGGATTCCAGTTTCTTATTCAAAGAATACCTGATTTAAAATACTTAAACTTTTATCAGAGCAGGTATTTGAAACCTGGTTAGCAATTTACCAAGCAAAGTATTTGCTGTTCTCTGTAGATGTAGGTTGACAGTAAACTTACTAAACCATCTTTTGATGTGATCAGAACTCTTCCCATAAAACCACTGTTATCCCCAAGGGGATGACAGGCATGCCAGTGTACTTCTTTCTCCAGGAAAGCTGATGAACAGGAAAAGAGGAAAATCATGATTTCAGTGCACCATTGAAGAGTTAGTTCCCTGCACTTCTGGAGCGTGTTCTGAGAGAGCCAACTCAGATTATTCTAGTCCCTGAAGCCTACCAGGTGGCTTGGGAGAAAATCTACTCAGGAAGGGCACTGATTCCTACTTAGGTTCCCCCCCTTCAGTGTCAGGTGGGGATTATGAGTTAGACCCAAATGATGAGTAAATCTGACCATCAAAACACGCTGTTATGATGAAGCTAATTAAGAAGTTCAGGTATCTCAGCAGTTCAGCCTGTTGTTCTGTAGATAACAGGGCTTCCTGAAGAGTTTGTCAGAACTGGGTTTAACTGCTTATGGCACACATTTATAGAGCCTAATTCCCCATTAACCAGAGAAAAAAGGCAATGAAAAGAACTATTAGAGAAGGACAAAAAATAACCACAGGCTCAGGCACAGAAAAACTACATGGCTCTGAGACATAACTCTGTCTCTGAAGCTCCAAAGCTGTCAGAAAATAAACTAAATTAGAACTTTTCTAGTGCAAGAAAACAAAATTATGTGCCATTCTGAGAGATTTTTTTGTTAAATGTCTAAGATGCCATCCACTTTTATTTTCTCTGTCTAAACCAACATAAACAGCATGTATAGCCCCAAATATTGGCTAAGTACTTAGGTCTACTAAAGTTAGTATTATGGACCAAATGTTTCACTTGATGCTATTATAACACCTGATGGAAGTTCACAGATCAATAAAATGTTACTGTGTTTCAAAGACACAAGCTAAAAAAAATTCTCTAAGAAACATTTTACTTTGGGAATACATTCTCTTCCTCCATAGAAATAAATAAATAAAGACAGACATATATATTCTGGTTTATTGAGAATAATTACTTGTATCTCATTTTGTAATTCTACAGAACCTTTTCTGAAAAGCAATTTATTTATAAATTTATGAAGTATTCGAACACAATCTAAAATACAAGAGCTTTCAAGACAGCTTAGGCATTACCCTTTCCCTTTTGCCTGATGACTAAAAGTAAAGCAGAAGTTAATAGACGTGAATATGCAACCTGCTTTGTCATGTATCTTTAAAATAGCTTCTTCCTAACGAGACCTAGGATGGGATGCAAAATTTACTGAAATCCACATCATTGTCTGAAATTTAAAAGCCATTAACCCACATCATAATAGAGCAGGTAAAACTGTTAAGTGTTTTTAATTAAGTAAGTTGTTTTATGGCAAACCAGTCAGTTAAAGAAACTGAGGAATGGCTGACCTTTTTTAAAGATTCTTTGGTCACTATTGCTGACCTCCCAGATTGAATGTGACCTTACTCTATTGAAATGTAGGGTCTTGTCTATTTTTATGGGCATTCACTCAGGCACCCAGAAAACTAACAAGGATATTTTAAGGAAACTAAGATGTATATTTAAAGGAATCAATCACTACTGAAACAAATAAAGAAATAAACAATAACAAAAAACAACAACAAACAAAACCAATAAAAAGCTCCTGTGGCATTCTTGTTGGGATAATAGCTGCTAATGATCTGCATATATAAATGGATATCTATGCAAAGCAGATACAAATATATCGCATTAGTATGCCTTACTAATTTAATGGAAGTTGTAGAGAAAATGTACACTGTAGTGACTAAGGCAACACTTCCTTAAGGGCTTCTGACTGTTCTGAAAAAAACGAATTAACTAACACTGAAGGATAAAGACATCAAAGTGAGACTTTTTTTACTCAATGCCAAATTGATATTTGGGGTTTTCTCTCCTTTAATCAAGAAGATTATGGTTTTATTTTCCTTCATCTCCAGCTCCTCAGCATTCACTATTAGATTTTGCCAATTCTGCAATAAAAAAGGATTTACAGATGCAACTTGGATGAAGTACAGTGAAAAAAAGTAAGCCTCACCATAAAACACAAAGAGAACCACTTCTGTCATAGAAAAATGATTGTTGTAGTAGAAGGTGACATCAGCAATTGTTTCAGTGCTTGTGTTATCACTGGTGCCCATGACTTGACCTATCTATGTAACCAGAGGCTCAGTTCACTGATAAAGAGTCAGATGGGCTTATTACCACCAGTAAGCACAGACTCGTATTCTTTTGGGACAATAAAAAAGGATGTGGGTTTGGCTGTAGGGATACATCTATATGAATATGAAATCACTGAATAACTGCTGGACTGTGAGCAAATATATACAATTGCTGTTTTTGAGAACTGTCTTGTCTTCTAACCTGGTTCCCTGCTTAAAATACAGATGATTTCTTACCCCACCAGATATAGTTTTCAGGAATATTGTTTTTAGTGGACATGCCTGTGGTCAAAATGCTATAGTGAATACAAAGAATCATATAAGTTTGTAGAACTGAGGGGAATTCTGGAAATCTGCAGTCCATCCCCTGCTCTAATCAGGACTGACTTCAAAGCTAGGTCAAACTGCTCATACTTTATCCAACTATGTTCTGAAAATCTCCAAGGATAGAGATCCCCTTTCCCCTCTGGGCAACCTGTGCCAGTGCTCAGACATTGTTGTGCAGGGGAATCTTTTCTTTCTATCTGCTTTGAATTTTCCTTCTTCCAGCCTGTGAGTATTGTCTTCACTCCTTTCTTCATGCACCTCTGAGAAGAGTCTGACTCTGTTTTCTCTACAACACCCCTTTGGGCAGAAGGACACAACAACTGGATTCCCTGAGCTAAACAATCAAATTCCCAGCTTGTCACTGTATGTCATGTTCTCCAGCTCCTCAGACATCTCAGTGGCTCCCTGCTAGGCTCACTGCAGTTCTGTTGTGCCTCAATGTCTATAGCAGCCATTGCCTTTTGATCTATTCCTACTTCCTCCACTACCCAGCTGTGTAACTCTGAGAAGATCAAACCACAATAATTTTCCCTTTTCTCTCACCACTTTGTTATTAAGTCCCTTTGGAATGTGAATACTTAGGAATTGCTTCTACTACTTGCATGCACAATTCCAAAAGTGTCAGGATTCTGATCTCTGTTGGCTTCTGGGCATTGCTGCAATAGAAAAAGCATTAATACTTATCTACAGGAAGCACAAAGGGAAAAAATATTGGAATAGGACAAAAAGATAAAGACTTAAACATAAAAAAAAAAAAAAGCTAAAGTATGAAAATGAGGAATGATGCTTTTTATTGTGCCCAGATCGTTTCTTTCACAGAGCAAAAGCACAATTTAGTGGAAGTTGGAATAATCACCCCATATTTCACCTCATTTTTACTTCACTACCTGGAGCCACCATCCTTGTTCCTTCCACAGTCACTGGACACTTGGGAATTGCATCTCCCAATTCCTTTTCATTAGAGTGCTCTCTGCAGGTCAGGTTTCAACAGGGCCTTTTTCTGGGTTTATGCCAACTGATCTTCACTGAAACATCGGCATTTTGTTGTTGTAAGTGTAATGGCTGAAGACCAAATCAGGCTGTAGATGTGATGTGTCTTTCAGAAAGTTCCTGGAATTCTAGATGTTTTTATCTCACAGTGAAAAATAATGTCTTTCCTTTTTTCAGTTGATTCACTGAATGCAGAATAAACACAATGTTTCCATTGTCCAGGCAGGACATCTGGGTAGTTGTTAGCATTGTTACGCAAGTGATATTGATAATCTCATGCAAACAGGTGGCCAAATGAAGAATATAATATGCAACTAAGTGAAGATTAATGTTCCTCACTATACTGTTGAAGAGTAAACAATTTTATATCACTAAATACAACTTTACCTGCCTTACTAGTAATTTGGAATGTTTTATAAACATATTTTTTCAACTTTCTGAGTAGGCCAAGCAGAAATTTTGTAGGAATCCAAAGTGGATCAGAAAATTTTTAGGTGTCACCAAACTTTTTTTCTCTAAGTTTTTTTTCCAAAACTTTCTTTTGTTCCCAAGAATTAAAGGAAATTTTTCCTTTCCAGTTTCTAAATTAAGTTTTGGAAACATATTCAGTTGTTTTTTCCCTGTTTTGGAGGATTAAAGATTAAAAAAAAACCAGTTAAAGAACCATCAGTGAAAATGGATAGGAATATACAATCAAAATTACTGCTGGTAGAAAAATTTTGTTCACTTTCATTTTTTCCTCCATTTCATAAATAAAAGGCTCAGACAGTCTCAATGACTAAAGTCATAGAAGTAATTAAACACTCATATTCCAGGTTAGAGTTCAAAGCCCTAGTTCTTACCTTCTTTCCTACAGCTGACATGTATTTAAACCAGCAGATTAAAAGGCGTGGAAAAATAATGAAATTTTCCTGGAACAAAATTGAAGATCAAATTACTAAACCCAAACAGAAAATTTCCTGCAATACAATTTATTTGCTGTTGAGATTCTCTCAGATGAATTCACAAAATATGATTCAACTTCTGCCTATTTTAGATTATACAATTTCATGTAATAGGGTAAAAATGATTTGGGGAATTTCTGGGTTATCTGTCTTCCTCACAGCATTTCCTGACTCCAAAAGTACAGGATTCCTGACTTTCCTAATCTGAAAATTTTGGTTAAAGAAATTTTCCTTATTGTCTAGGTAAAACCCTGCAGCTTTTCCTTCAACAAACAGAAGAAATAAAATAATTTAGACTTTTTTTTTTTAAATTATCTAGATTTGTATAAATAAATTCTATATGTTCTATGTTTTAAATTAACATAGAACAGCTCCTTTTAAATTAACAAATTTTAATGTTTCTTTGGTATGGATATGATAGAGCTGACAGTTTCATGAAAATGAATAATTACATGGAACATCAAATCAGTGCTTAGCGATGGCCAAAATTCATGGTGAATGCTGGTAAATTATTAGAGAAACAATAGAGAATAAAAGATACTGTTATGCTACTGTCATGCAGTTCTAAAACTGTTTCTTGCCAACTTCCTCCTCTATAGACCTTCACCGTGAAAAGGTTATAACAGGATTGGAAAACACATAGACAAGGTCGGCAGCAAAGACAAAAGGTATGGAAAGCCTCTCTATGAGAACAACTAGACAATGACTCTTCAGTTTAGGATGGACATGACTGAGGTCATGAAAAATGTACATAAAAAACCTATAAAATCAAAACTTTTCAGGAACAGAGAGCAGGCAGGTCACCGCTTCTACGAAAAAAACCCCACACTTGGAGGCATCAAATAAGGTTAGTTAGCAGCAGGTTCAAACAAATCAAAGGTGGAGGTTCTTCACTAAGAGTTAAACTATGAAACTCCTTGCCAGATGCTGGTGAAGATTAAGTGTTTGCATGGCTTTGAAGGGAGAAGAAATGGTGTAAGAGAGACACATCCATAAAATAGTAAAATACAGAGAAGTTACTTCTGGACCGAGAAGTTTTCAAGCTGTAAATTCTTGATGTTGGAATAGTGTTTGGGGTACTTATCACTACATTTTTTCCTTATTCCTGTGTCCTTTCCCTAGATATCTGAGTTGGTGATAGGGAAAGCAGATGCATGAAGCCATCCAAGGCTGTGTGGCAGTGACCAAATAACTGCACTTCCTATGTGAACACCCATGACCTTTAATCTTTCTTCATATCTGTCAAAACCAGTTTTTTTCTGCCTTCTTCCAGCCATTGCACAGGCAAACATTTAGCTTTGGCCAAGTTCATCACATTTTGACTTTCCCTGGATTCTGCATTACCCATGGGTTTGTACCAGCCACCCAGAGCCTCTCTACATACTGAATTTAATGCAGCTCCAATTCATCCTCTTTGCTCTAAGTGTTGTTTAGAAGCCAACTCAGAGCTTTTTACACCCATCCCAGCTCTACCATTCCTGTCTGTACTGCATGTCTGACTTAGCAGGGCTAGCTGAACCTTAGGAGCACCTTTGTGGGATGCTACAGATACTGCAGGTGCCATCGGGAAGAAGACAAAGGTGAAAGGAACAGAGAATATTTATCGCAACCATGCCCAGTATGTGTGGTCTTGCCAAGCTGAAACTGGTTCTTACTGTTTGGTGGTGGGATCTCAGAAGTGAATGTGCTGGTGCCAGTTATCTGTATTCCACATGCCAAGCACAAAAGCACTCTTAGACCTCTGTGCACCCTGGCCAGAGCAACAGCTATAACTGATCTCCCCAGGCCTACACCAGAAGTACAAACTGGCATTCTAGATTTTTTTGTTTTCAATATGACACAAAGATTGAAATAACAGTCACAAGCCGCTTCCTCCATCTGGAATCATAGAATCATGGATTTGTAGAATAATGCTGGTTGGGAGGCATCTCTGCAAGTCATTTTGCCAAACACAAGATTCCTCATCTTCTCCTTCAAGAAAAAACAACAACCAAACAAAAAAAACAAATCCCCAAAATCAGTCAGTGTTATCCATCTCGGAGTGAGGCTCCAAAGTCTCATCAGTCTCTTTGGCATTTCTTGTCAGTTGATGAAAGTTAATTTTGGCTTAGTGTTCTGGCTTCTGTTAACATTTCTCACGTGCACAATGCTGCCTATGCATTGTGTAGCTAAACTGGAATCTAATTCAGGTTTGAGAACTTCTTTAAATGGTACAGCAGCCAAAGAGTTTCTGCCATTAGAAGGCTAAAGAGTGGATTGCAAAATGGTGTGTTATACTCACATGCAGACAGGCTCCCATCCAAGTAGAAAAGGCTATTAAATCATTTTAACACATAAATATTTACAACTAAGACAGGAATAAAACATTTATCTAAATATTAATCCAACAATAGGAAACCAAAAAGAATGCTGTTTTCTTAATGAAAGAAATACAAGAGGTATTTTGTTTCATGAATTTACTTTTAAAAGCTCAGTAGATCACATCCTATGTGATCAAGCTGTAGTCTTCATGGACTACAGGTTTTCTCAGACATCATATATTTTCTGAAAAGATTTTACACCTTAATGTGTTATTTCTATCTTATTTTCCATGGTATTTTTTTACCTTTTCTCATGGTACAGCTGGTTAAATTGAAACTTCTAGGTATAATGAATTTCAAATGAACCTTACCAGTGACTAACACAATGTCATCTGATATTTTTCTATGCCATTGAACTAGAATGAATAAAATAAATTTAAATATAATTAATTTGATTAATTTCTGCCCTTATGTGTCTTGTGTGAGGCAATACATTACATGAAAGAAGAATGAAGAGAGAGAGTTGGTAATATTCAGATACAGCAGATGCACTTTGGTTCTAGTACATATGGAAAGAGCATTTCTAACTTCTTGGAGAGTATTGAATTCCAATTTTTGTGCAGTATTTAGCATTCATTGAGTGAAAGAGACTGCAATTTACAAGTAAATAGGATTCCACAAGTGTAACGAGAAAAGGAATAGAAAAAAGGGGGGTCACTTGACCAGAGGACTAGCACTTTCAAAACCATTATTATTGTAACAGTAAAAATATACAGAATTTAACCTTACAAGAAAATAGTAATAAACAACCCTTGGGGGTGACTTTTGCCTGCTAGCTGGTGATCCCTATAGCGAAGAATCTATCCTAGAACATGAGAACAGAACAGAACAAAAATATTTCCTGTGTGTGGTTTTATCGATGGTGAAGCTCCTGGTTCATTCCAAAGGACTGAGAAGTAAGTCTGAATGGCTGAGCATACTGAAAAGATAAAGTGACACTATCATCAGCACAATTAGCATAGTTTTTTTGTGAGGATGGTAAATACCTTAGTTGTTTATACCACAGTAAGGTCTTACTGACCAGAGATTTTTCTTTTTTTCTTTTTTTTTTTTTTTTTTCCAGGTAGAAAGTATTTACATAATCAAGGTATTGTTTACTAACTTACTTAGTAGTGATATATTATTGTCAGCACCTGCAAGTCTGCAGATTCTCTGAGATATCTGACTTAAGCAGCAACAAACTAAGTGCCACAACGTAGTTACTTTATTTTTTATTTTACTTTAATAATATTAAAAGTATTGCAAAGGAAGTCTTTCAAAAAATGAAAGCCTATGTTAAACTAAAATTAATGGATGCTGATTCTTTTCCACTTGTCACTCTGTCAGTTCTGATATACCTATGCTCTGTGTCCTCCAAAGAAATTTGGCTTGTAGGTACCATTTTGAATTTTTAATTTAATAGTTTTATTCAGTCAACTCAACTCAATATTTATCACTCCTTTCAGAAGTTTCCTGCCACTTGTTTCCCTCTTATTAATTTTTAGTTCCTCTATCATTCTTCCAGGAGTGCTCCAAGGAGAAAATAATCTTCAGGTTATACAAATTGTTTGTAAACTTCAATGATGATGAAAACATTAATAACATTTAGCAGAAGACATTACAGCAAGTTGTTAGTTATAACATTACAAACGTATCCATAGTGTTGCTATTTTAAAAATACATTGATGCATTCATATGTAGTTACTAGTAAGTTTCATGAATAGTAATTTTTATTTTTCTTATATCTACCTTTTTCTTACCAAATGGCTTCAGCATAAGAAATTTCCTAGGATTCTCTGGTTTTGTGGCACAGAAATGAGGGTATTAGATCTCACAGTCTGGGTACACTCAGATGTGGAGGTTGAAAATGGTTTGTAAAGAGGGCAGTTACCCCACAGAAAACCATGTGGGATTTGGATCTGTTTGTAACTGAACAATTTTACATTCTTCATTTTGCATTCACTTGTCACATTTGTTGTGCCAAGAGAATCCGAAAGCTCACTTTAGCTAAGCATATGTTGGTTCCATGTTTGTTATTTCAGATGTACCACTTTTCTTTTTCCTGTTATTAAGGCATCTTTTCAATTTTTACACACTTCCACCACAAATAGCTTCGATGGGAAGTAACACCATTAACTTTAATGCCTAGGGATCCGTACTTGGGAAGGGTAGCAGACTCAGGCATCCTTGACATGCTCAGGGGCACAACTACCATTCAGAAGAATTTGACAGGCTTCAGGGTGGGTCTGGAAGGAAGTTAAAAGATTCAACAAGTTCTCTACCTGGAAATGAGAAACCACTTGTAACAGCACACACTGGTGATTTTCTGGCTGGGGAACAGCTTTGCTGGAATGGGAGTCTTGGGACTCTGCACAGCAGCCAAGCAGCTCAACTGTACCATGGAGCATATTAATAGGAGAATAGCTATCAGATTGAGGAAAACTGACGTCTCTTTCTAGTCAGCATTCATCAGACTGCATCTCAAATGCTGCACTCATACAAGAAAGGCATTGATAAGCTGGAACATATTCTGTAGAGGGCTGCCAGATCAGTCAAGGGACTGGAGTACCTACCATGGTAGGAGAAACTGAGCGAAGAGAGCTTGTCATCCTGGAGAGAAGGAGGCTTGGGGCAGTACACACACATAATATCAGCCTGCTGACATTTACAGGGATGTTATCAAGAAGATGGAAGCAGGCTTTCCACAGTGGTGTTGCCAGCAGCATGAGACAGAGGTGCATAAAATGAAAAACAGAGATTCAGACTGGATAGAGGGAGACTTTTTAACCATAAAGACAGTCAAGCAGTGGATCAAGCTGCCTAGAGAGGTTATGCAGTCTTCACTCTTGGATATTTTCAAGGCCAGTCTGGATAAAGTCTTAAATAACCTAGTCTGACCTCTCAGCTGACCATTTTTTGAGTAATAGATTAGACTTGATGACCTCCCAAGGTCACTCCTGACCAGAATATTTTTGTCATCCTATGATCAACCTAGAAACCTTCCTGAATTTGCAGAAGTGCAAATAAGTAATTCTTTCCAATTCTAGCGCTGTTATAAATATAGCTATTAACACTATGCAAATAAGTAATTTCCTTTGGCACAAAAACTTTTCCTGTATAATTAGCTTCAGAGACTTTGTACCTCTTAGTCTACATAAAATGAATTATATCCAGTACTTTCTCCATGTGCATTCGGTAAACAGCATCACAAAAACTATTAAAATTAATTCCTGTGAATCTATTTTTACAAATAACTGTGGCTTCTGTTCTCTAAGAATGATCCACAATTTTTAATTATATGTGGCAGAAAAAGAAAATTGGTTTTGTGTTTACAGGCATTCTGGAGGAAATGAAATGTGTTATTTAGTTCAACAGCTAATGTTTAATGATGGAACAGCAAAGTCCTTTTTTTTTGTTTTGTTTTGGTTTTGTTTTTGTTTTTTAGAGGATTTAAACACATCTCTCTCAATTTCTCTCTCTCTCTCTCTCTTAGTAAAATTTCCTACCCAGATCCTATAGCTACACTGGCATAAGGAGAAGGCAGTACTTTCAGTCTCGTAAGCACTTCTACTTGAAATGTCAAACTTGAGTGTTCATTAATTAAATGCAGGTAAGAAAGAAAAAAAATTTAAACCTATTAGTTACAATATTTATTTATAAAACTGGACATACAGACCTCAGTACTTATTCCAGAGATGCTGCTTTATAGAAAGTGGATCAGGTTCATTGAAAGAAATTGGTAGCACCATTTGTCCCCAGAATAAAACTTTGGCCATTAAAGAACATTTCTAGGAAGTTGCAGATATAGGAGCACATCCTTTGAGGAAATCATGAAACTAGAAGATGGATGTCCAAGTGAATGCTCTAATTCCTGACCTGCAGCAGACACCAGCTCCTCCTTTTCAGGTTCCTCTGTGCTTTCCTTATTACCTTTCTTATTAAAGCCTCTCAGACTTTTTTAATCCCATGAGTTTATGCCAAAGACTGGCAGCCTGAAGTTGGGCAGAGAAGGTATATGCAGCTGTTGAAGGGGAGATATGGCCTAAGTTACTTGACTCAAGAACCAAAGGACCAGCACAGGTCTCAGCAGGAGCCAGACTTGCCCCACACTCAAAGCAGTACCAGCACCAAGGAACACGAGTAGCAATGTTTTAGGGATGTGTGACTGGCAATGTTTATACATCCTTATTCTGTTCTTCTGGATGCTGAGAAAAAAGCCCACTGTGCCACTGATATGTATATGTGTGCACTGGGCTCCTCCAAAGGCTCATTAAGGGGTCATTTTAGGACAATAAAGGCTTGTACTTGCTTGGATAAAAATGTTGCAAAGGGTTTTTTGCCAAAGCATCTGGGTGGACTATAAAGAAGCTTGAGTCTAACAGGAAATCACCTCTTCTCCACATTCCCAGGCACATGTACAGCTCTCTAGTTCTACACCGAAGGAGTATCCCCAGCCGGCCCCTACTCTGCCTTCTGCTACCACATGGTCTCTAATAGTCATCACATCTAGTCATAATAACAAAATGTATTTTGAGTGTATTTTCCCACGTTTCTGTGTAATTGTTAATAAATGGTGAACAGTTAACTTTGGAAATATTGAAGAGTAAACACTGTTGCAAACTAACCCAAGGATGAACTCATACAAGAACATCAGCTCCCAAAAATGCAAAATGAAAATATGTGAAAAAATTTTAACTGAAAACTATGCTTTACCTTGTATTGTATCCTAACACAGAAGAACTCGTTAGGAGCCCTAGCTACTCTATGAAGACGCCTTGAATATTTCAAGTAAATATCAGGTATTTCAAAAGAGACAGGAAGCACTCTTCAATATGATTCTGAGCAGCCTAGTTTAGCAGTTTTCTGACGTCACAAAACTGCTCAGAATTAAGCAGTTTTGGTTTAGTCACACATGAACTCCATCAGTTCTGAAGAGGCTAACATATGTGGCCAGATATTTTAATGAAAAATATTCCAGGATGTTTCAGAACAGGGATGATTTCTATGAAGAAACTGTCTTGACAGAAACATCTTCAATCATGCTGAAACAGAACAACAGTTTTAGGAAATAAATACAAAAAAACCCCCCAACAAAATAAATACAAAACTGTATGTAAAATGTTGACCATAATACACAAAAGATTGGGAAACCATTAGATCTAGATACAATCTATATTTAACTCAGTTTCGCAGAACACCCCCTAAAGAAGAAAGAAACTATGGATTTTATGTAAATAAAAGCCAACCCTCAGTACACGAGCAAAAACTGCAAATGCTCACTAGAGAATTACAGGAAGATAACATTCAAAAATGAAAACTAACTCATGAAGTATTAATAACTTGATATCAAATAGCAAGAAGAAACATGATAAGAGCCAAGTAATTATTTGTTCTTTGAAGAACTACATCATTCTAAGCTCTATATCTTTTTTTTGTAATTTTTCTGTTGTTCTGTCTGTGATGATGATGGCAGAGATATAGTGCCTGTATCCCTCCTGCACCTTACAAGCCCTACATTCACAAACAAGAGAATTCTAGGACGGGTTTTATTTAACATTGTTCTCCTGTTCAGCAAAACACTTCAAAATCCTGCATGTGAAGTGACATGACACAAAAACACAACATCAAAAGCAAACCCATTAGCAAAAGCAATCAGCCATTACTTGATAATCACTAAGCAGAGCTGTGCAATTCTCAAGTGGCCACAGTACATGCTGCCTTGCTGTAGATGAAGAAAGGCAATCATAATTTCCCCGAACAAAGTAGATGGTTATATGGCAGTACATGCCTAGAACTCTCCCAGGAAGGAAATGTTCCCTCTTTTGTATGTGTTTTGAACAAAGTTTTGAAGATTCACATAAGACAAAAATCCCAGGTGATTAAGTTGCTACCTCAAAAAACAATCTTTTATCACTTTTCCAACTGAGCAGAGGTCTATTTTCAATAGAGCTTTCCAGACTTGCAGATTTGCAATGGGATTGTGATCATGTGTCACATAAGTTTGAATGTACAATCTAGAACTTGGCTATCATTTCGGAAGTCACCCAGCTTAATTACACAGCTTTTACCATAGACTTCAATGATTAAAGAAATCTAATGTTTTCACAATTAGCATAATTCAGAATTTGAATTAAATGTTTGGACTCATTTCTTAATTTCAACACTCAGGTATAACATCCAAACATGATGTTTACTCAGTGTGTCAGTTTTGCTATTGACAGTCACAAATAAATAGCTGAGGCAGTCCTGTCTTTCTAAAATCAATCTACCACTCAGGTAGGAAGGCAACCAGAACGAAAAAATAGCACATCAACTTTTCCATGAAGATGCACTCTTTGTTTAGGAATGTTTTGTCTGCCAAGAAGTGAAAAGGAGACATTATTCATTACAAGTTTACATTTGTAATACATATACAGAAGCACAGAACACCTTCATTGGTTGTGCTATGTGTGAATCAATAGTTGCACTAATAATATTGGGTTTTTATCAATAAAGATTCTTGTCATTGTACTGTAAGTGATGCTCATATGGAAATAATGTCCACAGCCATCTTGAATGGTTTGGTCCATATTTACTGCCTTCTAAGCATCTCTTGTCTAGAACTGCAGCTGTCAACTATATCATTCTAGATGGAGAATAGCTTGAAGTCAGCCAGTGACCTTGTAAGGCCATTCAGCTCAAACCACACTAACATTAAAAGGATAGGAAGAGGTTGAAAATGATTTATTTAAAACAACTGCAAAATGTCACACCTGAAGAAATTAAATTTTCCTATGCAAAAAGTGACTATCCTATGCCCCCTATTCATCAAAATATTTGCAGATGTTTTCTTAAGGTGATTCATCACATATGTAATCTTCTTACATATTAAGCTGCATCAGCAGAAAGGTCTTAGTTGTGGAGAACACTAGCTCAAATAACAATCTCTCTCCAGTACTCCTGACGAGTTTTTTTCAGTCCTTTTACTCAAAAAAGAAGACAATTTTCTTCTAATTTATTGAAGAGACAGCAGGCATTCTTCTCATTGAATTAAGGGTGGCTGTATCTTAAGGGTTTCACACCTATCTTCAATTGTTAAACATACACAAAATAATTAAATCATTAATTATTATTAAACACATGTAAAATACTGTTTAACAAGCATTAGTGAGCATGGATTCAATGGAGCCAAAGTGCAACAGTAATTACCTACCTCTGGAAAACACGACTTTGATGTGAAAGATTATTTAAATAAGTTTTCAAGATTTACAGCAAAACTGTCCACAGATTCATATCTTGTGTCCTCCCACTGTGCCTGTCCTGCAACCTAAGAAAACGAGGAAGAGGTGTCAGAGCTTTGGCATAGTCAGCCTATTCTCTAAGGTCCATGGTAGCAGGGCAGCCCAGTGTAAGGCCATACTGGTCCCACTTTGCTGGCCATCATCTTGCCATTACCTTTCTTGAGATTATTTTTAACATTGAGTAGAATTTTCTTATTTCATTCTTGAATATAAAAATCTAATGCTAATGTAACCACCTCAAGTACTAAGTTGGACTCCTAAGAAAGTGATGTGATTCTCCTGTGAGTGAAATTAAGACATCACTTTTTAAAAATAGATTCACAATAGGATTACATCTTTCCTGAATTTGGGAAAAAGATCATGTTTGCGGATAGTTTTAAATTGCTGTTCAGTTTCAATGCAGTTTATTTCATCAGAGCTAAAAAAATACTAAATCTAAAACCACCCCCTCATCCAAATTTCTCTAAAAGCCTAAACGGCTTTTACAAAAGAAGACGCCTTGGGAGGATCTAATTGCTGTGTGCTTCTACCCAAAGGGATGATAAAGAGAAAAGAGAGTCAGACTCTTCCCAGAGATGCATGAAGAAAAGAGTGGAGACAATACTCAGACTGAAAAGGGGAAATTGAAAACAGACAGAAGGGAAGATTTACCTACACAAGAGCGTATAAGCACTGGCACAGGCTGCCCAGAGAGAATGGAGATCTCCATTTTTAGAGATTTTCAAAACATGCCTAGATAAACTCCTAAGCATGATCTAGCTTTGAAGTCCATTCGACCTGAAGCAAGAACTTGACTACAGATTACTACATTTATTT
Source organism: Lophotriccus pileatus (assembly GCA_035583135.1). Taxonomy (NCBI): domain Eukaryota; kingdom Metazoa; phylum Chordata; class Aves; order Passeriformes; family Tyrannidae; genus Lophotriccus; species Lophotriccus pileatus. The sequence continues at coordinate 80,441,047 of JAWWES010000081.1, read as the reverse complement.
ACCATGGGATTCTGGCCAGAAGCACATTCATACTAATACCCTAAATACTAGGTTTGGTAGGGAAGAAAAATTGCAGTATTTCCATCAAAACCAGGGAAAAAGACAAGATGCTTCAGGAGCAAAGCTTCTCTGCACATTTGCTTACCCTTCACTGTCTTTTATTACCATGGTATTTCAATTCATTACAAACATGAATGCTTTTACCTCCTACTAGCCAAATATAACATTATCACCGCTTCACAGAGAGTGAATTAAACACACAGAGCAAAGCCTTAATTATCTTGTCCAAGGGTCAAATGCAGAAACTATGGCAAATTCAAGAGCAGAAGCAAGTCTTCTAAATACTATTCTAGAGCCTTAATTCTAAGCATTCATTGTTTGTGAAGGATTTATTTGCCATATTACCACAAAACAGTAAACTAGTAGTTGAGGTATCAAAACATCTGAAGTACTGTTTGGTTCCTACTTTATTCCTTGTGGCATAAAAATCTGGTTTTTATGCTGGTAATGTGATTTAATGTGGTAGCTAATACACCTTAACAATCTCTGACCTGGTTCCAAAAAATCCTGCTGACTATATCCCAGCACAAGCAATGCATAAAAATCAAATGTAACATTTACAATCTTAAAATATTTACACTGTTAGCAAGGAGCCTCTGCATGAAGCTCAGTACTGAACGGGTGAACATTCAACACCAGTAAATGTTTTATTTACATCAACACTTTTAAGCAAATTTGGAAGCAGAAATAATGCCCTGCTACCTGGTCATAACTGATAAGGCAGGCAGGCATTCTGGAGTAATTCTTCACCAGTATACCATCAACAAAATGACATCAAAATAAACAGAACTAAAAATGGGAAAAGAAAAAGAAAAAGAAAAAGAAAAAGAAAAAAGAAAGAAGAAAAAGAAAGAAGAAAAAGAAGAAGAAAAAGAAAAAAAAAGAATTCATAGGGTTAGAAATAATTTTCCAAGAAAAATGACAAATTAGTCAACTTTCAGAAATTCAAACTCCTACTTAGGTTTCTACTTTGATCAGAGAAAGAAGTCTAATCAATAAGAAAACACAGGTAGTTTTGTCACTTTTCCATTATTTCATTTTAAAAAAATGTAATTTCATATTTCTTTTCAAACAGAAGGTTTTGAACACTTTTGTCCCTTAAGTGACAAAAAAGCCTATCTTCCTGCAGAAATGCATCCCATCTCCTACAATATTGCACAGTTAGCATTCTGCATTCCTCCTCTGTCCCATCAGACAGCACCCTCACCACCACGCCTGGCAGCATCTCCATTTCCTTCAGCTGCAGTGCCTTCACCCATTGCCCTGACAGTGCTCTCAGTCCTTTCTGAGAGCACTGAGTCCTTTTTCCCCTTGACCAGCGGGAAAGCAGGATATTTGGCTGTTGTTCCTTCCTGTGCCCTTCAGACCCTAGTGTACACACAGCTGCCCAGTGTCTGTGAGTGCCTTTGCCATGGAGGGGCACACTCCAGCTCTGCGGCAGGTCCCTCTCTTCTCACCTCTCCTCAAGTTTAGAAAGTTTAGAAAGGAATCAAAAGCTTTTAGCACTGAATGAAAAATTGAAAACGCATTCAAATAAAATTCTTTAGGAAATTATGATTAAAACACACAATATTATTATTTGTATTTATCTATTAGTAATAATGCAGTGATATAGAGGGAGTGTAGGATTGTAGCCGACTACTCTGTACATTTTAATTAAAAGTTACATGCAGAAACACAAACAAGGCAGAAAATCTGTTCCCAGAATGCAGTCACTGGGAACTTACATTAATATGAACTGAAAGGCAGTACTGTTGAATCTAAAGTAACTGTGGGACATACTGATCTTACAGAATTTGAAGGATGGATGGAAAATGTGACTACACCTTTTCTGGTTTACCTGATGGAAAAGACGCAAATGCATATGCTATTGATTACGGTGCTAAGTTCTCTGAGGACAGTACAGATGTGTGAGTCATAATTGTCTTCTTGCAACAAGCTTATGCTTTAAAGACAGTCTCCTAATCCCCTTGCTGCTGCATTTCCTCACATCAATATTTAGGAGTTTTTTAACAACTTCTCGCTTACAGCTTTTTGTATCAAGAAAAAGTATTCTTCAGGAAAATACTGCCTATGGATGAGCAGCCACACGCAACTTTCATCCGATCCTTTTCAGCCTGTCTTCAGTCAGGGCATTTATTTTCTTCCATATTTACTCACAGTAGACTAGAAGTCACTAAAAATACATAAGATTTTCAGAGAAAACAGCAGTACAAGAATTTGGCAAAGTGTGTGTGGGTGGTTTGGTTTTTTTTTTCTTTGTTTGTTTTTTATTTTTTTATGGTTTGGGACTTTTTTTTGTGGTTTGTTTGTTAGTTTGTGGTTTTTTGTTTGTTTGTTTGTCTTCGTGTTTTAATCTGACTGAATTTTACCATAATGGAAATATACATGAGAAAAATAAAAAATAAAGAGTACACAAACCAAAAAAATTGCCCTCAAAACTCACGTCAGAGAAGGAAAAAGAATTCTTTTTTTTTTCATGTGCCAATACTTAAAATACTTCTGCGTCAGGTGCTAAAATCAACCTCTTTAGGGATGTCTTTGTCTTCAAGTGATCATTTACCAATATGGGGCATTTTGGCTCCCTCTCTTTATCCATTTTTCTTAATTCTCAACTGTTTCTGACCAAAATACAAAACAGCAACAAACCTTGGCTTTTGTGCAATTGTGTGCAGAATATAGAATAGAGTAGAATAGAGTAGAATAGGCTATTGCAGTTGGAACGGACCTTCAGCAGGAATCCAATCCTACTACCC
>JAWWES010000081.1:80389905-80438131 GCA_035583135.1 Lophotriccus pileatus | reverse complement strand
ATACAAAACAGCAACAAACCTTGGCTTTTGTGCAATTGTGTGCAGAATATAGAATAGAGTAGAATAGAGTAGAATAGAGTAGAATAGGCTATTGCAGTTGGAACGGACCTTCAGCAGGAATCCAATCCTACTACCCAGCCTCTTCAGGGCTGGCCAAAAATTACAGCGTGTTTTTAAGATCATCATCCAAATGCCTCTTAGACACCAACAGGCTTGGGGTATTGACCACCTCTCTAGGAAGCCTGTTCCAGTGTTTGACCACCCTCTCAGTAAAGAAATATTTTCTAATGTCTTCTGAACCTTTGCTTTGAACCTCTGCTGGGTCCTATCACTGAAACCCAGGGAGAAGAACTCAACACCTCCCACTCCCCTTTCCCTCCTCAGGGAGCTAGAAAGAGCAATGAGGTCACCCCTCAACTTCATTTCCTCCAAACTCCAAAGTCCTCAGCCCCTCCTCAAAGGCCATTCCAGCTCTGTTGCCCTCCTCTGGGCATATTCAAGGACCTTCACATCCTTCTTAAATGGAGGGGCCCAGCACTGCACACTACATTCGAGGTGAGGCTGCACCAACACTGAATACAGAGGGATAATCACCTGTCTTGGCAGGCTGGTGATTCTGTGTGTGATGAACTCCAGGATGGGGTTTAGGCTCTGGGCTGCTGGGGCACACACTGCTCACTCACATTGAGCTGCTGCCAACTAGCACCCCTGGGTCCTTTCCTTCAGCCTGCTCTTCAGCCACTCTTCTCCCAGTTTGTACTTGCGCCCGGTGTTACTCCATCCTAGGTGCAGGATCTGGCATTTGGACTTAGAATGATAGAAACATAGAATATATTGAGTTGAAATATATGGAATTAAGCATCATCAAGTCCGACCGCCTGCTCTTTGCAGGGCTTCAGTCTGTCTAGATCCATCTGCAAGGCCTTTTGTCCCTCAAGAGAGTCAATCCCTACCTAGCTACTTCTACCTAGCCACTTTTCCGGTGAAGGCATCTACATGCATGGAATATGAGGAGCTGGTGCACAAGAGCCTCCAGTTATAATAATTAATATTAATAGGGTTGCTCAGTGGTGATGAAAACATCCCAGTATTATCAACGTTATTTTCAGCACAAATTCAAAACCTGGTCTGATACTAGCTGTTATGAAGAAAATTAACTTTATCCCTGCCAAAATCAGCACACTACACAAAGAAGAAAAAAACAAAGGCAATAAACTTTTCCTTTCTTTCATCTATTGTTAAAAAGGTATAAATGTTACAAACTCTGCTTTTCAAAAGTATTCAATAATATTGTATATCCAGTTGAGGTTTTGTGTCTAAAAATCAGAGCACTTTCTATCAAGCAGAATTGTTTATTTTTATATCATAGAATCACATAATTGTAGAATGATTTATCATCAAGTTCCAATCCCTTTGTCATGGACAGACACCTTCCAGTAGACCGTATATCCTCTGTCAGAATAGTCTGCTTAACAACAATTTGTCAGCAAATGTAAAATTGCCTGACTAAAATGGGGAAAGGTCACCTACCTAGAACATTATCTGCCTAGAAGAAAAACCTGCCTATTAAATGAATTATCCTATCTGAACAGAGATATCAAGGAAGACCAAAGAGAACATAAAGGGGTGGTGCAGAGACAGCCTCATGAAGGGCACCAGAAGAGCACCTGAGAGCACTGGGACATTCCTGTGTGTATTGTCTTTTGTCCTTGCTTTCTAATCCTTCCTCCACTTTTATTTCCAACTTTGTTGCCTAGCCCTTATGAGGATATAAGAGATGCAGCTCACACCCTTAAAAATTCTTATCCCTTTTTTTCTTTCTTTCGAGCTCATAACTCTTTTACCCCCTCCAAATCTTCCCAGTTCAGTGCTCAGCCATAATGTCTCCCTTATTCATAGAATCCCATAATCATAGAATATACTGAGTTGGAAGGCATGCATCAGGATCATTGAGTTCAACTCCTGGTCCTGCACAGGACAGCCTCAAGAACCACAATGTGTGCCTGAGAGCACTGTCCAAATGCTTCTTGAACTCTGTCAGACTTGGTGTGTGATCACTTCCCTGGGGACCCTGTTCCAGTGCTCAACCACTCTCTGGGTGAAAAACCTTTTCCTGATATCTGATTTAAACCTGCCTACTCAGCTCACACTGTTTCTTCGAGTCCTGTCACTGGTCATGAGAGTGAAGAGATCAGTGCCTGCCCCTTCTCTTCCCCTCGTGAGGATGCTGAAGACCACAATGAGGTCTCCCCTCTGTCTCCTCTCACTCCGTGAGTCACTTCCAGAGTCAGACTTCTGTCACTAACCACCTTCCACACATCTCCTCTGCCTCCACACTGGTTCACAAATCCAGTCCCAGTCCCAAACTGCCTAGCTGGTCCCACTCTCTTCAGGGAAACTCAGCCCTGTTTTTTTCACACCTCTACAGTGAGAGTCCTCCCCATTACACAGTTGTCTGCTTTGTTCCTGTATGAATTGCTTTGAAAATGCCTTGCTTTCAGCCTAGCAACACTGTGTAACAACTTTGAAAGTACAAAGCCCCTTAGCTTGAGAAAAGAGCAGCATTGACAATACTGCTTCTAAGGATTCTTATACTAGTTTTACAAATGTACAAATAAAATGGTCTCAAATTTCAGCATCATTAAAGATGAAGGCTTGCAAGCACACCATTATCTTGTGTTTTGCCATCATTTATGGGCTCCATTAGGCTGATGAAAGCTTTATGACACTTTCTAGCTGTTTCTGACAACCTACTTTCTCTTTTTTTCTGGTCCACTTCTCTAGAAAAACAGAGGTTTAAAAAGACTGAATGGTTATCCCTATGTTAAATACTGGGACCTATTACTAAGCATCTCAAAGAGCTCTTTGTTAACCATGAAATATTATGCAAGAGTGGTTAATTAACTGCTGTGATGTAAAAACACCTGGGAACAGTTAATTATATGCAGTGCTATAAAGTTACAACTTGTGTTGACTGTTTATGTTTTCTCCCAGCAGAGAGTTCGCCTAGTCCATCGTCTGAAATTTTAAAGAGAGCATGGGGTGACTGTTGTTTGAGTGTTACAATATTTACCTACAGTGTGCTGGAGCAAAGCCATTTGGGCTGTGTAACAAAATCCTGTGCTCATGTGTACAGGCTCTTTATGTATGTCCAATGCTTGCAGATTTTGCCACTGGAAAAAAGAGGGCATCTTAAGAGTAACTGTGTGCAATGTGCCATGTGGCAAAGCAAATTACAGAGTATAAACCTAATTTAGGCATCCGTGTCTGTGGCATAAAAAATGACCTCTTATCTCTGTTATATATCTCCATCATATTCTTCCCTCCTGATGGAGGATTAAGAATCCAAGTATTGGGTTCTTAATTACCTATTACAAGGAAACTTCCTATTTCAGTGTGAAAGGTGAGAAAAAAATAGAAGTAGAACCTAAACCAGAGGAGGTAAAGACCTGCTGCTGGGTTGGATCCTGACATATGATACTTGGTGGTTTTTTTTCCCTATATATCTGTGCTCCAAGATGTCATTCTGTGGTAAAATGCAGTAGCGGTTTATTGTATTATAAGGAAAAGTCTACTCAACTGTCCTTCTACCACACTTAATCCTCAGGCTTGCTGATAAACATCATTATCTAAATTTAGCTCTGGATATATATATATATATATATATATATATAAAGATTTTATTTCAAAGCATGTTAATGGCCATCTTAGTCTCAGGTCAGCTACAGTTCATGCTACACCAATAACTATTGTAAGACCATTGACCACTGACATCACTGTCTCAGTGCATACTCTTAAGTAAAGAATGATAGCAATATACAAAATCAATATTTGCACCTTGCTCTTTATTGCTGCTTAGATATTGAAAAAACATATTTCTTCTTGTCAGAATCAATAGCTTTGATTCCTCTATACTTTAGCAGTGTGATTCAAGTTCCCAAGCTGTACAATGAGTAAAAAGCATAAAACCAACAACATCAAAAAATTCTAGCAAAAGATAAGTTAGTATCATGCACCCTTTATCTGCAATTGCACTTAATTCCAAGGAGATGAATTCCTAAATTCCAAGAGAGGGGATGAGATGGGGACTCCATCCTCCTTAACTCTTATGTTGTCTTGCCCCAGAATTTCTTGTGCTTAATTAAGGGAAGCAGGATTTCTTATATGAGCAAGAGGGAAGGTGGGAAGGGAAAGAAATGGATGTGGATTGGAAAAAGAGAATGAGAAAAGCAACACAGGGGAAAAAAACCAAACCCCAAACCCAAAAAATAACCTGGAGAAAAGAGTTGCAGTGATAAGTAAATGCCAGGATGGAAGAGACTGACTAACAAGGGACTGATGCAAAAAGGATGTTTTTTTGAGTGGAAATAAAACTCCAAACACTCAAAAATGTAAGATACAGTGGAGAGAAGAGCAGGAACAGGATGAGTAATATGAAGATTGAAGTATAAGCAGACAAATACTACGTCTATTACATCCTTGTGATCTCCTTGAGGGACCAATGCATTTTCTAGCAATTGCTCCAAGCAGCTTATGTCTATCCTACCAATGGCAACTCCCAGGTGATGTGAAATGAGCACCTCCATGTTGTAGAACAGCTGGAATAAGTTCTGGCTTGGTATCTGTTGTACAGGTCTTTGCACCTACTCACTCATAGGTTTATCTACAAAGCTATACATCATGTTGAGCATTTGTATGTTCTAGACAGGCTGTGTGAGCATATTTCTTTAGTTTTAGCTGGCCTGCTCAGCGTTCTATTCAAAAAACATCCATGAGAATCTTCCCTTACCTTTTCTTGTTCATTGGCAGGGTGATTTTCTTGGTTGTGAAGCACTCCAACTTCAATCCAGTGTATTACAAAGCATGCAAATACACTGGCCTTCATTTTGCCTCTTTCAGCTTGAGACATTTTAAGGTGTTTAAGATTCAGTGTGTCTTTATAGGTCACTGAAAATAATGAGAGAATAATTTTTCTATCAGTTGATAATCATGTGATAATATCTACAGTTGCTATCTCGATCTCGTATCTTACTTTAAATCTGATTATTCTTTCTGTCTTGACTACTGAGGTTGTATATTCCTTGGGACAGCAAGAGTGTGCTAAACTCACGTGGAATTTCTTCCGTAAAACCATCCAGTGACTCTTGCTCCAGTTACTTTCACTCACTCCCCTGTCCACATTTGAGCAGACAGGAAATCCTTGTACAGTATTGACAGAATAAGTAGAGTTTCACAGATATTATAAAGACTATGCACTTGATAACTCTCCTAATATGGTAGATGAGGTTTTCAGGAAAGCATTCAGAAAGCTGAAATTAAAAGAGGTGCTCTGAAGATAGGACTGTACTAATAAAACCACAGAAGATACAAGTTAAACAAAAGGATAAAGAAATAAGGAAATCTCCATATATGTGTCCTCTGATAAATAATGCAATTCAGGAAAAATAAAAAAGTTGACATCAACAAACCTCTCTGTCAGCACTCCTGATTCAAACCAGATAAGGGCCATGAAGACATGTCAGTGCCAAAATTCTTCTAGAAGCCTCACTCACCCTATTCTGAACATTTGGTTTAGAGCTTCCAAGGCACACTCTATGTCAGTGGTCTGACTGGGAGGCTTCTCTGCCTTTCAGAGAAATTCCTCCTAGGCTGACAGCTGCAGTGACCTTAGAACTTAGAATCTTCTGGTCTGTTCAGTGTTGGTAGAAGCTGAGTTGAAATACCATGCCTAGGTTTAAAAATCTTTTTTTTTTTTTTTCCACAAATGTTCCTTAGCTTCAAGACCAAGAAGACAAAAGAAACTGGATTTTTTCCTTTGTTGAGGGAGGGCATGACAAGGAGAGAGATCACAGGAGTCTTTCTCTATGGTTATGGAAAATATGGTTTTCATAAGGGTATAAAAATCTCCTTAGGAAATGATCAGCCGAAAACAAGTTCATGGGGAAAAACTAAGATTAGATAGCGGTAAATCTGTCTCATTGTTAAGATAGTAAAACTACCTTGTACCAGGACTTAGAAAAGTGTTGAAATCTGTTTCACTCTAAGTAAATATGAAAAAGTTAGAGAAGTATCTGTACAAATTACTTAGATACATGTGATCTGCTAAAATGTAGGGAGTAGATTAGAAGATGTTTTGAGTTCCCTTTGTATATCTATAACTGTCATACTTGAGTCAATAATTCTGATGCAGGAGTCATATTATAGTTCCCAAATACAATCCTATTGCAAAACAAATTACATTTTAATCTGAAATTTGCTGGATAATCTAACACTGGAAAATAAGAAATATTCATGAAATCCATTGTTGTTGATAGATAGAAGGATATCATTCCTCGGGTTCTGTTTAGCATGTTTCCTCTTCGTATTTCTTTAAAATAAATGAATGAGCTGGTGTACCACATTATGTAAATAATGTCTTTCTGTATAGATGTCGTTCAGATTCTAAAATTTGGAACCTTTGATTTTAATTATTAAAATCAAATCACATGCACAAAAGTTGCAATATATCCCTCTTTTTATTTGGCTGACATGAATGTGCAAAAGTCCATGAAAACTTTTAGACAGAACCAGTTTCTTCTGCCTTTCATTTCTTAGAAAGAAAGAGCAATTTAATAAATATTAGATGATCTTATTTTGCTCTCCTTTGTGCCCCTTCTCACCCCTACAATAATCTGGATATTCTTCATTGCCAATACAGATCTATTGTGTGACATGAAAGATTAAAATTTAGGAGAAATTCAATAACTCAGTGAACAGAACAGGACATAGGCAGTGAAGATGAAGATTTCCACAAGACTACTTAGCTTATTGGATTAAATTCTGTAAATATCTTTTCTCAGGTGATATGGAATAAATAAAACCAGACCTGACTGTTTGATGCAGTCTACTGAGCTCATTTCACTTTATGACAAAATAATACTTTGGTGACAACTTCTCTTGTTTTCTTATCTGAACAGTTACAATAGATTGTAAAAAAAAAATATATTTTCTTCTCACATCACTACTTCTTCCAAATGATCTTTCTCTGAATGAATATACACTGTCTTCAGCATGAAGAATCAAAAGCATTTGGTGTAGGAAATGGCATATTTTGCTTGAAATTATCTATTTGTAACTAGCAGTTGAGAGACTTTTTTTTCCTGAATCAGTATCTTTATCTAGTTAAGTGACCGGGTTAGTAGAAGGTTTCTGAAAAATGTTATGTTGGTTTTAGTAATTTGACATTTGCAAAGTCATTATTTAATTCCCCAAATGATTTCTTGTTATTTGACATTTTAAGACTTGAAATTTCAATTGCATGCAACCTTTTGCATAATTAATATACTAGAAATAATTATTTGAAAGTGTAAACATGCTCTCCCATACTATGACTGTGCAACTGAGGTCATAATTATCATGCAGCTATTAGTTACCTTGTATTTAATTTCACAGCTCCATACACAATGAGTCCCAGGTTCAAAAAAAGACCTTTTGTGGTTTCTCTTCCTTTATCTTGTTTAAGTCTCTGCTTTGCTTCAGGTGTTAGTTTTGCTAAATGTTTCAATAGCTTCAGTCATAAAAACTGAAGAAAAGATCAGAATGTTCCTACTGCAGATCAGTCATTATAGATTTCAGGTTTAGGGCACTGTATGTCTGTTTGTGGGGAAGAATCATCATTTAACTCTACTTTGGCACTTGGATTGTGAATTTCAGCAAAGACAATCAGTGCTGTACTTGATATCCAAAGAGTGCTGTACTTGATACTCAAAGCACAGTGGAGAAATGTCCATAACATATGAAAACATACCATTGCTACAAGTATTATCATTTGACAAAAGGGTTAAAATATATGTATACATAACTACTATATATTATTTATAACAATGCAAAACAGACCAATACAGGGGAGAAAAAAGGACTAAAGTTGGAAGTGCTGATCAGAATTCTGTGGTATATACTGTATTTAGTTCCTGGAAAACTGGTTACATTTTGAAGAGCTGTTCAATCAGCACTGTGTGTAGCCACACCTTAATCTGTGATAAGTGTTTTAGCAAATATTAGCTAGAGCCTAATGTTGAGCCTTTGTTTATCGAGCCAGAGCAAATTATAAACATTTCTCATGCAGAACAGTGTCTAACCCAAAGAATATGACTCAGGGCCAGAGGAAAGGATAAGGCAGTACATTGTTTTAAAGAATTTGTAATACCTTCAGTACCACCAGATATTCTGAACTTTACTTGTAGATGACTAGGTTGTGCTGTAGGGCTCAGCTCTGAATCAAAAACATGCAAAAAACCACAAAAAAATCACCATTCATAACACTGAAGTATGTAACACCCTATGAGTAATTATTATTCATTGATTACATTTTTTCTGTTTAAAATACTCTAGGAAAGGATTTTGGTGATTCAGAACTGGGGAAGTCATGGAATAAATGAAATCTGGACAGAAGATTAAGCAATTCTTCTAAACTGAAAGACACAAGTATTTTGAACTTTCAGTTTAAAAATAAATAAGTGAAAGGGAGAATTATGAAGGCAATGAAGAAAATATCCTGCATTTCTGCATTCTATGATGCTTTTCTAAATACAGAGTTTTTAAAAGAACAAAGTCTTTTCTTTTAAATTCACATTTGATCATTCCTTACATTTATTTCCAAATAGTTAAAAAAATTGCTTTTAGAAAAGCCTTTGCTTGCACTGAAACTGTGGTCTCCTGTGAGATGCCTGAATGCCTGAGCAATAGAGTTGCTGCAGAAGACATTTCACAAGACCAATGACATTTCGGTTCAATTCCTTGCACCCTTGGCTTGCTGTTGGCTATCAGCCATCACTGTCAGACGTGAAGCTCAGAGTCCCAGAAAACAAAATATAAAAGAATATAGGGAAGCAGGAGCAGCAAAAAAGCATAAAATTAATCACATTTCTAAAGATGAGAAGAAAAAATAAGTACAAGAGGTTATGAACAGAATCAGAAAAGTTAAGGCAGAGATAGAGAAAAGGGTAAAAGAAAGTGAAAAACTAATGAGAAGTGATGTTAAGAAGGCCAGTTTGTTTAAGGTGTCTTTTGTGTTAATCTCCAGCAAAAATAAGAAAGGCTCAGACCAGAACAGAAAGACAACAATCTGTAAAGTATAAGTGCTTTATGATTTGAAATAGGCACAAATAACTAGATTCAGCTTCTGATATATTGAGGATTTGGTCTAAGAGTAGCAGTCCAGTTACGTCTGAGGGGTATAATGGGTGAACGAGATTCTGGAAGACCAGATCTAGTGAATTTTTGTTTATTTTTATTTTTTTCTTGGAGTTGTGTACACAGGTGAGCTATCACCAGACAATTCAGGCAATCTGAGTTTGACTCCCAAAAGGCTGTTGAAACTGATAATAATTTTGGAAGCAATTAGGAATCAACACAATGAAAAATAACATGGCCTTTTCATTAATAGATTATTTCAGAATAAGGTAACTCTTCCCCTATGTGAAACTACATGTTACAATTTTATTAAAAATTATGCTGTTAAAAAGAAGTTTAGGAAAAAATACAACATAAAGGTGGAGAATTGAAGGGTATTGGAAAGCTATAATCATGGTTTAACATCAAATTGGAAGAGCTGTACCATACAAGGTGTTATAGTTTTTCCTCAGGTAGGAATCAAGTCAGTGTATTCATAAATGTTTTGGCTGAATAAAGTAATATCTGCAAAGATACCATATTAGAAAGCAGTTTCAAATACTTTAGGGGAAAGGATCATAATTGAAGATGGCAGTGATGGGTCAAGGAAGCAGCCTGAAGTCAAGTGAAAACCAAGAAGTGTACTTTCAGAGTACATCCTATCAGGGTTGCGCAAGTGAGACTTCCACCTTCCACAAACAAACACTCCCACCTGTCCAGGAGCAGCAAAGGTCTGCTGTTTGCTCAGGAACATGAAAATATGCTTGGCAAAGCAGAGGCCACTCCAGCCAGCTCCCAGTCTCACAGTACCCAGCAAAGTGATTAAGGGAAATATGGCTGCCATGTTCAGCCAAGGGCCCGCATCCTCAGGCAAGGTAACGAGACAGGGTCAAGGTCTAGCCAAAAAGTCAATCTGGAGGTCAAGTCTGGTGGCAGTAACCATGGCCAGGCACCAGCACCAGCAAGGTGTGACCTCCTATAGGTCCAGGCTCTTGATACAGACTTATTTAATTGCTGTGAGGTATCAGTAGGCTGATTCAGAACGTATAGTGCTGAGATGGGAAATTGAGAAAGGGATGTGGCAGCATGGCATAGGATGGCATGGGAAACTTGGAGCTGGATAGGGGTGTTCAAGCTGGATGTGAAAGGGGGCAGTTGAGCAACTGAGGCTGTTACCCAGTAGTAGATTTCATTTCAAGGTACGCAGTTGAACAGTCTCTTCTTTTTGTACTTTTGAGGGTCCACAAGGCAGGATGAGATAGAAAAAGAAATGTGGATTATGACCTTCCCCTCGAGAGACTTGGCCACTCTCTGCTTCTGCTGCTTATTTTTTTGCATTAGACTCTAACTCATTTGAAAGCACAGGGGAAACAGCAAGCTTCCCCATCTTTTTTTTTTTTTTTTTTTTTTGTGCTAAGAATTTCAAGACAAGAAACAAGGCTTTGTGTTCTGTTTTGAAGACAACTGTGCCAAAGTAAAGATTCTGTAACCATATTGGTTCAAGCTCGAGAGCACCTTAGTTATATAATGAGCATACAATGCAGAGTGCCAAAAAGTACCATACAGTAACGTGGAGCTTCCCTTTGCCTGCTGATAACTTAGAAGACTGACACTAATGAGGTCCCTTGATAAGCAAAGGCAGAAATAAAAACATCCTAACTTCAAAAGGATTTTGTGCTTCAAATATTGAAGTGATGTAGAGCAGAGAAAGGGTTCACAGTTGTGGAATCCCATGAGTTAAGTCAAACTGCTTGAAGATTAGAAGCCATATCTGACCTTGTATCACAGATATATAAATGATGGAAAATCTATTCAGAGGAGACTATTGTCCCAATTGCTGTACAATTTCTAAGGGGACTTCCCACAGGGGACTGTGTGGCTGAAGTTTGATAAGGCCTGACATTGCTGAGGATCATGTGAATGATATGCATGACTTTGTGAGCATCAGCAGTTCTTCCCATATGTAAAGACTGGTAACCATCAATGAGGAAAAATATCAGTCACGCTTCAGTAAGAATTTTGGGGAAGGTGCAGGAATAAAGCCCTAAAAATAAAACCATAGGAAGATTTAAAATGCTAAACAAAAATAAAATATATTGGATTATATAAAAAAAAAAGATAGGCCAGGAAAAATGGAGTGATTTCTAAGGCGAGATTTTACTACCCTAAAGGTATGTATTCCTCACCATCCCTCTAAATTTTTCCAAGTCTGTGGCTATTTTGATTGTCTAATAGCAGGAAGTCCTGACTGTTTATGTAGGGTGTTTGATACCAGAAACAAGTGCTTCTGTGTAGGTAAATGACTCATGCAGGTTACCTTAACCAGGTGATTGTCAGGTAGTTGATGTTCTTGGTTTTCAGCCAGTGAATCCATTCTGCTGTGTTTCATAGTCCCTGTGTGAGCCTAGATAGATGTCAGGAGCTCTTCTCTCAGTAGTGCAATGTTTAGGCATGGAACAGAAATAGTGTAAGAATGAGACAATCGGGTTGGTGAGATGGCGCATGTGCTAGACACTGGAATGACTGGAAAGTTTGGCTGGCATGGGGAGAGGAACAGAGATAAGGTGTTGGTTTTCAGCAGTAGGGAATAGGTGGTGGAAGAGTAGGTGTGGCAGTGTGGGGCTGAGCTCTTTGCTGGGGACATGGTCTGCTGGGAGGGGCAGGAAGAATATTATCGTAGAATAATATGGGCTGGAAGGGAGCTTGGGAGGTCACCTTGTCCAGCCTCTACTAAAAGGTGGATTAACTTACCTGTTAGGTCAGACTGCTGCTGAATTCTTAGAGACTACAGAATCCTGATCCAGGCTAGGGGAAGGTATACAGATCCTGAAAGGGAAGGGCATGGGCTGAGTTGGCTCCTCTCTGCAATTTGTCATGCAGTTGGACATAAACAGAATGTTGTAGAAATTGGGCATGTACAGCACACCTGTTCCCTGCGAGGGTTGATGAGTTGTTATGGTGGCAGCAAGGACTTCCCTTTAACTTTTATGCAAATAGAATAAGGAGGCTATCTATAATTATGAAAATAACCTTTTAGTAATCAGTTTTGGAAAAACAAAATTACTCTTTTATGTGGGAAAATATAATATAGAAGATAATAAGTGTTGTGTTCAGGAAGACCTCAATCCAAGAGTGGGCTTTGGAAAAGTTTGACTGCTTCTGAGGATCACCAGTTGAAAAATCATAAGCAATTCAGGGCAAAAAAGCCTCTAATTCAGGGGAAAATTCAACTTTATTCTTAAATCTTGAGTATTTTCCTTGTCTTCTCTTGAGGCATCTCAAATTCACTCCAGTATCCAAATCCCTGTTTACTTGTGTTGTACACTTGTTTTATGAAGCTGACTAGTGTTTTGCACAAGTTGGAAGGAAATTACTACTTCCATGAAGGGGAATCAAAGCACAGTCTGGTTAGGTGATAAAAACAATTTGAAAGACCTCCCAAAATATAAAATATTAATTATTGTGCTGGTCTCCTAGTAATAAGATGCAGATCTGGGTAGTTCTGATATTCTGGATATAGTTAGCACATCAAAGAGACTTAAGCGTTGCTAACAATGGATTCTGAAGTTGGTTTTGAGAGTTATTTTCCTATAAAATACAGAGCAGTTAGGTGCAATTTTCTTAATTGTCCTTTTGCCATTATAGTATTTCTGAAGTGACTTTGTCCTTAGAACTTTTTCACTCTTTCTCACATAACAAACTCATACTTGAGAGTCCTGCAGATGCCTGCAAATGGACAAACACAAAGGGTTTGCACACCTGCTTCTTTCTGTGTCTTTTCTTGGGAGGCCAGATTGCAGGTGGAAGGGAGGTTGTAGCCAGGGGGGGATTGGCCACTTCCCCCAGTCATCTAGTAGTAGGGCAAGAGGACATAGTCTTAAGCTGCACCAGAGGAGTTTTGGACACTAGGAAGAAATTCTTCACAGAAAGATTAGTTAAAAAGGCTGGATGTGGCACTCAGTGCCATGGTCTAGTTGACATGGTGATGTTTGGTCACGGGATGGACTTGATGATGTCGGAGGTGTTTTCCAACCTACTTGATTCTGTGATCCTGTGATTCTATGGCTGAGATGTCTCTAAATATGCCAACTTTTTTTGAGAAAGGAGTGATTAAATGCTGCTGGACTGGGCATTAAAAGATGAAAGCCTCATGTTGCAGAGAGCTGATGGTGCTGTATGTTCTGAAGTGCAACTATTTTCCTTGATTTGGAGTTAGTTGTGAAAAACAGTGCACAGTTCTATGATTTGGATTTGAAGAGTTATCTTCTGTTAATTTAGGTTCCCATCTTTCCAAATATATACTTTTAATTTGAAAGGGAAAAAACCCAGAATCCAAAGTCTTCAAGTTTAGCAGAAATGGATAGGATTTCCACTATTGGGAACTGCTAAATGCCTTTTCCTGGATCAGAGTTTCCTTGTAGGTTGGAAAATCTTAATATCAAATAAAGAATTTGATTTCCAAGAACGTATGTGGCAAACAATACAAACACGGAAAAATTGTATCTAAGTGATGAAAGAATATGTATGTAGCGATAGATTTAGCTTCCACATCATTAACAAATTTGATTAAGGAAAAGTATAATCCCTTGATGAAAAAACTGGGGCATAAAACCAATGAACTAGAATGGTATGAAGAACTGAAAATTGAAATTTATAATATTGCTCAATCACAAGGAAATTCACCTCTCCTAACCTCTCTTCCATCTCTTCTTCTTTTTGTATAAATGTAGGGTTAAGATTCCAGAGAATGAAACAGACATGAAGGTACATGCAGAAGTAGCAATAAACTCATGTTTCCACTCAGCAAACTGAAACAACTCCTTTCAGCACAGTGAGAACTTTTATTATGTTGTCCATGTTGGCAAATAGACATAAAATGTGTGATCTTCCAAAGGACATGGATCAGACTTCTACTGTGCTTCAGACTGGTCTCCCTCTGCAGACCCCACATCTGCATCTGTGTGCTTATGTTGTAACAAGAAGAGAAGGGAAATAGAACTTCATGTAAGTAAAGGAACCTCTTTTCTTTGACTTGGTATTTGTCTTTTCCAAGAGTCCATGAAAATTCTTTCTGGGATGTTTCTGCTTCCACAGGAGGCAAGCAGAGCTTTTCAATTTTCGTACTGAATTGTGATCATATCATGACCTTTTTAAGACATTACATAACGTAGCTATAGAATCTTTCTCTCTGATCTGAAGTACTTGTTGCACTAGCAAATTATTACTCCACAAACCTGAAAACTGTTGTCTTTAACCATTGACATTGTAATTAAAAATAAATTAGAACTTAGATATACCTATCCAAGAAAAACTGAGAGAGTGCACAATTTTTCCAAAAAGCCTGTTTTTATTTAAAAAAATTAAAAATAGCAACTGTTTACTATCCTCTCTGCAGTTTCAAACTGAACATTTAGTTTTATAATGATAATTTTTCTTTCCACATTTATTAAAATAATTTCCTTAGCTTAAAGCTTTGTGAGTTTATGTTAAAAAAATTAATATTTACTTTTAATTATGCAATGAAGCAAAAAACTGACTAACTTTCCAGGAAAAAAATCTCATTATTTCTTAGTGTTAAACATGGCGTATGTGCCACAAGAGGAATGCAATGACTTGATTTTCTGAACTGTATTACTGGCTTAAGGGAGGATAGCAAATACTTAGACAAATGAACTCATTATTAATGCAATAGGATAAACATACTATAAAAGGATAACAAAATGCTATTTAACATAACTATTTTCGTCTTTGTAAAAAAAACATTGTTATAGGCATTAGACCTTCTTTCTCCCCTTTCCACTTCCCCCCCCCCCTCCCCGAAGCCCCCCCTGCCTAGTTTCCTAAGGGGGATAAGGCTTAGATAGTAGGAATTGAAATAAAAGAGACATTGAAAAATAGATTTGTTATGTCTGGGGTGTTAGAAAGGAACTCATTTGTGAAATAATTGTCTGAACTGAATTACAGCCTCCTCTTCTGCTGCTTGTATTGAGCACTCTAGGTTATAAGTCCTCACTGCTAAAGGTTGCAATCTAATAATAATAGTAATAACACTAGTACTAGCACTAGAAGCTGCAAATGATAATGTGTTCCCTTTGTGTTGGGTATTACGCAAACAAAATCGAAATGGAAAGATCAAGGGAAAAATAGATGCCATTATTTTTCCCATTGCACATCAATGAGTCACAACACACTTAAGCAAATATCCAGTGTTCTCCTGAATTAGGGTTTGATTCTGGAGTGAGGGTTAGAGCACACCAACTACATCTGAATTCTCTTTGCTTGCACCCTCCTCTTCCCCCTGTCTCCTGCTGCTTTGATTGTCCATGTCAGATAACTCTTGTAACAAGTGCAGGACACATGCCCAGACTTTCTTTGAGTGAAAATGGGTGTGCAGGAGAGGAAAGAGGAGTTTGTAATCTTCATGGTTTCCACTTAAAATGGAAGAGGATCAACAGGGGACCTATCAAGGATTGAGAGCATCTATATTTGTTCAGAGGTCCATCCAATACAGCATCTCACCTCCAACCACTGTTCAGTGGAAGGTGCTTACAGTGGAGTATAAGAGCAGACAAGCACACTTTGTTCTCTTAACACAATTAACATCTTCTGTGTTTCATAGCCATAGGTGTGGGTTTTTTCTACACACTAGAAATCTTTCAATCTCTTTTAAACCTCCAGGAACTCTAAAAACTCATCAGTTCTTGTGGAAAGGAGCTATGTATCTTAAATCTACAGTTTGAGAAGTGTGCATGGAGTTTCTTTTTTTTTTTTTAAAAATATTGTTCTGAAAGTGTTGCACCTAATTTCCTTTCCTGCTCACTGTTGTTACTGAAAGAGACAGAGAACAGTGTATTAATCTCTGCTGGGCATGGTTCATTGTATGGGTCTCTAGCATATTTTCTCCCCAGTCACCTCTCCAGTTAAAAATAATCGCATTTTATTAACTATTCATGGACAAAATCAAAGCAATATTCTGGTAATCCTTATCTTTCTAGTACTTTTTTTTTTAATTTATACTCATTCTCAAGCAATTTAAACTTCACAAGTTTCCTGTTGGCTTCCTTTACCTGTTGTCATGGTGCCCCTGAATGGAAGCCCTGTTTCTTGGAAATGCAACATTTCTTGCTCTTCCCAAGACCTTCTGGCTTGGCATCATCTGCATGCTTGTTAAGTGTGCACCCTGTCCTATCATACAGACTGTTTATTGAGACGTTAAACAGAAAATTAAAGTTGCTCAGTCAGTTGTTCTCCTTGACTAATGGTCATCAAAGTTTCAGAGGGTGTTTTCTTTTATCATTGTTAAATACCTAGAGATTTAAAGTTGTTTCCTTTCAACTGATTCTTTCCACAGTCTGCAGTAGAATATTAAAATGTTTCCATATGTTGGAAGCTTTTTCTATTTTATCTATCAGCCAGGGGGTTTTTTGTTGTTGCTGGGGTTTTTTGGGTTTTTTTGTAATAAAGATGGAGGCAATGGAGAAGTCTTTCTGTGGACCAAAGGTTTGGCTATGGCTTGTCTTTCTGAGGTATATTGTCTGAGAAATCCGGTAGAATGCAAAATAATGTTTCAGATCCTCTATTATGAAGTGGATTAATACTCCATATCAAGTTATTATCTCAGTTTTAAAATGGGTTGTTTCTATAATATCTCTCTGATACAGCAAGGAAAAGAATATTTTGCTGCATTATACTGCAAAAAAGTAGAGGTATATTGAGCTAAAAAAACCCAGATCATTGAATTAAAATAATTGATGCATATTAAAAATGAACTGTGAAAATAGGAAAAAAAGCATGATACATTGAGAAATGTGTTTCCTTAATATGTTTTTTGAATGTCCTTTGAATTTCCTTTAGTCTTTTTGTGCTCATCTATTTGTTTTGTATTATAAAAAGGTCTTCTTACTATTGTACTAAACTCACTTATTGCCATTTGATGTTCAAGTGATCTTGCACCAACATAATCATGTTCTGGCACAAGGAGCTTCTCCCTTTTGTTTACTACCCTTATATTTTAATTTTCTGTCATCTTGTACCTCATTAGGTTTGAACCAATTAAATCACTTTATTATCCAAGAAATAGAACAGAAAGGAGATCCTCTTATGCTGTTAAATCTATCTGACTCAAAATAGATGAATTTGCAGTGGGTGGCCAGAATTACAGCAATATTGTAGATGGGCTCGTACATAATAGCATTTGAAGTGAAAAACTAGAAATAGTTTGCCTCATCCATCTTGGCTTTTTACTTACCTCTGCTATAGCTTCAAGCTGGTCGTTCACAGTCCAACTAACCACAGACTTTCTTTTTGCACCCTGTCTTACAGCTAGTTAAAGATGAGGGTTTTTCTGTTAGTTCACCAGTAAATGATAGGAAATGCTGTACTTTGACATTCAACATATTGTTGCATTTCTATTGCTCTATTGTCAAAATTTTGCAGTCTTTTTTGTTCTATTTCTCTGCTTTGAGAAAGTGTTCCTGGTGACTCTTGAGGCTTTCTCCTAGCCCCCTGCTATTCTGGCACATCACAACAAAGAATTGTTCATTCCCTTGAGCACCAAGCAGGCAGCTCTGAATGTTCCACTCTGCTCTGAAAATCCAGGTACCTCATTTCATTCCCCTTGGTTTTCACATCTATTTTTGTTTTTGTTTTTGTTTTTTTTTTCCTTTAACTTCTTCTTAAATTCAGTAGTTGTACTCCATGCCTTTCACAGAACAAAATTTTAAAAAAGTAAATTCTCTAAAATATGATTTCTAGGAGCACAGCAAGTTTAGTCAATATTCATTGTATCGAGAGGTGTAACCAGGTTAGTTGCTCTGAGGTACCATCAGGAAAAGGCAGGGTTGCCCCAGGAGGGAGGACCAGCAATAGCACAGGGTGGTGCTGCTGCAGGTAGGGATACTGCTTTCCCCAATAATCCCCCATATCTGAGTAGGGTGGGTCATAGCAGGGTGCCACCAAAACAGAGCGATTCATCAGGTTCACTGTCCCATCAGGGATGCAGTTAGGAAGAGGAGGAGATGCAGATGGAGATGAAGAAAGAAAAGGAGGCAGGGCTGAAAATAAGTTAAATAGGTCTGAAATCCATCCAGAGACTGTGCCAGAAGCAGAGAATAAGATACTTACAGCTACAGGTATCATAGACAAAGTAGAGTAAGCAACAGCCATAGCAGATCCAGGGTTTATTTAAGAAAAAAACCAAACAAACAGGAAAAGAGGATAGACCTCTCACTCTATTTTATGACTACACACTTGCTGATTTGCCTTGCAGAGCTGCGTCCACCAGAACTTAGGCAGTCTATGCACAGGTGGTTTTGTCTCATGTCCCTTCATTAATCAAAGGATTCAGAATCTGCTACTTTGGTTTATTTTTTACCAAAATTTAGAACCAATCTGTATATGTTGCTGTTAGCAAGTTCCTGTCTGAGAATTCAAAGTTCAATTTCAGCAAGTCATCCATAATGAAGTATCTGCAGCCTGTAAACATTAGCAATTTAAGTTATGCTTTTTACCTACAAAAGCAACATAGCTCAGTCTAGGGCTGAAAGATTTGGTCTAAGCTTAAATGGAATTCCGGGACCAATCTGCAGAGCTTGTGTGAGTGGAGATCCCAAGTGAGGTTGGTCAAAGCAATTTAGGCCTCTTAGTGCACTCATGGCCCTTCATTCATGAATCATCTGAAAAGCCTTCTAAAATTCTTCAAACAACCAACTAAAAGTGTTACTGATAAGCTAAAATATTCTGCTTAATTTTGCCATTCCTTTTTTCCTTCTTTTCTTATGCACATTTCTTCCTGGATTTTCAGATCCATCCATCTGATATAAAACAAATCTGCATCTATCTTGAGCAGACACTGAGCAAAGTCACTACCTGCTTCTTGGTTTTACATATGATGTAACTTCAAAGCGTGCTGTAATAAGGGATTACAAACTACAGTCAGTTGTGGTAGCCAAGAGGGTTTTAGTATACCTAGCTCAGTCAGTTGCAAATACACACAACCTTGCAGGATCTTACCCTGAGTTCATTTTGACCTGGTGGGGTGCAAGTCTTCCAAATAAGAAGGAAAGTAGGTTCAATGCATTAGGAGTAATGGCAAAACAACTCATCAACATAGTTTAGAAACAGGTTTTTTTCTGAAAGTATTCCCTCCTCTAGAAGATGCCAATACCAGATTTTTCAACGTAGTAAATAAAGGAGGATGAGGTGCTCATTAAAAGTAATACTATTTTCACCTTGGCCATATGCTGTTTATAAGCAGCTGTAGTGTATTATTATGCCAGCGACAATAGGAAATCCTTAGAGAAATGTTCCTATGAAAAAACAGTCCACATATGTCTGCAAGACTGACAATCACTGCAGTGATTAACATACAGATACCCTTATGCTTAATCCCTCAGTACAATTTTTATTGCACCAGTCTTCCTCCAACTGTGGATAAACTTTCCTTTTATATTTGTCTGAAAGAGAATAAATAAAACCAATAATGTCTTACAAAAGCAAATGTTCCATTTCTAAAAAGAAGAAAGTCAGGATAGTGCTGTGATTTCAGCTATGCCAGACAGTTGATGGAATAATTTCTGCATGATGTAGGACCCATGTGCAGAATATAGCTCAGTAAGCAATACCTTAGGGTGACAGATAATTTATCCTGTTTGGCTCAACATCAGCTGGGAAGTGTGATTCTTAGCTGGCTGGCCGCTTAGAGCAAGCATCTCTCTGAGTGGCTATCCCACACCTTCCAGACTTCAGCTGTGCTGGTTTGTCAGCATGCCAAGACACTCATCTGTTTTCCTTTTCCTGCTGCAAAGGAAGTGCATGTGCGGGATCTTGTTTCTGTGTGGGTCTGCTGTGGTTTTGCAGGCAAACAAACCTGCAAGTCCACAAGAATATTACTGTACTATGCCAAGCAATTTTTTTGTTTATTTGCTTAGCAAGAGGGGACAGCAGATTTTGGGGGAAAGTGAAGAAGAAAAAAAAATACTGCAGCAAAAAAGAAGGCACTGCATACTGTGGGTAAACTAAATATGTTTAAAAGTTCACCCACTATTTCTAGTTGACATGCGTGAACTAAACTCTTCCAGTTGTGCTTTCATAGGCCATAAATGGATGACAAACAGGCAATTATTTCAGATTAGAAAATTTTCAAGTTTTAGATAAAGGTAGGAAACAGACTATATCTCTTTCTGCCTTTTGAATGATTTTGGCTGTGCCACTTATAATATTAGAAGGTTGTTTCTCATCACAAAGCTTTCATATTGAGTAACTTCTGTCTTCTTGTAAAGAAAGCACTTTTGTCATATTGAAATGGTAGAGAAATAATAATTTTGTCATTCTTTAATGTTAAAATGCATGCATTGCTATACATATGGCTGCTACAGTCCTGGTCTTATGTGGGGATTTTTGCAATTCAGTTCAGCTGTTCTTAATCCTTTTAATGATGCTTTTCTTTAAGCAAACAATTTACAAGGCCTACAAAATTCTTGTTCATGGAGAAGAAAGACTTCTATTTTAGGACTTGCAAAAGCAATAGCTGATAAGAAGATATCACAGAATTATAGAATGGTTTGGTTTAGAAGGTACCCCCAAGTCCATCTTCTTTCAACCCTCCTGCCAAGGGCAGGGACACCTTCCACTAGACCACGTTGATCAAAGCCCCATCCAACCTGGCCTTGAACGCTTCCAGGGATGGGGCATACATGACTTCTCTGGGCCTTATTTCAGAATCATAGAACATGCTGATTTGGAAGGGACAAACAAGGATCATCAAGAATTTCTTCCTAACTACTAATCTAAACCTACTGTCTTTCAGTTTGAAGCCATTCTCGCTTTTCCTAACACTGCATGCCTCTGTAAAGTCCCTCTCCAGCTTTCTTGTAGGTGCCCTTCTGGTGCTGGAAGGCTGCCATAAGGTCTCCCCAAAGCCTTCTCTTCTCCAGACTGAACAAAACAAACTCTCTCAGCCTGTGCTTACAGGAGAGATGCTCCAGCCCTCTGATCATCTTCATGGCACTACCCTGGACTTGCTCCAACAGTTTCACGTCCTTATGTTGAGGGCCCAAGAGCTGGATGCAGTACTCCCTATCGGGTCTCATGAGAGCAGAGATATCCTCTAGCTGCTTTCTCCTACAGTTTTCATTTCCTCAGCACCTGAGTATATGCATTGTTGTATCTGTATTTAGCATAGTGGATGGCAGAAACCTCTGTCAGGACAGAGAGGACAGGAATGTGCATGTAGGTGTAGAAAAAAGATGTAGTGTAGAAATGAAAAAGAAGGAGAAAAAAAGTCATGATGAAAGTGTTTAAGTGCTGGAACAGATTGACCAGAGAGCTGGTGGAATTTCTACCCTTGGAGGTTTTCAAGATCAAGCCCAAGTCTTTCTGTAATTTTTCTGAATCAGCATAACCAAACAGTAACCTTCTGCAGAAGTAAACTACTTCAGAAGATTCTCTAGCTGCTTGCTTCTCACTAGCTCTTAATGTGGTTCCTCAGTTATGCCAAATTAGCAAAATTATCATTACCTTGCACACAAAATAAACCTTATTCATATATCAAAATTACTTTCACTTCCCACCTTGAAATTTAGGCAGTCATCTCAGTGATTAGATGTTATCACTCTGTTGACAATGTCTGATTGCGCTTTTGAACATCTTTGTGTCAAGGATGAGATACTGACTCCTTGTTTGTGAAACATTGCACATGCATGTAGCTTAGCCTAGGGCACTTCCAGTGAGTCAGGTTAATGGGAAACAGGAAAGAAAGCACTTTCCTCTTGCTCATTGTCTCTTCTCCATTTTTCTTTATCTCCGTCCCCTCTACGTTTTGTGTCAACTGCAAAGCAGCCCCTAGCCTTTTTGTTCTCTGTTTTCCTACAAGTTTGTAACCCCTTTTCATTGCTGGCGCTCACTGTTTTGCTTTGCATGCTACACCTCCCAGAGGCAGCAGGAAAAATTAAAAAAGATTCACAATTATGATGCAATTAGTTATTAGGGAATAGATCCTACTTAATTCAGCCAAGAATTTCCTTGGGAAACAATAATGCCAGCTAGCACATGTGGCAAACTCCCAAGTTCCCGCATTTTAATTTTTTCGGTGCTTATTTTTACTGAAAGAGTGTGGGTGGGTTTTTTTCACAATGCATTTCTGTGTGCTTACTCTTAGTCTCCAGCAACCTATGCAATTTTTGTACTACTCACCTCTGATAGATAACTGGGCTAATCAGAGATTTCAGATGAAAGGACTAAATCTTAACAGTATGAATAAGATTTCGTTCAACTATTAGATGCAAATGATAATTCATGGGAATCACATGCCCAAAGTCAGTGTGTTTTCCTAACTGATGGTATATTTTTCACTGGTTTCCCACATTGATAAACTACCAGTCTTTTCATAGTGTAGAGTTATATACGACAACTGCACCATTGACGTAAATGATGTTTTTAAACTGTACAGGTTGCACATCTTGGTTATCTGCTCCTGAAATCTCTCCTGTGGGAATCAATACAAATGCTCTCTTGTGACTGCTGAATGGAATGACTCCTAAAGTGCTTAACAACTCATATTTATAAGGAGACCCTTTACAGGCTTGCAAATTCTGTTCTATTGAAGACAAATGTTTCTATTGAAAATGTCAACATTGTTAGTCCTACATTTTCAGTTTCAGTTCACAGCTGGTAGAGTCTGTAGTTCAATGAAAATTCAGTCACTATATAAATGCTGCCCCTTAGCTCCCAAATACACAGTCTTATCCTTTCTTAGACTGACTTTGCTATGCTGTACAAACTGGGGGCTTCCTTCATAGCTGCCTATAAAGATGTCCTAATTTCCAATAAACAGTGTCAGGGACAGAGCAGGCTCCCCTTTTTTCTGGGAGTTCAGATGAATGTATTCATGCCCAGCTCACTGATGGAAGTTGGACTGAAGAAACCAACAAGGTTCTACAGGGGTCCCCACTCCTTCCCTTGGAGTTGCCTTCACGCTGAAGCTCCCTCCCTTGTTCTCCACCAGTCCCAGAATTGTTAAGACTGATTTACACTTTATAAAAAGAGCCAAGAAAAACTACTGGCCCATAAAATGCAACAGGGAATTGTGACTTCAGTGTGCTCTCTAAGATTCTCCATTATATGAGACATGACCTTTTAAAATTCATGCAGACAACAATGACACTGACATGATCTTTAAGCAAAACAAAAGCATTTTAGTGTTATGCAATTTGGATTACATGAAAATCAGCCCTTTGCACTAGTCCCAAATTTGTATATTTGCCCTTACATCCCAATGGTGCCACTGGGTTTTTCCTAGTCACTGTGAGGTGTAATTCTTGTGCAGGCACTGGAAAATTCAGCAGTTATATAAGACATTAAAAAAGTTTCTGTTTGAACTCTTCCTATCTGTCTTATTTTATCTGTTTGCAACTGGTAATTATGAGTTCATGCTGATCTACAATTTCAATTTTTACAGCATTAGTCTGTCTCATTCTTCTCCAATAATATATTTTAAGGTTTGGGTGTAACACTGAAATATTCATAAAATTCCAAACCAGTTGCAAATTTTTTGCACTGTATTATAGTAACAGAAGCTGCCTGACTGAAAAATGAGGTACAACAGAGCAGAAAGAAGGGTGAAGGGAGAGCAGGTAGAAAGGATAAAAAAAACAACCCCAAAACTGAGCACAAAGAAACAAGAAAATGCAGACCATAAAAAAAGAAAACCAGAATAAGGAAAAGTAAAAACAATAGGAAGCGATAGGTGGAGTATAATTAAAAATTAAATATAAATGTATGGCCATCACCTAACAAATAGGCTAGCAGAATGTAATTTTTTTTTCTAATCTTATACCCATATGCTTGACATACTACAATAGCTGAAAGACTAACATGATAGTATGATATTTAAGTTGCTGAGGGGAAAAGAAAAAAGAAAGTCAAATACCAGATGATAAAATGAAGAAAATCTTTTGTTGAGAAATTGCTGCTGAAACAATTAGAGAAGTTATCTGAATGCAAATTCTTAGAGAGCAGAGATCACAATAGCTGAATTTTAAGAAATGGTGGAGCCATTACTTTCTTGAGGATCTGTTTCTTTGGACAACCACCCCAAACTGGATCACCCGCTGTGTTTGAAAATCAACTTTCTAAAGATTAACAATTGCACTTGTTGTGTTAAAGAATAAATCATATATCTGGTAATATTCACCTTCCTTCACAGCCTCCTTACCAGCATTAATGATATTTCTATTCTTCAGTTCCTCTTCTGTTGTATTCCATAGTTCTGGTTTTTTGTTTGTTTTCCTTCTGGGATTATTATAATGTAACTAGTCAATTGTTGCATCAGTTAGCTGGCTGGTTTTCTGTGTTCCATGTTGGAATGATACTTGCACTCTCCCAGTCCTTGGAGCTCCTTAGCCACTGTTCCAGTTATGATCAGGTATAATCTTCTGGCCTTAGCATGATGAGTGAAAAGTTTTGTATCAGCAGATTAGCACTGCTTCTTCCCAAAAGTTATCACCTCTGTGGGTCTGTCAGCATAAATTCACATGGACTATCCCTCTCTAACCTAGGTTTACTGAAATCATCCTAGGGATTTTTCACCCATTGAAAACAATAATTGAAATATTTATGCGAAGGAAAAAGATCTGGTTGCTGTTAATTCTTAAACAGCCCCACTGGAGCCAGAACATCACATTTTGGTGTGTTTCCAGCCTCTCCTTTTGGTTACCATTCCCAATTTAAGATTCTGGGATCTGGATGAATGTGCCTTTGGCACTTCCGTAAGCATTTAACAGTCATTAAGAATAGGCTGCTTGTTGTAAATTGCATCTGCCTCTTTAAACCTAAATCTGAGTGGCACATTTGTGATGTTCAGCCCTGAGATGGCTTGATTATATTGAACAGTGCACTGCAGAGTGCTGGTAACTACAGGGCTGTTTGCCTATGTGTCCCTGCTTAATAGCCTTTTAGTCCAGACAGATATTAGTATCGAACTTCTGTGGAAACATCGCACATTGTACTCACATGCTTCTTCAAAAACATGATGCAGAACAACTTGTCACACAATTTTGGTCTCTGTGTCATATCAGAATTTTTTCTACTAGTGATCATAAATAGGTATATCCTAGGTATATCCTAGATGACAGACATGCATTCATAAGAGTTTGTCAGAGGATAACAAACTATTACAGTCCTGACCACTCTTCCCTACCCTCTCTCCTTTATAATCAAGTTCAGTAGTTCATATATGGGAAAGGTAAACAGGTTGCCTTCCTCCCTGCTATCTCACATTCATATTTCTCTCTAGGGTTTATTGTATCACTGTTGTATGAATGAGCAGGTGGTGTTGGTCAAGAGAGTTGTACTCCCTTTCTATTGGCACTAGTCCCCCATAAACTTGTCCACACTGAACTCTTACTAATCCAGAGAGGACAGGACCCTCTTGTGTTAGTTATATAAGTAGGAAACTCACTGGGAAAAGAAAGGAGTCAGTTGCAGTCCTCTCAGTAAAGGTACCTTATGTAAACTTTTCACAGAATAAAATCCTGCCATGAGAACACAGATTAGAAACCAGGTCCTCTTCTCCCATGAGTACTGAATCTTAGTGATTTCATGATTTTGGACAAGAAATTTTGAATGTTTCTGCAAAATGGAATAGTTTCAGCAAGGGTTGTTTTCCCGTCTGCTCTGGCTCACACTTCAGGCATCTTTTGAGGGGCATGCAATGAGCAGTAGAATCCTTTCAATGCCATGCAATATAGAGGAAGGAAATGGACTTAGGTCTCCCACACCCACTCTAAAAACTTAAAAAAAATTATATATATATATATATATATATATATATATATATAAAGAATAAAGGGAGAGGTTTTTTTGTTTCCTCCTGTACTTATGAGAAAAAAAATCCTCAGAGAGAAACCCTCTCTTGCACATTAATAGATCGCAGCCTGCATCTACTTTAGCAAGTCCTCAGAAATTTAGAGGAACATTATTTAGTCTTTTGTGTTAGCTACATTCTGATCTGCTCAGACCTGTTAATGCTGAGGCATTTCTCCCATGGAGAACTGGGAAATACTAAAGGAAAGCCAAACACAAGCAGTTACATAATTTTTCTATTTTTAATAGGAGAAAGCAAATAAACAAAAGTTTTAGGATTGCAATTTGGCCACAGATAGATGCTATTTATGCTTTATTTCAAATACGGCCTGCTTGCTTGAATTTAAGTCTGATGCTTTATCTTTTTAAGATTTTGTCCTTCATTTGCCAATTCTCACAAATCCTTCTATTGTAGACTTTTTAAAAGAATTAAATATGTCTACTGTAAAGATTTGGTCTACTTTGGTCTACCTTCTGAGGTTTAGATGAATCTTTCAGTATGTTCAGCATGTGTCTTAGTCTACTTTGAAAGGTGAATTATTCTACATAAGTTTTCCATGAAATAAAAAGACATTACTTGTTTCCATTTTCCAGTAATGTTTCTTTTCCAGTAATCAGTTTGCATATTTGTACTCATGACACAATCTGTTTAAAAGTATTAGAAATAAAGTGTGCTAGCCAAAATAAAAGTGAAAGGCAGTCAAACTACAGGAGATAGATTACATAAGATACACAGGAGAAGGTACAAAGTAGGCTCTAAGTTTTAAAAATATTATAAGAGGGATTTTTTAATCTTTTTTTTTAACTGAGCAGTTATTTTCAGAGAGTCCAAGAATGGTCTCAAACAAAAATAGAATTATCGATGTCATCTTTTGTGTAATTGTATTGTTTGAATTAGTGCCACACTTTAGAACAAGAACAGCCAAAAATTATAAAAGACCGCACTTCCTCATGCATGGAAGGTAACAAGCCAAAACAGATATTTTATTTTCAAAGTGAATATTATTCTGGGCACCTCTTCATTTTACCTTAACTGTTGAAGCTCTCTTTCAAGATTCATACATTTTGAGAAGGTTTATGAGAAAATAATAAAAATTATGGTCACTTAACCTTCTAAAACCATTAGAGCACCTCCTGTCAAGTACAACCACCATGTACCTATCATCACCTTCTGAGAAGGAGCAACTGACTGCTCCAAAATGAGGTTTGAGGTTACAGGTAGCCCATGACAGATTATAGCATGATTCACTCCAGTCACAAAAAAAGCAATTTCTGAATAGGGATGTCAGCTGAAATTTGCTGTTCACCTCTACAAGATGAAAAGCCAAACAGAAAAAAACCCAGCATGCAAGGATGCTGACTGCACTCGTGGAGAAAAGCCTTGATGCTTACAGCTGAGGGTAACACAGGCAACCTGTTACAGCTTTTACAGCCAGCAGACTTGCTTCAGGCTTGGCTTAAATTTATTTCAAGGCTGATTTAGGTCTGGTTTTGGGAGACCACATGCCTTCTAGTTAGGAAATGAAGCACATATTTAAACTATCTGCTTAATCTATTCTTTTGAATTTTATTGTAACACAAGGTGGTGACTGAGGTGAAAATATTGGTTTAGAGAATGAGACTGATGGATTTTTATAAAACACATTATAGCACATCGAAATAAAGATCTCTAGGGGGCAGGAGAGTTGGCTGGAATATCAGACAGTCCACTGACATCCACTCAAGCTACAGTCAATCTTCCCTTCAGGCTATTATATGTACAATTACTCTTATAATTGCTATACAAATGTATGTGACCAGACCATGCGTGAACAATCAAATGTGAAAGGAGATCTCCAAGGTCAGGTAAGCAACAGTAATGATTTTATTAATTAATAAATTCTAAGAAAGTAGGGATTATAGGATCACAGAACTGGAAGGAATCTCAATAGGTCTTCTAGTCCACCCTGTTCCTCATAGCAGCCCATCAGCTCAAGCTGGGTCACTCCCAAAGACTTTCCCTAACCGGTTCTCAATAAAGACCTGTCCTCCAGCTTCAAAGGATGGAGATGTTCTTGTACTATTTGTCCCTTCACTATCATGATCATCATAAGATGTTTTTCCATCCTGAATGTTCTTTGTTACAGTTTACTCCAGTGACTGTTTCCCATGCTATATTTATGCAATTAATTATTCCTGCCTCAAAAACTTAATCCATATTCAGAATTACTTTTTAGTCCTGTGAATTAGGAAGTTGATAGGTTTGAGCAAAAACATAAATGTATCCAGTCTCCTTAATGCTGAGAACGTGTATTGCACTGCTACCATTTATGCAGGAGTCACTAGAACAAAGAGGTAGCATGTGCCTCTCCCATCTTCCCATAGCTGTGCTTTACAGTGGAAAAAACTTCTCTTTGATATTTGCAGCTGCAGAAGCAAGTAAGCAAGCAAAGGAGACTCAGCTGCATGAGTGAGGAAGCGGATCAGAGGAAATAATCTCAGGCTGATTAGAAAGTAGGAACATACTGAATAGAGAAGAGGAAAATGAAATTTTTTTTTTTCTCCAAAAGATTCAAAGATGATGCCATTAAAATTTCAAAACATGACAGAAAAATATAATATATTTGAACTCACGCAAGAGAACATTCCATCACAATGCAGGGATTGCTTCCATGTTTCACCACTTGACAACCCAAATGATTCTATGATCCTGTGAAAATGGCAGTCCAGTCCTATGAATGTACATAGGCCTTTGTATGATTAATGTTCAGTTTCTTTTTATGTGGACAGGCAGGACATTTTTTTTGCCAATGGATAGATTCAGTATCAGTAAGTTCCAGCATCGGTCTTGCACTGTTTTAGCACACAAAGTCACCAGGAGCCCACTGGTATTCTTCTCTGGATGACCTGATCCAGGAGGGATCATGGATTTTGCCCCAGGCACTTGCCTTCATATTCAGCTCTCTTAGTTCAAAGATAGAAGAAGAAAGATGGAAGTGTGCTTGTTAGAGCAATTGCCTGGTGTTTGAAACACAAACTCATAAACTGTGTGTCTGTTTGGAAGCCCAAATTTGGTTCTCTAGATTTGGTTCTCTATCCACTTCCTACAGTAATTCTTTAGCAGTTGTTCTATTAGCATGCTGAGAGAGAGGTCTTGGAGGTCCCTCTGTCTGTACACCTAAAACTGTTCAACTTGTGTAAGCCAGAAAAAGAAACATGGAAAAACCCCTAGTATTTGCTGCATAGTCTGTATATTGGATAAATGTTCTTATGAGTCAGAAGACAGATTCTATCCTTGGCTAAAAGGTGTGGCAGCACAAGCGCTTGGTTGAGCGACAGACAGTACTGCCTTAGCTGCGACCCCTTCAGACCTCCTCACTGGACTTCTGAACATGAAGATGTATCAAGTCTTACCCCAAGCCTTCTGCTAAGTTTTGGCTAGCACATAGTCCAGCTGACCTATTGCTCAGCTTCCATAAGCATCAAATTCTTATTCTTTTCTCTTCAAGGTACATAGATGTCCAGTTCTGGTTGAAATTACTGGAATTTAGCAATAGAGGTTTAGGCACTGAAAATACCTTGGAAGAGAGGTCATGGAGGATACAATTAGAGAGGCTGAGAGACAAAACTCTGACAGTTCCTGGAGTTGTAAACTAAAAAAGTCCCATGCTAGTAAACTTTCTGTCTTCCAAAACAGGGTGCCCATACTCTGGTTACTCTAACTTGCTTTTACATGAATGTTTTTATCACATTCTAGCACCAAGAAGCTCATAGCTCTTTGCAATTATGCTGCCAGTTTTTGGTGCGGCATTGTCCCACAGGGTGTGGCCTGTGACTACTGGCTCACCTTGGGATATTTCTCCACATCCTATTTTTGTTTCTTATGTTCATGGGAGACAAGATTTGATGCCATCTCAGGTTCATGGCCACCCTTTTTATTCAGGCTGCTATCTGAATTTCTGACTCAGTTTTCATTTGCTATAATAAGACATTAATCTGAATCCATTTTAGGAGGTTCTGAGTAAGAAGTATGATCCCTTTTCTTGCTAGGTAAAAAGTTCAAGTCAATTTTTTTAATCCCTAAGAAATAGCATGCACTCATGACAAATTAAATGAAATGCTCTCTTAACAAGAACATTTAATTTCTGCTTTGTGTGTGTGAATTAACTTTGCATGTCTTGTTATGCAAACCTCTGTATATATTCTACCAATAAGACTGTGTTGGAAGTGCTCTCTGAGCATCATCAAGGCTACTTCCCAGTTGTTCCACACTAGCCAAACTGCAAGGCTATTTCATTTCTGCAAAGGTCTCAGTGAACTGACACGTTTTTTGAATCTGAGGCAGCAGGAGTGTAAATACTCATATAAATACATTTCTCTACCTTGCAAGCTCTTTTGTGTGCTGTTGCAGAACAGCAATGTGTAAGCAATCAGGCAGCCATGGTATCATCAATATTGAACTCCACAAACTTAATGATGTACAGTTAATACAGAACTGTGTGACATCTTTTTAGCTCGAGTCTCTATCTTAACATCTGTCAGACGTCTTTGATCCAAAACACTGAGAACTCAATACTGAAGCAGGAACACTCAGAGGTCAAGTTAAACTTCCTGGTGGCAGAGCAGAAGCTATTCTGTTTCTGTTGTAATTGTTTGATAGGATTATTTTGGAACAAAGTGACTCTACAAATACCATAGTCCTAAAGGGTGTGTGTTACCTCTCTCAGCCCAGTTCTTGGCAAGAAATTGATAACAGGAAGAAGTTACATGTAATACAATGTCTCCATTCAGGAAAAATTGAAGTCTTCTTGGATTTCATTGTTAAAGTAAAATGAAAAGAGAAGAGAATAAATTTTCTGTTAGTTTTGAATAATCTTTAAGTAAAGCTATTCATAGCCTAGAACGTTCACTATTTTTTAACCTTTTGAAGACTCCAATAAGGTGTTTCAAGATTAGAAACTTGTTTTCCAGCACTGATCTGCTACAGATCCCTCACATATCTACTAGACAATCACTTTTCCCAAACTTTGCTTGTATGCACCTAACAAGCAGCACTGCTATGGCCCTCTATCACCTGAAATAGATTTCAGCTCTGAAACAGCTGTCAGCTTCATTAACAATTCTTAGTTATTTCTAATACCTAGGCTGTCATTGACTTAAACAAGTATTGTTGTTGAGCTCAAACACAAACAATATTAGCAATAAGTACTATAGGCATTACTTTCTCCATGGAGGTTAATCAATGAGAAGCTTACTCGCAGCAGGTGGTTAATTTTCCATTGAATAAACTCCATGTGAAATGGTATCCTTTACTGGAAGGGTTTTTTGATAGCTTGAGAGATTGACTTAGCTGACTTGGCCATCTGTCCGCCAGACTATCTGATCACAAAAATATATCAAAGTGTCATGGTTTAAAAAAGAAAAAAAAAAATCAGACAAAACCCCACAAAACAAAACCAGAGAATTACTTCTCAGATAAATTAGTTTCTTGATCACTCCCCACTCATATGAGCATTGAAACTGCTGCCAGAGAGGACACATGTGAGAATCATGTGGCTACCAGTAGTGGCAGGGGCAGGACTGTGCTATAGCAGCATAGGTTTTGATGAATTCAAGCCACCCTGGCATTTCCTCTTGCTAAATTTAATTTAGTGGTTTAGTGATATATACCATAAAAAT
The DNA here is from genome assembly GCA_035583135.1 of Lophotriccus pileatus. Classification (NCBI taxonomy): domain Eukaryota; kingdom Metazoa; phylum Chordata; class Aves; order Passeriformes; family Tyrannidae; genus Lophotriccus; species Lophotriccus pileatus. The sequence continues at coordinate 80,406,463 of JAWWES010000081.1, read as the reverse complement.
TAATTTCTTTGCCAGGGAAATTCCTTGTAAAATGAGAGATTTTGTAATGTGATTATGTGAACAAGTTCCTAAATAGGTAAGAAAAGGAAGGAGCTCAGTATCATCACTGCAAAAATAGACAAAAAAAAAAAAAAGATGATAACATGGTCCAGAACTTGACAGAGAGCTCCATATAGAACAGTGAATCAAACCTAGTCTGGTTGTCTTTGCAGCATGCTGTTCTTTATTAAAAATATAAGACCAAGTCACTTGTGTAGGGACCCAGGAGACTGAGGCCATAACTTAGAACCCCAAGACCCCAGACAGACAATTCCTACTGCCTATTTAATAGTTATCATACAACAGAGATCCATAAATCACTGCTATGAAGTCTCTGATCTTGCAAGAATACTTGTTGAGTATGAAGCTGACAGGTCTCCATACCAGTTTAATGGCTGGACCTTAACATTTCTATTTTAGTGGCTGTGCCTAAAGCTGTTTACAATGATTAACAGATCTAGCAGAAAACAGATCCACTTTCACAGACCCACAATGCGACACGTGCTAATAACTGTATCCAAGGGATCTTACTTAATGCTTCTTGATATCATGTATCTCAATCTGTGCCACCTGCTCTTTCCCTTTCTTATGGGCAAAATTTCAAAATAGGTAGGATATGTACCCATATTGCACACCAATATTTCCAAGACTTTCAGCTGGCTACACAGAGAAAATCCAGGCTTGCAAAATCAAACACACATGGACTCTGCCTAGTGATGATTTAGCTCCTATTTCCCAGAGCTAGCAAGTAGAAAAAAAAAAAAAAGGAAAAAAAAATGCAAATCATGAAAGTCCAGGTGCTGAAATGTGTTTATATCAGCAGCTTTGACTAATCAGTTCAATTTAAAAAGTCTCTACGTAAACGAGAGAATTAGAGAATACCAAAGCAGTGTTTTATTATTTCTTTCTTTTTTTGTACTTACTCTCAGATTAAGTCATTACACTGAAAGTGAAACCTCAAGGAAATTGCAGGTAAAATGCAATTATAACTAGGTGTTAATAGATCTCAGTGAACTTCAGAGAGGGTTAGTTTTCTTAGTTAAACATTGTAAATAGTATTGTGATGGGAACGCATTATAGATTGCATGAAACATAAAAGTGGAATCTGAATACTATGAATAAATTTTAAACTCTTAGAAAACCTAAGGTTCTTAAACAAAAATCTGTATGATACACATTTCAATAACAGGTTACAAAATAACATTCACACTGCATCATAGGATGGAAAAATGTATATTCTTTATAAGTCAGCAAAATATAATGCCTTTTTTACTTTCCTTCTTCTTATTAACAAGCGCCATATGTTGATGCATGATCGCATTTTCAATGGCAAACTACAGTATTTTGCAGGCCCAAGAATACTGGAGTTGATGAATTGTATTATTGTAGTTTGGGGCCCTGTTCTCCTACAGGGCAAATAAAATATCTGAGAACTATCCTGGCTTCTTCCCAGCCTCCTGAGAGGGAGAAGAATCATGTTTGGATAGTCCCACTGGGCATGTAGAGCTCTAAGTTAGAAATGTAGAAGGACTCTGTGGGTTCATGCCCACAGCCTTTTTGCATCTTGTTCCTGCTGAATGTCTACAGGGATCCAGAAGACAGACAGATAGATAGAGGGTTGCTTATCCTAATTTCCAAGTTCAGGATTTTTAGGGCTTTCTCTGCAAAAATTCAAGACTCACAGCTGGAACTGCATTAGCAGTAAACAAAGCTAACACCTTGAGAAGATGCCACATGCTTTCTTCATAAGAGCTTCCAGTTTTGAGCACTTGTATAGGACCTACAGCCTCATTCCTGTGCTTAATATATAGGTGGCACATCACTGAGAAGCCAACTTTCCTACAATAGGGTCTAGGAACAAAAGAGTCAGTCTTGGAATATGTGCAGGTCTACTGCCAAGGTAGGCTGGAAAAGTATTCAGTTTTGCCAGCTTTTCCCAGTAGCCACTTGGACCACTAGGTATGTCTCTTAAACTGAGCATCATGTCCTCTGTTGGATAATAGTGAACCATTAGAATTAGCATGATCTTCTTACTGCATCTCTGTAATTTACCTATAACTTTTACCTTGCAAGTGGGATTGCTTACATCAGGCTGTTCCAGTTTTTAAGCCTCAGGGTTGATACAGAACTCGTGAATTAATTCATGCTATACTCATTATTTCCATGCCCCTGATTCTCCGTTAACTGTAATTAATTTACAAGGTTGATGGCCTTTAAGTATGTCTTCACACATACAAACTCATAAGTATATTGTATTAACACACACAGATGCACATCACTTCTTATGAAATTACTTTTCCCAGCATCATCTCATACTTATTTTTTACATCACTTCTCCTATACTAATATGCTTATCTTTTAAATATCCGAGAAATGAAACCATTCTATTCAGTCTCTAACTAACCCTTACTTAATATTTCCTACATTTATAATTTTATTTATTTCTCCAAGTGCCTCTCTCTCCCCCCTCCTAAGGAAGTTTAGGCAAATATATTTGGAATTTTAAATTCACTGCAAAAATGGCATTGTTTTCTTTGCACCAAGGACGCTGCTGCAATTAAGTTTGATCTTGTAATCTTAATTGCATACTTCAGTGATGATGACTAACTTTCTGACACTGTATATGGAGCTATCAATATGTAATATTTAAAAGCTTGTTTTGTTTAGTCAGGTTTTTTTACCCTTTGCATACAGAATCCCAGAGACTGCTGCATGCCCACAAACCTTTCAAAGTCCATTTCAACCACAGATTTGGAGATGAACATTTTTAAAAATTTTTTTCTTCTTCATCCAGAGTTCATAGGCCAGTATTGTGTCATTTTTACTCAAGGACATTTTTAACTTACGACTACTTTTCAGGACTTTACGACACTACTTCACTAAATATCTAATCACTGAAATAAAATTTTTGCTACACTTTTTAAAATTGGATTTGTATATGCTGAGATTGGAATTTCTTTGAAAGCTTTTACTTCTGCACCTTCTTGGACTTTCCTTTAATCTTTGTTCAAACCTGTGTCCTCGTGATACATATGTTTCCACTGTTGTTTGAGCATTCTCATAAGAGCACTATGGACTATTTTCTGAACATGGAAAGAAAGGACAGTCACCACGGTACAAATCCTATCTCTTCATCTCAGTGGATCTGATTCAGTATTGATCTAAGAAGTACAGATATATCTAGTATTTAAGAAAGTTGTGTAGGTTAGGCCTGCCCATTGCAAATTATTCTCTTTTCATTCATTGTCTAAAATACTTATAGGAAAAAAAGAATATTAAAGCACCACAAAAGGAGTCCCTTGTCATAATTTGCAACAAATAGTTGTTTTTCAACACAAAGGTTTTCTTTTTTTGTTACCTTGCCTTTTTTATCTTCTACTCTTGCATTTGTTTTTACTAGCAAAGAGCACAGATCTCCCTTTCAGTGTGCCATAATCTAAACTAGACGTTAAAAACCCCAAATCTAACATAGTATTTTTTGAGAAGTAGCATTTAGGTTATTCACACTTATGAGCAGCTTGTTTCTGATAGAGGCAACTTACAAAAAGACAACCTCTGTAGAAAATGTAGACCATCATCTCTACTTCTCTGCCTCAGCTGCCCTCCGTGACCATGATGGCATTATACATAAGTAGCCCCATAAATACTGCTTTCCCCTCTAGTTGTAAAGCATCACAGCTTTGTACTGACCTCTCAGTACAGTCTCTGCATCGGCCTCTTTAAGCCTTTGTTGATTTTAGCTGGTGTTAGCTGTGGCACTGATTGCCTGATGGCCACATGCCCGTTGTCTCCCTGCGTTGGCTTCAGTCTGCGAGTGCCCAGGGCTGGGAGCTGGCACCCCTACATCGTTGCTATAGGACAAACAGCCTCTCAGGGGTAATGGGGCTGGGGGAGGGCTGCATGTCATTTTCAATATTTAGTCTGGAAGATGTGACAATGAAGTAGGTTACGATGAGGAAACATATAAAAGTAGCCAATTAAACATTAATTGGTCTAACAATACATTCCCAGCTCTACCCTTAGTTTGTGTTTGTCTCTGCTCTAAGCAAGATCTTGAGTCTGGCACACTATGACTATGAGAGTACTTCATGAGAACAGATATTCTAGGGAGAAAAGCAGCTGCTCAGAACTATGAGAAATTGTCAAGCTCACATGAGAAAAGACTTCACTGAGAACTACCCATGTCAAAGTCAAACAGACTGTAAGAAAAGAAGAGTTAATATCTACAACTTTTCCTTAAACATCAAATAATCTAACAATACTGAATATTCCCAGTCACACATAGATACCTGTGAAAGGAACGAGAGAGAAGTCTGAACAGAGGCAGAAGATCTGCCTGGCTAAAACAAACACAACTTAAAACTGAAATATTACAGACTTTTCACTTAACCCTTAGACCCCAAAGTCATGTGACTTCGAACAGGAAACTTACTTTACAGTTGTAAAAGTAGGTATTTTTTTCCCCTGTGACTTTGAGGAAAAGCTGAGAGTTTTACCAAAGTATTAAAAATGTAGAAATGCCTGGCTTACTCCACAGAACCTATGCCATGCCTACTCACCCATCACTTTTTGTATATGATACATGGGTATGTAATGCCTACCTGTTTTCTGTACAGACAGGAGATTTTTGGATTTTGGTAACTCTCTTTTTATCCCCAAGATAAGGGATGCCATGATTTCCTTTTTTTTTTTTTTTCTTTTTTGGTGATTGTAAATAACTGTGGCAGAAAGAACTCTGTCATTATTACCTGTGTCTTTGAAAGGGATGAAAAACCGCTGCCACACGACCGGTGATAGAGAATCAATAAATGCAACAGAAGTTAACAGGAAATCCATTTTCTGCTTTGTATCCAAGTTTCTTTTCACTCTGTCATGAAAGATGAATATCACGGATTGAATAAAGCGTGAGAGACAGAAATGAATTGCAGGAGTAGTAATACTATCAAATAGAGTGATATATTACCAAGTATTCCAAGTTTGGTAAAATATTGGCCATTTTTAATCTTGAATCAACTAAAATGGGATTTTGGGCTATCACAAGCAAAACAGTCTAAAGTTAGGGAGTTTTAACTGAAGAAGGTAATGGCTACCTGTAGTCCTTAGTTTTTCTTCTGGGTTTGCTCCTTCAGTAAGTATATTATCAGCATAGTGAAAATGTTCTCCAAAGATATTTTGCTAAGGTTTTATGGATTATGCCAGTGATGCCATGGCAGGTAGTAGGATGTTTTTCTTCATGGGACAGCTGGTTCCCAGTGTACAGCACCCTGTTACGTAAGAAGGCAAACGGGAATCTTGCTTCTCTGCCACCACCACTCCACAATGTTCTGAACAGTACAAACTGGTGTCAGTCAGACACACTTTGGACACAGCCCAATTTTTTCTGAAAAAATCAGCTGATTTTTAAATTTCACTGCCAGACCCTCAGTTGGTTTGATACTGCTTTTGACTAATTACTTGGTCTCTCAGTAGTGGCAACTGTGTTTACCTGAGCACAGGTAGGCAGGAGATACATCACCTATTCCAAAGTCCCAAACTGGTATTTTCTGGCATTTTGATTGTTTTGAACTCACAATTTTTGTTTGTGTGTGTATATAACACGTGTATGTTACACTATGTGCCAGTGCTAGTCCTACATAATACAAAAAGAAGACCTTGAATAGAATATAGCATTGAAGTAAGTGTATGTAGAAAAGCTACAAAAGACACGTTTTTAAAGATACTGCTAAAAAAACCCACCCGTGCAGCAAACAGGAGATTTTTCAATGGTACCTGCCCATTTTTCCTGGTTTGTACAATAAAATCTTTTACACTCTCTTTTTGTTTGGCATATTTTAGCTTTATTTTGATTGCCTCAGGTTTCAAGGGATTGTGTCTGAGATACCCTTTCCTTGCATCACTTAGAGGGAACAAAAGCAGAATGTCCTACTCTGTGAGTCTGTCTACAGTAGTCAAGGGAATAAATCCCGGTGACAGCAGGGACATCAGGGCCAGTGGCAGTAGATGTGGAGGTGTACCAATCTCATCTATTCAAACCCAAGCTTTCTCCCACTAGAGTCATAAATTTCATCCCCCAGTGCCTGCCCTGTGTCTGTAGCCCGCAGTACTGAGAGCTGTCGGTACCCCTTGTTTCATGTAGAGAGCTGTTCCTCTACCACCAAAGAGTGTCTCCAGTCTCCAGCAGCTTCCAGTTTCTTTTGAAACTGTTTGGGTAGGGACACTCTCTGTGTCTGATTGAATAAAGCTTCTCAGTGTGAGGCCTGAAGTTTTTTATATGATTTTTCTTTTCCACTATTGTTTTCAAATGCCTCAGGGTTGGCTGAATTGTCTTACAGCTTGTAACACAGGCTCATTCCATAGGCACAGTTCTCCATGTCCCACTTTTCCATCTTTAAAAGGATGGTGCTTAACTCTTCTCTTTGGGCTAAACAGTATGTAATACAATTCACTGATTTTCACATCTATCTTGACCATTTAGGAAAATACATCATATCCTACATTTCAACAAAATGATTTGTTTGTCTTTCAGTCAGCAATCAGCTCTCAGTTTTAAGGAACACATTGGAACTGATTTTCTACAGTGTTTTCTTGGGCAAGAGAAGGATTTTGTACCAGTTTAAGTGTGACTCAGTGTTTGGTAAAGATTTTTATAGCTGAGGTTTCTGGCAGTATTAATTAGAGCCAATTATAATGTGATAGACAGGTTTTGCCAGTTTAAAATTCTTAACAGAACTCCCTCTGTCTCTCTTAAAAATCAAATGGAGATTTTGATTGCATTTGCATGCTTGAATTGTTAGACTGCTTGAAAGTTAGACTCCAGGAATATAATAGGATAGATGCATATTAAATAATGAGAAGTTTACTTACACAGGTAACCAAATGTCCATGCGTGTGTATATAACATTAGGAATGGAACAATATTAAACATAATAAATATTGTGGGACTGTTCTTCATGACATTGTTGCTTGCAATGATCTTCAATCTCAGCTTAAGTTTTCCTGGTCAGATTTTCTATTATTGATACTTAAGTCATTTTTCAGTTATCTCAGTTGGTAATTTCATGTTTCTATTTGACTGAAGTTGCTGCTAAGTTATTAATTGGAAAAATCAGTCTATTTTTAATGAAGTATTTTCTGTCATTATCTGCTCCAGTGGCTTCCTAGATCCCAAACAAAGACACTTAATTAATGTTTCATTCTCTCTCTCGTCCAGTAAATGTTTTAGTCAAATATAAGGAATAAGAGCCAGCAAGAAAAATTCAAAAATCAGCTGGCATACATCCTTAAAATACACCATTATTTGCGTTGCTTTCTCCACCCACAGCTTCTTCATGGAAACCTAGTGTTGCAGGTTTTTTTGAAACAGATGTCAAGAACTATTTTTTGTGTAAAAACTTTTTCTGGCCAACCTTGCTACCAAATTACAGCTTCCAAAATCCACTTTCTTATGTTGAAGTTACCTTCGACACTGTCTTATCCCAATGTCAGCAACAAGAGATGTGAGTTAGTTATCCAGTGAATCTTAATATACTTTTCTAGGAAACGCATTTTTTTCATATGCAAAGACAGGTTCTTTAACCATGTATGGCATGATACCAGGGCCACATAGTATCTGTGACTGACACGCAGAGTGTTAAATACGCTTTTTCCATGTTTTAAATGAAATGGTTAAACCAAAACTCTGTTAGACTATGTATAGGTTAGACTGTGCATATGTAGACATAACAGGAATTATTCTAAAACAGTTTTCTGTGCAAAGACAGTGGAACTCAGAGAACTAAAAATAGACTAATCTGCCCCCCTTAATTATACATTCAATTAATAATTATCAATAGTAGTTATTTTTGTGCCTTGTTAATTATTATATCTTCTTAAACATGACTTGTCTGCTAATTTGACTTTGAATTTTTTGTATCCTGACCTTCTTCGTAATTTCTGGATTTCAAAAGCATTATGTTATTTGCGTGCAGACTTTGGCTATTGTTCGTATTTTACCATGTGCTGTGTTTGCTCACCACAATGTAGTACATTTCATCATATTCCATGAATGTCACTGCCAGAAGCCTCAGCATGCATAGACCAAAGCTGGAATCATTAGCCCTGTGCTTGTTCCATACTTTTCAATCTCCCAGGGCAGATTTTTTTCTCTACTTCTCCTGATAACTGCAGATGGAAGAAATAGATAAGCTTTTGCATGTCAGTTTTTTGTTACTGCAAGTCACTCACTTCCTCCACTGTATTATTGGTTTTAAACATGTGAAACATTAACTTAGCTATAGAAACTGATGTCAGTACTGATTTTTCATGGTCTCAAACAAAAAAAGTACTGTTTTCAATAGAGTTTGTTTCTTATGGCACTAAAAAACATGGGCATTTGCTCTCTGAGATCTTAAATAACAGACCTGACCAAAATTTGATCTATTTTTGATTCTGCTCTTGGCTTATATTTCCAAGCTTTTTTTTTTTTTTTAATTATTATTATTATTATTTTAAACTCCCTTCTGCAGTGACACACATCAAGTGAATGTACTCAGGAATATCAGATCCCTCATCTGACCTTTTTAGAGGGTTACCAAGACACCCAGCTGGTTTCTGTGAATACTTTCGAAAATACACCCTGTCCACTTTTGGCTGTATGCTTGATGAATGTTACAGTGGAAATCAGAACTGCAAGCAACTTCAGTGTAGAAAAAGAGAGCTGGTGTTCAGCCTGTGGCAGAGAATTTTCTTGAAAATGTTTGCTAGAGCTCATATTGAGTATTATCTATTCTACCCTTGTAACATGCTTATCATCACAGTCCATCAGCACCCACAATCTCCTTCAATGAAATCGCTCACTAAAACATCTCTTGGGAACACGACAGTGGAGAACATGTAGAGCTGAAAGGTACAGTTTTCTTGGGGTGCTGGACACAGCATAGGTGCAGTGATAATTGCTGCAGGGATGAAGCTTGGAAGCAGGAATCCCCCAAAGGAGCAGTGTAATAATTCTGCCCCATTAGAGTCTAGGACCTATTTAATCACTGGTGTTTCTCCCACCCCTTAGACTGCCTTTGTTTCACGTGCTTTCATGGAGTATAAATCTACATCCAAACCCTTTTCAGGGCTTTGAGGTACAGGTGTATAGCATGGGTTTGGTGTGAATTACGAAGACTTTCTATCCAGATTCCCAGCCTAGATATGTGCCTAGTTATGCTTTTAATTTTTGAAACATGAATCTGCTCTAGCCTCGTTGTTAGCAAAATATATCTTAGTGGGAAGGCTGTATACAGAAACCTCTTACTATTTCTCTGTCATACAAAACAGGGTAAGCAACTACACATTCAGCATTCATCACACATATACATATATGTAGGATTCTACAGGACTCACTAATTCTCTACACTCTTCAATTCAGGTGTAGATTTGACTTTACTTGCACTCTTCTCTCAAACAATCTGCATGAATTATTCCAGCACCATGTGCCCCATGAACTTAAACTAAGAAGGATGAAATGCAGTTCTGCATCTGAACTCTTTGCTGAAAATCTGCAATCAAGGATGGAAAACACTGACTGAAAAAGCCTATGCGGACCTGAGGGGCAGAGTGGAACCCTAATGGAGCATTGTCTCACATTTTGTGGTTTTGCTCCAGAGAATTTATATGCTTTCTCTGAAGTAAGACTCTCTTAATTTACTGCCTGCATTACTTCAATAGCTAAGAATAAATGAGACTCTCCTGGTTGGGCTGTGATCTGAAATTCAGTATGAAAGATCCACAATTGAGAATTTTTACCCTTCACAATGATGACGTTACTCTTCCCTCATCCCTCTGCTTCATTTTATCCTGCAGACAAGTATTTTTAAAAAGTACAAAGCCACCACTTGCAAAAATGTTGTGCGCCAGAGTCGGGAAACAGGAGCGATCCACACAGGGGGTTGTTTGAGCAAAGGTGCAGTTTATTACTCAGGGTGTGAATCCCCAAAGGGAGGTATGGCTAATGCTTTATAGGGGAGCATGAGAGGATTCCAGAACTTGGGAGGAGTTTTCCGTGAGTGGTCAGGGTATATAATTAATATGTAAGTAGGGGAGGAGTTTTAACCATACAATGAATAAAATGGAAGGAATAATGCTAAACACGGAAAGTACTGCAATGCAACAAACATTAACCAATAGGAATTTAGGAATAAACCTTAAACTACTATGAGGGGACAACATTATCATAACTCGGGGTACAGCATTAAAATAGCATGCATTAACATAGTGCAACATAATAATGGCTTTTAAAATTCTCCTTTTCACTTCTTAATCTCTCTGTTCTGGCGAGGTTTTTTCCTCATATATTCTTCTTGGAATAAAGTTCTTTTTTTCCATAGTTCAAATTCTTCCTTGTTTTCCACACAAAACACATTCTATTTTCCAAATATAAGAAATATAAGGGGCTTTCATCATCCTCCCTCAATATTTCACCAGCTTGCCCCAGTATTAAAAGTAGTGCCCCCTAAGACAGCAGACAGCAGCAACAGTATGAGAAGTACCACTCTGAGCTGCAGAAGTGATGTAGTGACCTGGACATGATCGCCACTGGGCCCCAGTTCCTTACCTCAGCGAGTCAAGAATTCATCAAGTAGTTCTGTAAATCTGTCATGCTATTCGCTACCCTTAAGTAGTCTTCTGAGGTATGTCTGGCAGGACTACAAAGAGCAGTGAGATCTGAAGCCTGATTCATGAATTATTGGGTGGTAAGTTGAAAGAACTCCATACTTTTAAAACCACATTGGCTTCTTAACAAAACCTGTCATAACAGTGCTACAACTGCAGAAGTTATGACCTCTGAGAAACACCCCCCACATACAAAACAACAAAAAGCCAACAAAACATCAACGTATTCATATTTTTTGATGCATTTGATGCCTCTTTCCTCTTGCAATGTGTTTTCCCTCCTATTTTTCATGCAGATTAGTGAGATGTCTAGGAGGTTGCTTTAGGCAAGGCAAATCATTCTTCCCAGAGCTAGTTTCCCTCAATGACTTCAGACTTTTCACAGAATTCACCCCTTTAAAGGAAAGAGCTGTAATGGTTTCTATTAGAAATACTAGCATCCTCCTGCCTCCATCTAAGCTCAGGAATTTGAGTCCTGATGTGTGGGAATGAGCCAATGCTATTATGTCACCGTGGCTGCATCCCATGCAATTCCAACCATCCCTGTTCTTTGAGTCCTTAAGATATTGTGTCGGCCTCATTATTTTGTGCTTCACAGCTCAGTTGGCTTCCTGCAGTAGACATAGTCTGCTAAGAGAACATTTCAGGAAAGTGAAATGCAGCACTGCAGAAGTTTAAATATCTGTTTTTTTGGGATGCTATACAGATTGCCATGTGAAAAAGTTTTCCTTAAGGCTGTGAGAATTTGAGAGAAAACAGGTGGGAGGAACTCTTTCTTAGGCCTTTCCTTTTACATGCCTGCAGTACTGAGCCCACTGGAGGCTAATTTCTCTGGGAAAATTCAGAAGCTGTAATAATTTAGTAATCAAGTATTAATAATAATCGAAAACTGGAGAGAAATGGAGCACAGCAGAAGTGGGTACAAGTTTCCCAGTAAAAGAAACCTGGTGATTAACTTCTTTCACTGATATCCCTCCCATGATGTTCTTAGAAAGAATTCATTTGTTCCATTTACACAACTGTCCATCACAAGGAACTACTGTGCTAATAAATCCCTGCCTCTCAAAGAAGATAAAATATATCTGTCATACAAATAATACTTGAAGTGAGTTAAAGCAACAGGAGGTTAAAAAAAAGAAATTAAACCAAGGGAAAACTTCAAAAGTATAAAACCAGCAAATCAGTATTGGAAGACTGATAATATGTCAGAGTAAAAATTGATAAAATGGAAAAGAAGCTGTGGATTTGTGGATTTACTTCAAGCAAACTTTCAAAAATATACCACTACTGGAAGCAATAGCAAACTATGTTTTGTTCTGTTGTTAAAACTACTGTGTAGCAGTCAGTGCAATGAGCATTATTTTAATCTTCCTTTCTGTGCACAATGTTTTTAACTCTGTCATATGTGATTACAGGAGCAGGGATTGCATATCTGCTTGTGTGTGTGTATGAAAACAGGTGAGCATGTTGTCAAGGGTATGGTAGGCCCAAATGACCTCTCTAACAAACTTAGGTTAAAAATCAAAAATACCATGGTCTTAGTTGTAAAAAAGATGTACCAAATCAGCTCCTGTACCAAATCAGTGTCGTGCAGTGGAAATGGACAGTTATCTGAGTTCATCTGGCCCTAAAACAGAAATAGGAATAAAATAGTATAATTCTCATGTTTCGCTGCCAGAGTCCCTGGTTCTTAAGTTTCTGTTTCCTGAATTCCAGGTTACTGTTCACAGCCCAAACCTTTAAGTGTTCCCATCTGTAAGTTCTCCAAATTTGAACTTCCATACAGTAACTGTATTAACATTCTGCTCCTAGTGTCATTTTCCTCCCAAGATTCAAAGTCACAGAGGGGACCTTGTCAGGGAACTCTGGAGTTCGTCTTGTCCAACTCCCCTATTCAAGGAAGATCCCCTAGAGCTGGTTGCTCAGGACCATGTCCAGACAACTTTTGAATATCTCCAAGGTTGGAAACTCCACAACCTCTCTGGGCAACGTGTGCCACTGTTTGGTCACCTTCACAGTGAAAAAGTGTTTCCTAATGTTCAGAGGGAATCTCCTGTGTTTCAGTTTGTGCCCATTTTCTCTGGTCCTGACACTGGACACCACTGAAAATAGCCTCTTTCCAACTTGTTTGCACCTTTCCTTCAGGTATTTACATACATTGATGAGATCTCAGAGTCTTCTATTCCCAAGCCTGAACAGTCCTAGGTCTCTTAGCCTTTCCACATATAAGCAACACTCCTGTTGTTTAATCATCTTTGTGGTACTTCACTTGACTCTGTCCAGTACCACTGGAGAGAGCAGTACCAGCTCTCTTGTCCTGGGAAGCCCAGAACTGGACCCAGCATATCAGGTATGGCCTCAGCAGCGATGAGGAGTGGGGAAGGATCAGCTTCCTCACCTTCTGGCAACACTCCTAATGCAGTGCAGGATACTTCTAGTCACCTTTGCTTCACAGGCACACTGCTGTCTTACATTCAACTTTCTGTCCACTGGGACCCCCAGGTCCTTTCTGCACACCTATTTTCCTTCTGGTCAGCCTCCAGCACGTACTGGTGCATGCCATTCTGAACACAGGGCTGCATCACCCTCCTTGCCACAGTCTCCACATTTATCCCATTATCTCATCCCACTGCTCAGCTTCTGCTCCTACATAGACCTCCCTCCTCGCCTTCACTTTCAGCCCCCATCCTCAGCCCACGTGTCTGCTGTCTGCAGTTGCTTTGCAAATCCCTTTCCTTCTATTTTTAAATAGCTGATAATTCTTCCTTCCTCCCCCACCCCTGGACTCAGATTACTCTCCAGCATCCATTTGTCTTTGATTCCACCTCCTTTCCTGACTTTCCCCACAGGAAAAACAAAAGCTGGCTCCAGGCTGCAGCTATCAAAAATCTGCCGGGATGTATTCAGAGGAAAGAAAAAGAGCAGCTGTCTGGGAAAAAAAATAAAAAATTATGTATGATAGTCTGTATTATACAAGCAGGCATTTTTTTGTGAACTAATAATTATTGTCATCAAGGCAGACTCTGTACAAAACTGTCTGGAGCTCTTTCAATTAGGAATGAATGCCAACACAAAGTTTGAAACACTCAGAGATTTAATACAATTTTATTTCTTTTGTCACATATCTATTCCTACAAATAAGTATTAATGCACTTGGACAAAAGCAGGGCACATTGCAGTATTTTTAACTAGTTTTTCTTTCAGTATGAAGCAAAGCCTGTCAGTCTCTTAAGTGGGGTTAGCAGATGTACTGTGCTACCTGCCACTTTGCCAAATGAGTCTTTCTCTCTCATCCTTGCAATTCACTTCTTCTCCAACAGTCTACCCAAGAATACTACATTTAACATGAAATCACAGCATTCATGAAGGAAAGCCAAACTCTCCGAATGTTTAGGATTCTTCAGTTTCATCACATACTCAAAAAATACAGAACCTTTTCATTCAGCTGGTATGTTACTTCCATTTTGGATTAAAAACAGGATGATTTTCCAGACAAAAATAATCCTCCTTGAGCCAACTGGCTCAGAAGTTTAAAATACAGAATTCAAAAAAAGTACATTGCATATGGTTGTGATTAGAAAAGAGCTTTTTCATCAAATTCTATTAAAACATGCAGTGGTGGGCACAGCACACTGCCGACAATAAAACAGCCAAGGAAATTCTCCAGAAAACCAGCAAGTTTCTCAGAGCAGTGCTGTCAGATCACAAGATTGTGAGTGAATTCCATTATATAATGAAAGGCCTGTTTGAGTCTTTCTCTTTTTGTGCTTTTCTCCTTCTGTGCAGGCCTAGGGAATTCAGAAGACAACATGGAGAACAGAGGAGCAGAACAGGCGGGAATGGTTAGGATGGCTTTGTAAATGTGTGCAGATTGAGTTCGTAGCAAACCTTCATAGTAGAGGGGAAAGAGGCAACGACAGGGAAAAGGCTGAGGGACAAGATATGATTATATGACTTGGGCATATGAGGTGACTGAAACTAAGAAAGTAGATAAAGTCAATAAGAGCAGATGATATGCAGATGAGGAAAAGGTAACAGAACTTCGAAAGACTTGACAGAATAAAGAAAATAATACAGAGTTTAGAGTCTTGCTGCAGAGGCACAAATAAGTCCAGAAGAAAGAGACCAAACAGAAATTAATATAAGTAAATTTCTTTCTGTAGTCACTGAAAAAAAAATAAACCAGACTGACTTTTACAGGACAGTAAAGTTTCTTCATTAGGTGTTGAAAATATATAAAGTGTTTTTGCAATATTTTACTTCACTTATACTTTTCTATCTTTATTTTTAGATTCTCATTAAAAATGTTTATAAGGTGTTTAATGGTATTCCATCTTTTCATGTCTTCTTTCTCATGTAAATTCTGCTGAAATTAGATCTTTTGACAGCAAAAATATTGAAATGAAAAAAAATAGTATGGAAGTAAACCGGTTACACTATTTGATTCATCCTAAATCAATAGGTAAATGAGATTTTTTTAAAATCAGTTTTGATTTCTAGATACTCCCCATGTTCCTGAGATTTATTTAATCTCATATCATGGATGCAGACTGAGCTTTCCAATAGGGATGCCTGTCATCAATCTGGATGATGCTCTCTTCTTCTCCTACACTCTATTTTTAAAATAGAAAGTGTGATGATTGGGAAGAAGTAAACAATTCTAGTAATTGTAGTCTCCTGCAATCTTGCATCAAAAAATCAGTGCCAGTAACACCAACAAATATGTGTAATCAGCACAATGACTGTACACATTACCATTTTAAAATTTGAAGGTTTATGTGTGTTTGGTGCTTGTGAAAAGGAGCACACTGACAGTATTTGACATGTTCCATTTCTCCACAGAAGGGTTACATGGCAGGAGCCAGAGCACAGGAGCCTTAACAGTGACATGACCCATTCTTGGATGCTGACTACTTAGAATTCCCATCTTGTGCATGAGATCACCATCAAACTGAGGATGTAAAGACACAGTTCTTTCATTTTCACCAGAAGTATCAGACTTCTGGGCCTTCTCAGCATAATATGGACATTCCCAAAGCTGCACACCTGCCACAGGGATCTGAGCCCCATGCTTTGATACATGTCCAGAATCTCTCAGGAGTAATAGCAGCAGAACTCTGGAATACACTAGCATACTTTATGTGTTTCCTTCACCACCAAAACAGTCTGATTTGCTAGTGTGATAGTGGTTGAGAATAAATCCTATGTACTTGATGCTTAGGGGGTTCCTGCAACTGCATGCAGACTTCCATATAACTTGGTTTACAATGTCAGTATAATTCTTTTGTCAAAGAACGGACAAAGCTTCAGTCCCTTAAACATTTCTGTTCTCTGCCCTCTTTCTTTCTGACGAGACGTACTCTGACTCCTTTGAGACAGATGTGCTTTGCTTGCTAGAGGGATCATCCCAGGGACTACTGATTAAAAGCCACCACTCGTACTGCATGGCATACAATGCAGAAAGTGAACTGCAGGAGTTAATCCTAAATGCACTTACAGTCTCTAAAGGATTTGGAAACTAGTCTTCATCTTCCTCCTCAGAAAAAGGTGTAATGGAAAGGTAATAAATTACAAAAGTAAATAACAAATGGGGACAAAATAACCCTTTTTAAGATGTTGCTTCTCTCAGCACATCTGTTTTGAAACTCAGGTTTGGGAGCAACACTCAGCACATCTCTTTGCTGCCTGCTGCATTTTTTCACAACTACAGTGTTCTGCTGAAGCACTGCTGATGTATGTTTCCTTTTTTCCCATTATTTTCCGATGGTGGATTTGGATGGGAAAGGGGGACTCTATTCCCAGGGCTCAGTCCCGGGGTTCCGGAGGGGAGAGAAATGCTCCCCCATCCCCCTCGCCACGTGTTCCCATGGCCGCCGGAAAG
>JAWWES010000081.1:80351852-80389805 GCA_035583135.1 Lophotriccus pileatus | reverse complement strand
TAGCAAAAACTGTAAAAAGCCATGTTGAAACATGTTTAAAACAATAGTTTTTCATTTACTGCAGGTTTACTGCGACATTATTTCACTTCTGTGAGAAGAAATTTGAAATATTCATTTGAACATGAAGAGGTTAAGGAATGAATTTACTAGTTACCAATAAGCAGAATTGAGGAAGCAGTCCCATGGCCTTTCATTCATCTGCTTCAACTCTGTCAGTTGTGATTCAATGTGTCATAACTAGTAACTGGAAAAAAAAAACCATTTAATTTTGAATTTAAACAGTCAGAGATCCAAAAATATGAGTCAGTGTGTCATAATATAGGGGATTTTAAAAAAAAAAAAGGATATCTCTGGAAAGCTAATGTTTTAAACTATTTGACAAATATTGAAGAAATATTTAAAGCCTGGTCATGAAACTTGATACTTGAGTACCAAACTAGTTTGGTGTCCAGAAACTTCTGTTTCATAGTTTCGGATCCTTTCTTGTTTCATAACAGGATTTTCTGATGCCTGTTCAATGATCTGTGTTCCTGTAAAAGATGCTAGAACAGTCCTACTGGTTTGCTCATTGTTTAATTTATGCACACTGTGTGGTATGTCCTACTATAAAAAGTGTGGCTCTGTTTCAAAGCAAGAGTTGCTTTCTGATGGCTGCCTTGATCCAGATTGAACAGAGGCCCCTGGAGAGATGGAAACACTGCTTCTCTCAGAGCTACCCAGCACACAAAGCACAAGGAAGCTCCTAGCTTATTGGGAAAGGAAAGACATTCAACACCAGGGAACCAGGGAGGCTGGAGAGAATAGAGAGGGGATGAGAGGGAAGGTCGCTTCTCTGCAGCATAAGGCAGGCTCAGTCCAAGCTTTAGAGCTGACTGCAAAGAAGAGACACTCCTAGAAATGAAGAAGAGGTTGTGCACGGTGAGCTTAACCCAGGAAGTTACTGGAGAGGAGTTGGATGGCAAAACACAGCAGGAAAGGCTGCCTCAGCCCATAGAGTGCCAGAGAAGGAACTGGGTTGTGCGCCAAGCCACGAAGCAGAGTGTTGTTTAATATTTTTGTCCACTAATGAATTCTGACTTAAAAGTTCAGAGGAATTTGACTTTTAGGTAACTCCTTTATGGGAATGCTTCTGCCTCAAATTGATACTCCATCATGCTTTCTGCTCCTGGCATGCATGAAACTGCATCTACATTATCAAAAGTACAATAGTAGGAACACTTATTTGTCAGCTGAATAAAGTCAAAGGATTCAATGGACGTGAAAACCGAGCATGTTGCAAATGTAAATAAGACCAGGTCTGCAGATGTTTGACCTACTGCTGGCATTTTGTGCCTGGCCAGCTGCAACCATAAAGGGAATATTTGCGCAGAAGTACTATATTCACAATACAAAATTAAATCTGAATACATTTGTTCTAAAAAATAAAATAGACTCTCTTATTTTCTTTGCCAGAAAATCATGATGGGCAATTGTGCCCCTGAGGAGCTGAGCTCCCTGAATGGCAGGAAGGGAAGACAGCGTAAACGAGGTCTAAAAGTATTAGCCATTTGATCAATGGAGAGGATGGAGGGAAAGCAGCTGTGTTAGGCAGCAGGGAAAGATGGTGCTGTGAAAGAAAGGACAGACCTGGTGCATGTATGTACTCACAGATAGGAAGAGGCTTGCGTACATGTTCATTGTGGAGTCACTGGAAATATTCAAGAACCTTCTGAATGCAGTTCTGTGCCATGTGCTCTAGGATGACTCCACTTAAGCAGCGTTCTTTTCCAACCTGAACCATTTTGTGATTCTGTGATTCGTATCTGCTGGCATGTCAAAAGGTGTGTGAATAGTGGAAGTGTGACAGTGATATGCTTGGAGGACAGTGGGCAATTACTCATTGCAATGGGTGATACTTTCAGTTACAATTTCCTTTGAGGGCAGGTTAACTTAAAAAACCTCCCCCACAATTATGGAATACAAGCAATTTTCAAATGGGATGCTCCTAGAGACTGTCAGAAAGCAAATCTCTGCAATAGTTCATCAAAATTGAAGCAATGTAATGAAAAACATACCTTTGCAAACATTTTCCCAATATAATACAGCCAAAGACGCATTTTACTGTATCTTCTGACAGCACTGCTGTCTCATCACAGAATCGTTAGGGGGCAATGAAGTCAGGAACAAAGAGTTAAGAAGGAAAGCTGTCTATGACAGTACTTTCTCCTTCAAGAACATGAAATAAACTGTCATCTGTCAGGACAAATCATCTGCAGAATCTGCAGTAACCACTAATAATTACATTCCTACCTAAAGGGACTCAGGGCTCAAATTTACTTTGCCACAATAGTATTTTCTTTCCTTTAACTAATTATTTCTCTATAAGCTCTAGAACATCCTTTTTCTCCCTCCGCTAGTGCTAAGGATACCAACAAGATAGCTGTGTATTCCAGGTTCCTTTTTCCTTATGAAGGTATCAAATGACTGAAACATATTAATTAAATATTTGGCATCAGACAACCTCTTAGGGAAAAAAGAGAACTTTTGACAGACAAAGCTCAGACAGATAAGGAATTTTTTGTTCAGAACTGTACAGCTTTTTAATTTCTTTCTTTTTCTTTTTCTTGCTTGCTTGCTTGCTTGCTTGCTTGCCTCCCTCCCTGCCTCCCTCCCTCCTTCCCTTCCCTCCTTCCCTTCCTTCCATTCCTTCCTTCTTTCTCTTGTTATTCCTAAACAGAGCTGCAGAGTCATAGATAGATTTCATATGGAAGGGTCTCTGGAGGTCTCTAGTCCCACTCAACCTTTGAGCAGAACTAAATTAAAAGCTATATGAGGTTGGATAAAGCCTTGCTCAGGAGACCTTTGAAACATTCTAAGGAGGGTGACTGCAAAACCTTTCTAACCAACCTGACATTCACAAAAAGACAAAAATATTTCCTTCCTTGCATGAAATGGAATAAATAATAGCACTTTTTTTTTATTTTTCTGATTCTTATTTACTTAACTAAGTATATTACTGCTATTATATGTGAAAAACATTGCAGATTGAAACTGAAGGTTGTTTTTCTTTTAAACAAAATAAGATGTATTTGTGTCTTAGCTTTTGTAAGTGTTCAGCTCTGCTTGGAAGAGAATTTTCCTCGTAGCAGCACAGGTCCTGGTAACAGATGGGCACTTTTTGAACAGTCCAGATTTTTTAGCAAAGTAGTCAGGTCTTTTTCTTGCTGATGGTCCTGATAGGCCATCGTTTGTCCTGGCACATGCTCTTCATGGTAATTTTTTTCTGGACAAGGGGCAAAGTCTTCAGGCTGTTCCTTTCACCCCAGCTTATAAACAGAATACTTCTCCAGTTCTCTGGAGATATTTGATATTGTAATTTATTTTTTTCAATAACATATCTTTCACTATTGCTGGTTCTTCTGCACTGATTTTATAGGTATGATATTTGTCAACACCAAACACACAGAAGAGAGGATACCACAATAGATAGCTTCTCTCCTGTTTATCTGTAGAGATTCAAATGCAACACTTGAACAGAGCTTCCATTTGCTGCAGGATCAAGACAGGTTTTTCTCCTGTCAGAAAATCCGTTGCATCTGGAGCACTCAGCTGAAATTTTCCTTCCTGTCAGAAAGACTATTTCCTGGAATGAGAAACACTCTTTCAGTGTCTGTCTAAACTGATGGAAGGTTACTAGGTGTATGCTGACCTGGATGTGCCATGATTTGAGCAGGAAGGGTTTGCACGGTATATGACTACTTCCCCATCTTAAAAAAAAAAAATCAAGCCTCAGCTGATCATATTCTGTCAAGATATAGACAAACAACCTCATTTTAATTAGGAATAGAATTACCACACAATGTTATCTACCTCTGTGATTTTTTTTTTTGCAGGTAGGGGATTTTGAAAATACTTAATGAACCTTAAAGACACAAAGAGTGAACTGTAAATTGACATGAAACGTTACCAGACATAATTGGGTACAAGATGCCTTCTGAGAGTGGAAGCCTGTAGGTCATTAGGCTGCTAATTCCAGGTACTCGTTATGATATCCATGTGCTAAATATCATGTTCTAGCTGGGGTGCATATGATCTGTTGGGAGGTGTTAAAAGGGCCTCGGAACTGGCAGCTGCAGGCACCTTAGGTAACAGGGAAAGCGAAGTCAATAAAGCTGACAGTGTTTGATACCCATAAAAATCAGACTACTAATGAAAAAAGCTATGTGATATTGCGTGTTGTTGAAGTTAATATTTTTTACAGTGCTTAATCTGACTCCAAAAAGGATTGCTAAGTCACTGAAGGCTGGGGGGTTTGTAATCTGTTATCTATATGCCATGTAAAAACATATTTGTTCATGAAGGTCACTGTGTTCTCTTTTCTTGGGATTAAGAACGAATTATTCTATTTATGGATGTTTTCACCTCCTTTAGTTAAGAATTTCTACCAATGCGTATAATTTGTCTTCAGACAACTGATCTTTATGTGGTGTCTTTGTCTCATACATTTATAACTCCATTCTCAATTCTTGTGAGAGATGTGTTTTCTTTCTCAGACCTTGTCAACATTTAGATTGCGAACATGCAGATTCTGTTAGTACATCAGGTTAGAAAACCACATGAAGTTTTCCTTTTTATTTTGACAGAACAATCATGTTGTGTAATTTTAGATGAAGAAGACATGAATGCTGTCCCAACCACCCACGTTCTGGCAGAAATCCTGATGTCAAACAGGCATTCTGATTTGTGTCAAGATTGTTGTTTACTTTGCACCATATGGAGAAAATTCAAATAATTTCACTTTGTAGTCATTTGATAGTTCTTGCATATTTTGCAATACTGATTCAGTGGTGAAGCAAATGCCTAATTAACATTTTAAGGGAAAAAGGTACATAAGTATTTGATTACTATTATCTGTTATTCATTTAGTCCCATTTTTCTTTTCCTCTTTTTGAATAGTATTTAAAATATTGTACATTTAAAAATAAAAATATTATTTTTATATTCTGTAAGTTAGTAGAAAGACTGTGGAAAACCACTGATCAGATGTGTTGAGATTATATTTTCCGTGCATAATTTACAAATAAGCATTTTAACTATAATCATCAGTTTTCAGTTAGATTATGAGAAACAAATGAAAAAAAAACTGTACTCCATGTAGTACTCAATTTCATAGAATTTTAATGGTAATTTTCATTTCCAATTCATGACTTATTAGAATGCTTCAAAACAACAAAAAAAAATTGAATAAGCTAAAAACATCAGTAAGATAGAGTTTTTCTTTAAAAAAAAAAAATCAGTTCACAGTGAAATCAAGCAAAGTAGCCAGCTCTGAATAATAAAATTAATCTTTTAGGCAGATGCTTAAAACCAGTTTGGTTGGATGGTGTACAACCAAAAACGTACGTGTATGTTTGTATGTACAGGACTGTAGAATTCACGGGTCAAGTACTTGATATCAAACTCTGGTATTTGATTTTTCTTATTTTAATAATCTATGAAAATGTAAGAACTTCAGAGAAGGGCTCTGCAGAATCAAGACAAAGGACCAGTTATGAGTTGCATGCAGCTCGATTTTGTTCAGCCACCCTTTCGTACTTTCTTCCTGGGAGCGTCACACTCTGGTCTTTCACAATAAATATGTTAAACCAGCCTTAGAGTTCTTTCATTTTCCAGTGCCAATACTGGGTCACAGGGACCGTTCTGACTGACAGGACAGCTGAAACAGTGCATTTCAGTCACCCTACCTTCTCTGAAGAGTTCACTGAGCAAAATGAGGTGAAAAGCAGATGATACAGAGCCAATAGCCTCATTACGTACAGCATCTGGAGGTGCTTCTGCAGAGAAGTCAGTTGTTGACTGGTTGGGACTATTTTAATTTTTTTATATGATGCTGAGCATAGAAGGTACAACAGATACAGAACAGAGCCAGGTTGTTAATGTAACTATTTGAAAGGTTCGTGTTTTGCATTACACAATGCATCTATAAAGCAGACCTTGAAAAAAAATATTTTATAAAAGATTTTTATTAGTACAAGCTGAAGATGGGAAAAATTACAAAGCTGTTTTCCCTGTAACTGGACAGCCAAATACAAACCTTTCTTTTCCTGGCTTTGTATTCTTCATTCCCCCTTCTGCCTCTCTCCTTGTGTCTGCTGAAGTATCCAATGTGATTCTATATAGCATGCCAGACTCTCCTCTCAGTGGCTTTCCCTGGATGGAATCTTCCCAAATTGGATTTCTCAGCTCTTTCCACTGATGTCTAAAATGTTGTATACCCAATTGTCTTAAGTCTAGAGAGAGTTCTGGAGTTTAATTGACACATAAACATTATTGTTAGTGTTATTAATTTCAGACAGCTGAATAACATCACACTATCCAGAAAGTCATGCTGTTATCTTCCCTCAATAGGAAATCATCTTCAATCCCTTACTGGGAATCATAGCACAATAGAATATCCTGAGCTGGAAGGTAGCCACAGGAATCATCACAGTCCAGCTCCTGCCCTGCACAGGACAGCCCCAAGAATCACATCGTGTGCCTAAGAGCTTTGTCCAAACACTTCTTGAACTCTGCCAGGCTTGGTGCTGTGATCACTTCCCCGGGGAGCCTGTTCCAGTGCCCAGCCACCCTCTGGGTGAAGAACCTTTGCCTGATATCCAGCCTAAACCTCCCCTGAGACAAATTCAGGCCTCTCCCTTTGGTCACTGGTCACCCCAGAGAAGAGATCAGTGCCTGCCCCTCTTCTTCCCCTCATGAGGAAGTCGTGACTGCAATGAGGTCTCCCCTCAGTCTCCTCCAGGCTGAACAGACCAAGTGCCCTCATCTGCTCCTCTTATGGCTTCCTCTCAAGGCTCTTATTTTCATAACCCTCCTCTATAACTCCTCTATATGCTCTCTAATAGCTTTATATCTTTCTTATATTGTGGTGCCCAAAACTGCACATGATATTCAAGGTGAGGCTGTCCCAGTGCAGAGCAGAGCGGGACAATCCCCTCCCTAAACCAGCTGGTGATGCTTTGCCTGATGCCCCCCAGGACATGGTTGGCCCTCCTGGCTGTCAGGGCACACTGGCTGGGAAAGCCCTGAGCAACCTTGTGTAGCTATGAAGTTAGTCCTGTTTAAATTTATTCTAGAAGATCTCCAGAAGTCCTTTTCCACAAGATTTTTTTCCATAATTCTTGCAGTACAGCTTTAACCTGGAAGACAGGCACTGTCTGTATATGTAATATTAACAACATCATCCAAAACAGCAATGTGGCGGGGTAGGACTGTTAAAAGGCTTTGACAACTGCACAGGAATTTGTACCAACTGCGCAGTCCTCTCTTTTTAAATGTGTTCAAATACAGTTTAAAGTTAATTTTGCTAATGTTATTGTGTTCCTGGTATAGACATAACTATATTAAGGCTTGTAGTTAGGAAACTGCAAGAGACTAAAGCAAATCTTTGCAGCTGTGGCATTCAGAAGCATTTACTGGTTTATAATTACCGAAGTAAGCAATATGCCTTTTGTCACATTATTTTCAACAATGATGAAAAGCACATAAGCAAAAGAAAGGAGTTGAAGCTTTAAGTCAGCCAGTCTCTATGTACAGCAGTTGTTTAATGCAAAGAAACATATTGCTTCTCTAAAGCAGATGCTATGGGGAGAAAAAAAGAGATAAAAATATTCTCAGATGAGCGATAGGAGGGCACTAGAATTCTGCATTTGAGGCAAAAAATATCCCCACAAATGCAGCAATATCTCCTTAACATTGTGATCTTGTAGAATTCATTGTAAATGTGTGTAGAACCTTCCATTTTCTTTTACATAAACATAGGAACAACTAAGGCTCAGTCCTAGCTTAGTGGCCCTAATAATTGAAAGGTAATCTTGTTGCCACTTGAATGTTAATTGTAGAGCATGTATTGGGCAGTAAGTGTTTATCTGGAGTTTACAGATGCTCTACTTTATCTCCCCTTAAAAGGGAGGTGGAAGTACAGCAGGAAGAAGTGTGGTTTCTTACTCTGGATTGTTATGGAAGAAGGGGAAGTTAGTCTGCAGCACAGTGTACCCTAAGAAACTGCTGGGAAACATAGGTCTCTTTCTGACAGATCCAGAAGGTTAACAGTGATGTCTACAATTGGAAATCTGATTAAATCTGTCTGAGCAGGACTGGAAAGCACAGTGAAAGGAGTCAGGAGGTAGAGGGAGGAATGTTTACACACCTTTCTGTTTAAAAGTTGTTTTGCTCTAGTTGCTGTGGTACTAGCCTAGAATCTAGAGGGTGTTTAGATGAAGGAAACGGTGCTGGCAAAAGCATGTCAGAAGTCTGGCCAGTTCACATGTAGGTAAGAAACAGTGCTAATCCCTAGCATAACTGGGTTTCACCAGGTATCTCTGGAGTGCTGAGTAATGTCTTACCAGCAGGAAAATGCTATCTATATTGCACTCCACCATATCTATGGGAACATTGCAGCATACTGCTTTTGCCACAAGTGAGGAAGTAACCAAATGCATGAGCAGGAATGCAATATTTTTGTGACCTTGCCCATGTCCTCTGAGAAGCATGATCAGCCCAGCCTACAGGACAGAATTTATAACCTTTTTTGATGCAGTTAACTCTACCTTTGAATCTGTCTACAATTTTTAAGTGAATAAAAGCACCTGTTGTCCTCATTAGTTAACCCTAGGCAGTACTGGACAAAGCAAGCATGTAACAGTTGTTCTTTCTATCTCCAAACTTCTGCTTCCAATATACATATTAGTGAAATAAATTGTGTTTGAATTATTACTTGATAAAAAATATATTCCTCTATGAAAGTAAGTGGAAAGAACATATTAGTTCACAATTCCGTTAGAAAGACGTCATTAAACCTAATATTTTTCCTCACCTGTTCCTCAAAAGCAGGAAAAATCCCCAAAGGACCTCACTAAGTTCAGAGGTATTCAAGGATTTCATCCTCTGAGCAACCACTTGGGCATGGAATATGCAACAACAGATCTCAGAGTGAATGCTAAAAACATTTTCTTGATCACAGTCTCTCAAGTCCACTTAGACTTCTGAAGAAGACTTCTCCAAGGTCTGACAGTATGGTTGATACAAAAATTCATAATCTATAGCAGTCTAGGTATCACAGAATAGCTGACTGAAAGTAAGCTTTGGCCCGTTTCACATGACAGTCCAACATGACCTTAGATTGTGCTTCATTCCAGATCACAACACCCTCCGGGCACACGTCAGGTTTTGAATGTCATGCCACTATAATGATCTACTACTGAGTGGATTGTTTTGCACTATCTTAAAATGTTCAGAAATGTAAAAAGTTGACAGTTTTATGATGAATATATAATTCTGCAGAGGCAAGAATGTGTAGGTGCTTTCCTCAAAAAATGCTGGGAACTATAACAGAGAGATGTATTCAAATTAATATTCCTTGAATATAAAAAGAATACTAGAATCATAGAATGGTTTGGGTTGGAAGGGAACCTTGAAGATCATCTAGTTCCAACACCCTTCTGTGGAAAGGAATACCTTCAATTAGACCACGTTGTTCAAAGCCCCATGCAACCCATCCTTGAATGCCTCCAGGGATGGGGCATCCACAACTTCCCCAGGCAACCTATTCCAATGCCTCACTACCCTCATAGTAAAGAATTCTTTCCTAATCTGTAATCTAAATCTACTCTCTTTCAATTTGAACCCATTTCCCCCTTCTGTCACTACTTGCTTTTGGAAATGGTCTTGCCCCCATCTTTACTGATAGAGAAAAGGATTATTGATCAGAAATCAGGTGAAACTATGACCAAATTATGAGTTGAGACAATTTTACTCTCTCCTAGGATTTTATTTTCTTCTACAGCCTTGGGAGCAGCTATGTTTTTTCATCTTAATATACATCTTGCAGATGTAAATATGTGGATGGTTATTCTTGGCTAACAACCACACTCCCACCCACCTGCTTGCTCACTCCACCACCACTCTCCCAGTGGGACAAAGAGAGAAAATAAGAAAAAAACCCAGAAATGTGAAAACTCATGGGTGGCAATAAAGACAGGGACATTGCTTTCCAATTACTGACACAGGCAAAACAGACTTGACTTGCCAAGAATTAATTTACTGCCAATCTATTTTATAGATTTGGGTGGTAAGAAAACAAACCCCGAACATTAAAATAACCTCTTTCCTCCCCTCTTTCCCAAGATGAACTTCATTCCTTTAGACTCCCCTAACCCACCCAGAGACACAGTGGATGTGAAATGGTGGATTACAGGCAGTAGGCAGTAGGCCTATCCTCTCCTTTCTCCTCACTCTTTTCCCCTGGTCTGACTTAGGGTCCTCCACAGACTGATATGTGGATTTTGGTTCCACTCTGGAGCTCTTCCTCTTCCTCCCTGTCGCTCCTGCAGCACCCCACTATCAACAGCTTGACACCTACATGCAATACAAAACATCAAGGACATAGAAAGTGCTTTTTAAAGAAACCAAGACAGAATGAAGGGTAACTGAGGGGCAAACAGAAAGGAAAATTTCTGATGAACAGAAGCTGTCTGGACATTTGTATATCAGCCATCTGACTGTTTCCATCTGAGAGCAGTAACGTGCCAATAAATCCTGCATTTCTCAAAAGTTGACTGCATTGTCCATGGCTTTGCTTCAAGTTTTCAAGAGAAAAAAAAAAAAAAAGAGGTTTTGGATTTTTAGTACCCACTTGGTCTGCTGAAAAACTACATAGGTGAGATGTGCCCTGTGACTGTTGGTTATACTTGGGTCAATGGCTGCAAACCTGGGCATCATCACCACGTGGTCCAGGAGACAGGTGATTATTTTAGTGTCACACAGTTTAGTGTTACTTTTAGTTGTCTTGGTCTTGAACTGGGAGCTAAAGCCCCAAGTCAGTCGCCTAACATCAAGTCATATGACCTCATCAAGAGGTCATAAATAGGAGATCCACAAAGTTGGCTTGTTAGGGGATCAGTCTATTACCCATGCACTGAGATGCTCACAGGCTGTCTCTTCAGATTCCTTCTGTATGACTGAAAACAAAATGAAAGAAAAGTAATTTATAGATTATGACAGAGAATAAGTGAGGTGCAGTGACTGAGCTGCTTAATAGCAAAGGTCCTTGGGTGTTGTTAGACCCTGGAGGATTTTCCTGGTGACAATTTAGTTGTCAGTGGACATGAATTTGCAAGCGGTGACAGCAAATAAAGGTAGTTCTTAAAAAGTCTAAGCATTAAATGCTTTTTCCTAGCAAGGCATTCAGCTGCCCAATATCTAGACTCAACAACTCAAAAAAATGCTGACTTCTCTCTGCAGTTAGAAAAGTTAGCTCTATACTTTATAACAGCGACATGAGATGTCACCTTATTGTATTTATTATGATCTCAGTAATTTTGGCTACTACTTTTATGGCCAATGCTATGTAACAAGTGTACTGTTTCTTCATTGGAATGAAAACTTTTAAGGGCAATATGCTTAAATTTTTGCAAGCCACTTAATGTGGGCTCACCTGTTGCTTGGCTAAAACAATGCTGTACACAGTCTGCACATGTAATAAAAGTGGTTAAATAATGGTCTGCAAAAATAACTGTGAATAAGAAATAGTCATTTGACAATGTTTCTAGTGAAATCTTCCAGAGGTAGGTTTAGTGGGGATTCTTGAGTCATGGCCTTGCCTTGCACAAGCGCACACTCTGATAATCCTTCTCCTAGGCACTTGAAATTCTATTTGTGAAAAGGAGTAAATCTTGTGAACAGACAGATCTTCTTTTGGAAAGGTGGTTTAGAATTTCACTGCTCTGATACTTGCTAAAGACCTTTTTCATCTAGCTAATCTTCCATATAGGCCATTTTTATGCATTTGCTTTTATAATAGCTTTATCATTTTGATTTTTTCTCTTATTGGTATCAATGCTCACCTCTATTTATAGATGGAAATTGTTCCAGCTGAGACTTGATTTTGCAACATTAGGAAAAACCAAGCTCTTCTAGTCTCCATTAAAGTGTAAGTAAAAGACAGTTCTTTACTGACTTGGTCATTAAGAATATACCTGTCCCCTGGAAATCGGGGACTCTTTCCAGGTCAAGGTGTGTTACCCAGTAGGATTTTTAGTCTGTGCTGGGGTGAAACTTGAATGTACACCCCTTGTTTTCCCTCATTTGCTGAAACTGAAAAGTTCTTGATTTAGGGTAAGTACTACTCAACAACTGACACATTATTGTTTTATCAACATTATTCTCCTCCTCAATCCAAAGCACATCACTGCACTGGATGTTAGGAAAAAAATTAACTCTACCCCAGCTGAAACCAGGATACTACAGGAAGAAAAGTGAAATGGAGCATTAATAGCCTGCAGCTGATTACTCTTTTAGCAAGACGTAGGGAGAAAATGCTGTGGGGCGCCCTTTTCCACAAATTAGACACGGTTTATGTAACTCTTTGTACATGATCTGTTGGTATTTTTCAGCACAGATAGTCTGTACGATATTACTGTCTTTCTTTGAAATACTTTCCTCATGCATAACAGAATTTAATTTACCTTCCTTGGGGCTTAATCTTGATAGCTTGTAGTGAACCTGTAGCTAATTAGTTTTGATTACAGGTCCCATGGCTTATCAATTATTTCCAAACAGAAACTCCTAACACTGAGATCTACAGTATTTTTCAAATGCATTGATTTGCATATGGCAATACTGATTTTATTCTCGTTTTCATTTTTTCAGTCCTTGTGGTCATTCAGTTATTGCAGTCCTCTTGTTGGTAATGCATCCCAGCCTAGCATATTCGGGGTACTTCATTGGCATGTGTCTTTTTCTTATGCCAATGTTTTTAATGGAAATATTGGAAAAGTTCAGTTTCGGGGGCAGTACTTAAAAAACTTCACCAATCACCTTCTGCTGGCATGATACTTATTCTTTCAGCAGTACCTGTTGTATTCACCCCTCTAGTGAGCACATACTCTGCCTTGCAGCTCCTGTACTAATTCTGTTACTCATTCAGATCTTTTTGAAACAGAGTCCCTCAAGTGCAACGTACATCCATCTTCTATTTGGTACTTCTGAAAAAAGTGAGGAGGAAACATGCCAAAGAACATGAAAGATAGACAGATGTCTGCCAGCCATTAAGTTGAAGTCAGTTGTATAAATGAATAATCTTTGAAATCCTGTTAACTTTTGTCTAAATTATTTCTATTTTTTTTCTGACAGTGAATTAATTCCATAGCTTAAATTCTCTGTGGTATTTTAAGATACTATTTTTAGTGCTATCTTTAACGTAAAATTTCATATTTAACATATAATGAGTACATTTCTCTACATCATCATTCATATAACATAATGTTTATGTCACATCTAAACTGTCATCCACTTTTGCAAAATTCTCCATCCAGAGACTCACAGGTAATTCTAGGAGTTTTTCACAAATGAGGATTATAAGAAAAAATAGATGCTAACAGCAACTATTGTCAATATTTCTCTAAAATAGTCTATAATTTGTTTTTTCATTCATCAGAATTCTGATCTTCTTAACCTGTATATAGTTGGCAGCCCCTTTAAAGTAGGAGACACTTATGTCAACTTCAATATTAAAGAAGATAAATATTTTTGGATATTCACACTTCTTTTATTTTTTCTTTCAGGAAGGTGTAAATTGATGAAAGGAAAAATGTCAAAACAGAGTTCATAATCAACCTGTGGAACCTACTGCCAAAAAAAAAAAATAAAAAATCCTTTACTGAGATGAAGAGCTTGGTTAAATTCAAGGCTGTCACATGTCTGAAAATTCATCTCAGCCCCCCTCTGATTGTCACTGCATGAAGTCAAAGTTTCTTCCTCCACTAATATTTGACAGCACTCTGAGCTGCTCAACCAGATAGAAATAATCCCCTAGGGGTTTTTCTGACTGCCCTCTTTATCTCCCAGCTATCTCTGACACACTCTTTAGACAGTTTTAAATTTTGAAATTACCCCTTAAACAATGAATGAAGCAGGGATTTGGATGCTCAGCTGTCTCACACTTCTTTTCTTTAGTGGGTAATCTATTTCTAAAGCAATTAACATCACTTGCAGAAGATAAAACATCTCAAAAGCATGTCAGAATTTGTAAAAATATCTGGCAAAAGTGAGTGCACAGAGAAATGGGCACATATTCCTTAACATGTTATGAGGCAGCACATCTCACCACCATCTCAGAATTGTAGCATATCCAATAATATTTGCCCTAGGGAATAGTGGGGAGATCAGAAAAAATTTGCATGTTATGAAAATGTATCTGAAAGTGCTTTCTAACTGGTTTCAGTAGGTACAATATTCTTAGTATACAGCCAAGGCACTAAACTACTGAATCTTCTTCTATTGAAGTTATTTTACCTGCCTTCAGCACTGATTGGATTAGTGAGAACTCTATTTGTAGCTGACAGATGTTCATACCCAAAGTCATCAGAGAGATGTCCCAGAGTTCTGTCTGCTGAAGCAAAATGCTTGTTTGGTAGTATCGACTAAATCCATTTCATTTAAATGGATTGAAATGCATTTAACTTCTAAGTATTGGCATTATTTGTTCTAGCAGCATGGCTGAAGCCAATTTGAGATAATGTTCCTTCCAAAATGTAACCATTACATCTAGCATAATAAAGTTAATCTATTGTCATTGATTTTGGTTCTGTGCCACACTGGTGAACACATTAGTCCCCATTTCAGAAAGTGTGAGACAATTCCTTGGTATTATTTAAAAAGTTTCTCTCAATCAAAAATTTTAACAGGGTATGTATCCCTATTATTTTTTCTTCCTTAGCTCACAACTGCCATACTTGACACTGAGTTAAATATATAAGGAAATATATACATTTTTACCTTAGACTCATACAGATAAAGGGTAGAGGAAGCTGTTTCTTAATAAAGAAGGGAAGAAAATGAGATATTTTATTTTCTCGCAACTTCATGTCTGTAAAAAGTATAATATAAATTTAACAAGTAAAGAAGTGTACCTGCTCCACCTTTCTTGTACTCCTTCCACAATGCCCACTGCTTGTCTTCTCATTCTGTCTCATCTTGATCTCAGCTGCATTGTTTTGGCCATGTAAGGCAGATACCAAAAAAAACAGAAGAGCTAGGTTTTTGTTCTGAGAAACCATGAGCTGCTGTAGTAGGCAGAACTTGAGAAAAGATTTAGTGCTTACAAAATGTTAGCAATTGAATACTAAGCCTACAGTGCCTTCATTATACTGCTAACAAACAGCACTGCAGATCTTGGGGGAGAAAAAAATGGAAAATGGATAGTGCTTTTTCTACTGTATTTTGGAAGTAAGTCTTTTACATGTTTGTGAATAGAGAAGAAACACAGTACTCTATCTGAGTACTGAAGGGAAAATTGTTGCTGTTCAAAACCCAAGCCAGAATTCTTGGTATTGCATATTGCTTCCCTGAGGAGCAGTCAGTTTCCTCTGTTTCAGAAGGCCAGATGGAATGGCTACATTTTTGGGAGAATTAAAAATGTTGTCTCACACTGATTTTTTTTGGCCATTTTAGTAAAAAAGATTTGTTGGAAAATGTATTGGGAAAAACAATTGTGTTCTCTGCTTACTACAAATGACATTCATTCATTACCACACCCAGCAGCAGAAAAATTCCAGCCACTGAGCTCTTCACTGAAGGTGGCTCCAGGAGGGTTATCAGTTTTCAACACCAGTCTGAGTTCCTTCATTCACTCCAGCTTCCCTCTGTGCACTTCCTAATGAAATAATCTGAAGAAGGGAGGACCACAGGCATGTCAGTACTATAATCTCTTATCAGTGTATTCCAGAGACATAAGAAGAAAAAAAAAAAAAAGAATTTCTTAGTGCAGGGCAAGAAATTCCAGAAGTTGTGGTCAGAACTGAGTGATGACTCTCGTGTGGTTGATGCCTTACTGGCTGGAATTATGATTTGCATGGTTGGTATGCTGAGTACTGGGAGACATCCTGTCAGATGAAGAACTTCAAGTTACGGAAGAGAACATACTCTTGTCCAAGGGTTCATATCCGTAATTTAGAGCAATAAAAACATGTCTGTATTCCAGAAGTAGGCAATGAAAGGAACAAGAGGTGGCTAAGTGGGGATATGAAGCATGACACAAAGTTCTATATGTATCTGTACATGAGGTGGGCCAAGAGTGGGGCTATGAATGTTATACTACCCAGCTAAAAGAATTAAATTGAATGCTGTTATCTAAATCAGACATAGGTTTTACCTTTGCTCATTTTTATATTTGTGCAGAACTGCTTTAATCTCTTTCAGATTTCAACTCGGATGCCAGCTGTTTCCTAAAGTATCCATCCTTAAGCAGGCTGACTGACCAGATTGCCCTAGAAAATAGGCTACCTCTTCCTTACCTGTATCTTGGTTGGCTTTAGAAATGGCCTGTAGAGTGCTGGTGGGGATTTGCATGGCATGGCCAGCTCTTAGCAGTCATCTTGGTACTTTTTGAGGAGTCTGGTGGCATTGACTGGCAACATTATTGCTCCTTTTCCTGGCAGTAGCATCTTCTGTCCTGTCCTGAGCCTGTTCTTGCCCCAGTTGCAGATATGTATTCTTTCGGTGATGCCAACATTGCATAGCTGAGCATGGTTATCTTGTTTAATACTGGAATGTTGGTAGTGGTGTTGACTTGTCTCCTCTAATGCCAGGTCTGAAGTGGTTGTCTTCCAGGTATTATGGTTGTGGTTGGGCCTTTAGTGGGATAGGAAGGTTTTCAGCAGTTTTGGATAAGGGAAATCACTTACTGTCTGAACTAGCTACATTTGCTCTTTGATGGAGCTCATGGTACATGCCATCTTAAGAAGTAGGGAGTGGAAATGCTTGCAATGTCTTTTGGAAACTCCAAAATGTGAAAGAGAATCGCAGAATAGAGAGTGTAATGGTGTGATGAATCATGCATGACCTCCAATTACAGCACAGATGCCTAAATACTCAACTGAGATTAAGGATCTTTTTTAACATGGAATGAGGCCTGGTTGTTTAGGCTAGACTTTGTTGGGTATTTGTGGAATTTGCTACCTCTCTCACGGCAGCTTCCCTGCATCCAGCTACAAGAGTCCCTTTGCTCTTTGTGTAACTCTGTAGAGAAATTATGTCATAAAGATCAACTTGAAAGAGTAAAGGGGACTGTATTTTGGAAGCTATGTGGATCACTACGGATGTAAAAACTTCTGAACAATCAGTTCATGTATTGTTATTAAAAATAATATTGTGCTTTAAGCAGCCAAAAGAAGACATTTCCATGAGATAGTAAATAAGTTGCATATATTTGCTACCATCTGCCTCTGGAATCTGTACTGGACTCTAATCTTTCACGTTCTCCATAGCTTTTATGGAATAAGAATTTGGCATTAGCGGCAAAATTAATAAGCAGGTAAATTGAGACAGGAAAAGATCCTGTATGTGTCCCCTAACAAAGATTCACTTTGATCTTATTTTAGATGTTCAGAACTTCTAAGTGAAAATATACTGGCATCTGCAGTTCTAGTGGAAGAATTCTAGTCCCACCTCTAGCATTTTAAGGGATTTTAATTTTTCAGAATTTGAACACACCTTTAGTGTCTAAAATCCAAGGACAGGTTTGTTCAAATGGACCCAGCTATGTGTCTTTCAAGGCAAAAAATTGATTACAGTGAAAATTGTACACAGTGTAAATATCAGCTGGCAAATTTAGGTCTACTTCGAAAATAAACAGTGCTCCACTAATGGCTACTTTCTGACTTAAAATCTTCTTTTGCTCATGCTTATGTCTGGTACATGAAAGCTCTATTTATGCCCAATTTACTTTCTGCCTTTGAATTCTTTTGCTAGAGTTTCTAAATCCAAAAAAAATTTTCATTGTAAAAGCATTCACTGATAGTAAATTTCAGGTGAGCTGTACTGCTAGGTGAGTATAGCTTGGACATTCTAGTGTCAACCTTAGGCCATTCTTTGTGGTGACATAGTCACATGGATGCTGCCACAAGGAGTTCCCTGATATGTAAAATCATATTTATCAAGAAAAAGACCTTTCCAGTGAAAAATACTAATTAAAAAAAAAATGCCATGAAAATGGTATAAATGTGACAAATCCATTAAAATGGTGTGGTTTCCCTGGATTTCCTACATTCTGTGGTTTCGCAGCTGACTTTTAAGGAAACAGGGCTCTGCATTTCCAAAGGAAGATGTCCATATCAAATTTTGATTTTGACAATCCTGAAAGTGTGTGAGGCCTCCTTCTAGCCAAGATTCCCACATTTTTTGCCTTCCCATGTCTTTACTTGAGTGGCTAAATGCCTAGGAATCTCTGTTCAAGGTAAGAATACCTTCTAGATTCCAAAAGATGTTCTTAGAAGCGAGGACACACTACATATCCCCAAAGCCTTTCTTTTTCAGCTTTACCTGCCATATGCAGTACATCAGCCTTATCTCAGAAAAACTTGTGTCTCAGTTGCAGGATATGTCCTCAGTTTCCCATTAGAAAATAACATTCTGGTGGGCTGCAGCACAGCCTTTTCATTGTTACTACCAGTGTCACAATGCCACGGGATAGGCCAAAAGAGACAAGTGCCACAGAAGACAGACACAGTCAGTCTCCTTTAGAAGAAGATATGATTGGTGGGCCCATCTGTGCAGGGCTGTAGTCTTTCCTTGAAGTTGATGCATTTAGAACTCAGAACTGAGGCCTGTATCCCGTGGCTCTGGAGTAATCCCACCATCTGGATCACTCCAAAATATAGATTTCATGTTGTCCATCCTTTAGAAATGGCCAAGATGTCAGGGACTTCAAGCCCTCAGAAACATTGGCAGTGACATCTGAAAGAATGACAAGGACTCTGGTTCAATCAACAAACATACTAATGAGCTCACAAAATATGGATTCTGGATTCAAGAGAACATGTGGGCTTTTACGCATGTACCAACACCCTGTTAACAGAAATAATATTTCAGGGAAGAAGCTCTGATGTTCTCAGTGTTTAATGTTACTGCAGGAACTATAAAGCTATTCTTAAACCTGAGTTCAGAAAATATTTCTTACTGACAAAAATTAGGATCTAAAATATTCTAGAATATTTGTATGTGTCATGAAGGTTCCATTATGTAAGACTTACTGTTGTCACTGTCATAGATAGTTAGGCAGTGCTTCAGGCTCAGGGAGGTAGGAGGTGAGCAGTTGTTAAACAGATGACTCTAAGATACATGTGCAATAACCATCTTTTAATGAACACTCCATCTTGTCAATTAATAAATAAGCTATTATGTTGCTGTTGCTAACATACTTTGCTTCGTGCATATCCTTGATAAAAAAGGCCACACTATGATGTTCAAAAGCACTTGCCAATAATGAAAAATTAAAAGAATTAGCCAGTAAATCATACCTGATCAAGTGTATTCATTGGAGTGCCCTTAAAATGTTTGGGGTTTTTTTGGTTTGGGTTTGTTTTTTTTTTTTTGCCTAGTCACATTTCTTCTTTGTTTATTCTATTTAATCATGAATAATTTTCTTGGGCATTGCTCATTGAATCTTTGACAGATGGGTTTTAGTATACAAAGAATTCTTGGAAATTAGGAAAAACAATTTATCAGGACTTACCAACTTGATCTCATAATAGTTCTCAGAGATGCAGCAGGAAAGGATGATGTTTATTTTATTGACATGAGAATTATATTAAGTTTATATATATGTATGATATATATACCCTATGTAAAGCTATGGTGTTCAAGCTTTAATGGGAAAGGCCAGGTGTTTAAAAACCAAGTCTTATTTTTCAAGACACCAAATACTCACAGTTTTCCTGGACTTCACTAATACTTAATATAATTAAAAAGAGATCTCTTGGTGCAACTTTGGTCATCCATCCTGAATGTACTTTGTTAATTCAATTTTCAGAAGCCTTATCAGAATCCAGTGTAGGAATAAGGCAGAGAAATTTCATAAGTAATGAAGCTCCTAAATCTGGTTGCAGATACTTAATTTAGCAGTCACACAGTGAAAGCTGTTAGAGGTTCTGCACTTCTGAAAATCAAGTCAGGTGCGTGTCTCATTCTCGCATGCAGAAGTGATTTTCTTGTCAGAGTAGATTCACTGGCTTAAGTGAAGTTATGCTACCAGGAAATGCATTTGCTATGAATTGCAATGTCTTAGTTGAAAGTGCTGTTCATTCCCACACACTTCTGTCATGTCACTAATACTCGTCTGTATTTCCCGGATGAAAAACTTTAGCATTGATGGGAATATCTAGTCAAAGCAGCATTTCTCATTCGTAACACACCTTTTACATAGAATTTGCAATGCTGCATAAGCAAGTAATTCAGCCCCAACTTCACTCCTGACTTTTTAATTCCTCCACCTGAGTGGCACAGTAGGATAGGAATGGAGGTTGTGCTCAGTTCATCACACATTGTCTCCGCTGCTCCTTCCTCTTCACACTTTTCTCTTGCTCCAGTGTGGAGTCCATCCCACAGGGTGCAGTCTTTCATAAACAGGCTGCTCCAGCATGGCTCTCCCCTGGGGCCACAAGCCCTGCTAACAGACCTGCTCCAG
Source organism: Lophotriccus pileatus (assembly GCA_035583135.1). Lineage (NCBI taxonomy): Eukaryota > Metazoa > Chordata > Aves > Passeriformes > Tyrannidae > Lophotriccus > Lophotriccus pileatus. The sequence continues at coordinate 80,369,308 of JAWWES010000081.1, read as the reverse complement.
CATGGGCCTCCACAGTCTGTCTCTGCAGAGGGATGCCCTGCCTCACCATCATCTTCACCATGGGCTGCAGGGAAATTTCTATTCTGGTGCCTGGAGCACCTCCTACCCCTCCTTCTTCACTGATCTTGATGTCTGCAAGGCTGTTTCTCTCACATATTCTCACTCCTTTCTCTGGATGAAGTTGTGCAACTTTCTTTTCCCACCTTATAAAGTATGTTATCCCAGAGGTGCTATCATTGTCACTGATGGGCTCAGCCTCAGTCAGCAGTGGGTCCCTCTTGGAGTCTTCTGCCATTGTCTCTGTCAGACATGGGGGGAAGCTTCTGGCAGCTTTTCACAGAATTATGTAGTCATTTAGACTGAAAAATACCCTGCAGATAATTAGGCCCAACCTTTAACCCAGCATTGCCAAATCCACCGCTAACCCATGCCCCTAAGCACCACAATTACACGTCTTAAATACCTCCAGGGATGGTGACTCAACCACTTCTCTGGGCATCCTGTTCCAATGTTTGTCAATCATTTTGGTGAAGAATTTTTTCCTAATATCCAATCTAAACCTCCCCTGCAACTTGAGGACATTTCTTCTTGTCCTATTGCTTGTTACTTGGTGAAAAAGACCATGACCATCCTCGCTACAACCTCCTTTTAGGTAGTTGTAGAGAGTGATAAGGTATCCCCTGAGCCTCCATTTTTCCAGAATAAGCCACCCCTCAGCTCCCACACTACCCAAACCTTTCCACACAAACCTAATACTGGCAAGAAAGAATCAATTATGCAGTACATGTTAATTGCACACAAACACAGATTTAGTACTGTTGAAAATTCTCTTTGCCAGACTCTTTTAACTTTGCTAGTTCTATCTGAACATTTAAAATCAGATTTAAAAATTACTTGCATGCTGTAAAGCTACATCAAACCTGTTGTTACATGTTAGGAATCATAGTTTCATCTATCTTTTCAGAAATGGCAATTTGTTGACTAGAGTGTATTATAACATATGCTGTACTTCCAGAGGGATGAATTCAATCATCTTAGGATTTTTGCATTTCTATCTCAGATGTTATGTACATTTTTTATGAGATACATAGCATTGCTAGATGCATTTTTAAAAATCATCAAGGGTTTCTGTTATAGTTCTTCTGTATTTATTCTGTATATATCTACTTAATAAAAAGTAAGCTTTGCTTGTGACATATTTCTGTATAATATTAGTGAAGTATATGATTCAGCATTCCAAAATTATCATATAACTTTTGAAATTTAACATGAGATCACAGCTTTTGAAAAATATCTGTACCATCAAAATCCTTTTATTTGAAAATGTCTAAAGGTTCTAAACCTGTATTTACTTCTGCTGAATTAAAGTTATTCTCTGAATTAAGGTTATCCTCTGATGCATTCTAATTGTGCTTAGGACCTAGATACATGTCAAGCTGGTAGAAACTAAAATTTGTGAAATTTTACATTTTTAGAAGCAGTGGCTTGAAAATCATTGTCAGGATGAAAAGTGCAGGACTGCTCCTTTTTATCTACGGAAGATCAAAGGAAGACACATAAATAAAGACTGATTTTGAAATGTGGCTGATGCTTTTATTTCAGCTATAATCATCCATTGACCACCATACAAAAGTTCCAGATGGATGTCTACATTCATTTGTAGTTTCAGATTCTCAGTGTTTTGTCCAGCCAAATCTGATAGAAGACTTCAGGATACATAGGCAAGTATACTGCATTAAGTTGCTAGACAAGAAGCAATCAAAGAGCATTTTTTAGTTTCTATGGAAAAAGAGAGGAAAATGGGTTTAGTTGATACCATTTGTTCAAACTACATGCTGAAAAAAAATGCTTAGGATTTCCAAACCCCATACAGGGTAAGTGGGAGCAATGGTGCAGGTGGGAAAGAAAAGCTGTCAAAGATCTTTCATTCTCCTCCCTGAATTCTACAGGGCATACTATCTTTGTGAAGGAGACATTAGTAATTTCTTTAATAGTCTTAAGTACTAAAATAGGTATTCTTTACTCCTTATAAGTTCTACTTCTCTTTACTTTTAGTAGCCCTCATAATTAGCAATTTGTTTCATTACTGCTATATTGCTTAATTTTGTGGGAAAATTATAAAACAGAAGAGAAGGTTCAGTTTCTTTCATTACCAGTTGTGGATATATACTATGTCTAACATAGAGATCAGGTAGAACTAAACACTGTAGTGCATATTTGTAGCACTAAAACATGTATTTTTTCCTTCAAAAATTTCTAAATCAACTAGTTTTTGTCCTTGCCTTTTTGCTAGCAAAATCAGTAGAGCTTTTTCACGCCAGTTCTTATGTAAGATCTAAGTAATCTACCATGTTTTATCCAGCGTTGCATAACCAGACATCCTTATGAGTGATTCTACAACAGGAGGAAAGATACAAAGAATGATTTGGCTAGATGCACTTTTTTATTTCAGCGTTGTGCAAAGAAGATATTAAATGACCATCCTAATCAGAGATATATCAGGCATATACATGTGAAGAATTTTTCAGTTTTTTACTTCATTCCTGGGTTCATACTGTCCCTGAACAAATTTATTTCTTGAGAGGAAAAGAATCTTTTAAATAATACTTCTGGAGCGATCTTACAAATCTTCCCTCTTCCCCTGTTTTAGTGGTTGTTGTTTTTCTTGGCCTGTGTTTGCCTGTGAAAAAATCTGTCATTTCCTGATGAGCGTGGGATTCAAAGTGACAGAACAGAGTTAGACAAGTCAGGTATCTGCAAAACCCCAGAATTTTGCCATATCTCTCCTAGATATGCCTAGAGTTGGGAAAAAGTTATTAAAAAGAAAATCAAGTTCCTGCAACTCCATTCTGTGTGGGAACTGGGTTTATCTGCAATGTTTCTCTGCAATAACAACGTGCTTCAGTGCTTTCCATTATGTAGTTTTCACTGATTTGAACTAATAGGACTTCTGAGTAACCCTTTGTTCACTAGAGTGTCCTGTCTTCTAACATTCTATGACCTTTTAAAATGTTGATTAATGAAATACAAGAGGAGAGAACGATCTTGGCCTCACCTTAGATAAGGTGTGATCTGCAGGTCCAGGCAAGAGTCAGGGCTCATTTCTGTTGCTTTCCTGCAGCTCTCACACCCAGAGCTGCCCTTAGACACCCCCCCACACCCCTTGCTCACTGACCATTTCACCTGTTCACTGGCTCATCTGAGTTGACCAGCCATCTCTCACTCACATCCACACACACACCCCCCTGCACTTGGCACAACACCAGGGGCACACGGGCCCTCCCACCCATGCTCTGACCCCGTGACTGCACTCACACCCCATACACGCAGGTGTACACTTACACGTGCACACAGTGCAGACACCTCTTACCCAGAAAAGGGTTAGAAAGGTGCTTAATGGCTGGGGAATGGATATTGCCCCTGTTCTCTTGCTCCAGAATACAAGAAAAGCAGGACCCTTAACTTTTATCTGAAAGAAAGTATACAGATCAAACTGTATTGGGCCCTTTGCAAAATGAGACATTACATTATGTTTCAAAACAGTAAGCGTCATCAATAGGCTGAATAGTCTTAATACTTGAAAAATTGAGCAAAAGGACAAAAAACATAAGCTGTGAAGCTCTTTAAGCTTCATTTAAAATGACACACATCCCCAAATGGATTACCTTCTATTCTTGTCCTTACCAGCCCATCCTCTATTTTTCCAAGTGAATGAGCTTCACAAATTTAAAAAAATCCACTTCTTTTTCTTGAGGTGCTCTTTCTTTTTCTTTACATTACGTTTCTAAATATTTCCTATTTTAAAATTAATTCTCTAGTGACTCCAGAAAAACCCAGGCACATATGCCTAAGCTCCTGGATGACAGGAGGCTGAGGTGGGGCATGGGAGATGGAAAGGGAATGTTGAAAAAAGAATAGGTAAGTCTGGCTCACCCAGACCAAAATCAGACCTTATTGGATTGGGATATGACCCTAAGGAAGCAAAAGATGAAGACTTATTTTAAGAGTGATGATAATATTTTCACTTCCATTGTTTTATATGTTGGCTGTCCCTCTATTTCTTCTTTTTTTTTTTTTCCCCCAGAAACTTGAATTTCATTGCAGTTTGACCTGCCATGAATTAGAGGTTCCACAGCTTTACTGCTCACAAACATCTTACAAATGCAAGATGGCTGCAGACTGTATGAGCCATAACAGTTAAAAAACAGGTGCTGTACATGTCGAGTATACGATTGTGTATATAACAATTACATATAATCAGTATAACGATTGTGGCACAATTATACCATAATAACTAATTTAATTAATAGCACGTCCAAAACTGTGTTTGGAGTCAACAAAGATACCTAATGAAATTACCGTATCCCTGCACTGTGCAGTTCCAAAGCAGTGCAAGTAAAGAAATATACCACACGTACAAGCAGAGCCATCAGTGTCCTCTTAAGAGCTGCAAGCAAAGTTTTACCTCTCATCTTTTCAAAACCTGATATCACGACCTCCTGCTCAGATCTTAAAAGGCTTGAAGCAGTTTAGATTTGGGACCTTACAAAAAAACCTTGGAAGAGTGTGAACATGCCAAATTTATGTTTGTGAAAATAACAGGCATTGCAGCTGTTTGATTGGTACAGTAAAGGAATGGTATTTTAACCCTGAACAGCAGCTGAATCAAGTGAAAATGGATCTGAAACATTTTCAAATGTAGTTGCAAGTGAAAAATGCCCTTTTTCTGTGTTTTAGATCAATTTCTCATTGCTATCTATGAAGGTAAATGACCCATGGAAACATTGTCTTAGTGGACTGGTGTAACCTACATCACTTCTTGGAAAAATATAGAAGTAATTTCATCATCTGAAACATCAGTTTTTCTCCAAATGTTATTTAGTATTTCTGTTAATTCAACTTGCAACATCTGAATAGAAATCTGAACAGTGAATCTTCTACAATTACGCTAGATTATAACTAAATTTTAAAAGGTTTTGATACTCATCCTGCCTGTTATAAGGTAAATAGAAAGCCTTTGGAAGGATTTCAATAATAATTAAAGTTAGTTTGTTGAGTTTTTTGGGTGTTTTTTTGTTTGGTTGGTTTTTTTTGCTTGTTTGGTTTTGGTTTTTTTGTTTGTTTTTGTTTTGTTTTTGGTTTTTGTTTTTTTTTTTGTGAGACTACTAATTTTCTCCCCACACTCTTTCTAATTTTCATTCATTTTCAAGCTTCTCTAGGAACTCTATCACCATTTAAATGATAGGAGTAATAATCTTAGTAAGTGTCATATTTTAGATCCTTTCTATCCAAACTATCTCAAATCTGAGCTCCAAAGAGAATCTCTTTTCTGACAGAATTGGAGCAGGTTGGCAGGCATGCAAAAGTATGCAGAGCATCCAGGAGTAATACAAAACTTGCTCAAGGATGAGTTGTAGACATTCTGGTTTGTCATTCCATCTGACACAAATTAAGCACATGTAACATGATACAGTGAATATTTTCCCTCTCAGAACTTGAAACATAGTTAATCCTTACACTGGCAATGAAAGCATACCCATATGTTACTCAATGTGTCCTTGATAAAGTTTTTAACATTCAGGAACACTCAAGTTCCAACCTAAAAAGAAATGTTTTAGCACAGGAAGAATAAAAGGTGGATTTGATTAAGGCACTGAGAAATCACAGCTGGTTTTTTATTCATTTTTTTACAAACCAAAACATACATCTGCCCAGGCAACAATATTGCCCTAGATATTATATGTAGAAAAAACCAATATAATAAAAGTTTGGCTAAACTGGTATATAATTTGAATTTTTGTATTAAAATGCTCCACAATATCTGAAGACCAGAGTGATAAATATAATAAGAGCAATTCTAACCATGCTTGCCTTTGGAAACTGCATTTGCCCAAGGAATTTAGTAGCACAAGACGTGTAGCACTCCTCTACATGCAGTAGAGTTGTACAAGTGCTACGCCACACAATCATAGCGGCAGAATACCTTGATGCAATACAAAAGCATCCCAGGAGCTCACTCTCCCTCCTTCTGTCAGCCAACACTGCTAAGCGTGCATCTTTGTCATGGCTCCTGGACCACGTCTAAAACCCTGGCAGAGCAAGCTAATGTCCTCTGTCCACATCAATAAGACCTGGAGAAGAGCTGCACAAAAACTGCCAGAAAGTTCCAAAAAGGATGAAGAGAGACAGTTATCATATACTTTTTTCTTCTTTTTGGTATCAATTAGGTAATTATATATTGACATAATTTCATTTATGCTCTGAGTTTTTTCTTTATTAATGTAAGAAAGGGGAAAAAAAGCTGCATCTTTTTATAATCAAAATGGTTATTCTCCTTAAAATAAATCTGGTTTATGAGGTTAGATAAATGTTTTTAAAATACTGCATATTCAAAAGAAGCACTCCCGAGCTCTGCATCCATGAAAGTGGGAGCAAAAAAAGGAAATATTTCTCATTGTTACCATAAAACAAATGTTTAAAGAGAATAGGTTCTATGTCACACCATGCATTCACATTATGCTTATACAAGCTGTAATTCTTCTAAAAGTCATCCTCCAAATTCTCCAGAGAAGATGCCTGTGTATAGCTGCAACTTATCTCCACTGGGACAGATATCTTCTTCTCCTGTTTATGCCCTTGGAGGCTTTAAAGGCTTGTGGGCTTATTGAGAGAATGCTTAAGCTCACTGACTTCCTACAAGGCATAGAGAGGTCACCATATCCAAAGTAAATTCAACAGACCTGTTCTGTGCTTCTGTAACTGGCATTTGTAACACTAAAAAAATCCAGCACTTTTTATCAGGAAAAGATGCTGAATTAACCACAACCCCTGTGACAAAAGTACTCACAGGACAGTAAAGTCACAACTTTCCACACTAAAAAAGAGTTTTGCTGAGGACACTATGTCTGGTGTGCTGCTTTTTAGCCCCAGCACAAGCCAAGAGGATAGTAAATAAAAGAAGCCATTAGCTTGGCACACAATGTTTAAGTAGTCAGAGTACCAAGAATCTGGTGTTGCTTGGTATATTTTAGATGAATCACAGCCTGGAACTATTATGTTATACACTTAATCAGATAAATTATTCCTGAAAATTTATCAATCCCAAATGCAAATGAATTATCCATTTTAGTTATCTATAACTATAGTTCATAAAAATAACTTCTGAAAAAGAAGTATGTTTTACTCTTTAAGATGTAAAAAGCTGCTCCATATAACTGGTGGTCATCTGTAACTAATTGTATTTCACTTTTCCGTGAACAAGCTTCACTATAGACTCATTACCAGAATTATGAATAATGTATATAATGCATGTAACACTTACTTTTGATACAAAGTTACATGGTACAATAATTCCCACTCCCATTCTCTTTCTTTTCAGCTAAGGATTCTTTTTTGAACAGCATGAGGAACACTGACTTTATTTGGATTCTCCTAGATCTGATGTTCACATGGACAAGCAGATGTTACCCTCCTTGGCCAGAGGTTCCAGGATAATACATATAACAATGACAAATCAAAGCTGACACATCAGACGTATGGAAATTAAGCTCTTTCTTGGGGCTTTGCTAGCTTAAAAATCTTTCCATTCCAGGTCTCTTTAACTGTGGTACACGGAAGGTTTATTTGTTTTAATTTCACTGTTCTTTTTTTCTAGGTCATGCATTTCATTATTTCCCAGCATTTTAGCTCATTTCTTCCTGCTTTGATTATGTAAGGAACGCTGGTGCCACATATCAAGGGCAGAGCTGAAAGCACCCCCCCCTCTGGCTGTAATGAGAGGATTCCCTTTATCAAAATGCTTGTGGCTATTGTAGTGTCTGCTTTCATCTAAGCTCTAACACAAGGGCAAAGTAAATCATATTATACAAGAGCAATAAAATAAATTATTTGAGTTAAGGGTATGTGACTTTTACCAGAAGTATAACCTGAAGTAACACAATGTTCACAAGTTCCTGGAACACACTGAATCTAAAAGAGACAAAGCAGGCAAGAAGAAAAACAGCACTGCAATCCAAATGAATACCTTTGGGACAACAGGAAAAGTGTATGTGTGTATCTTCCAGGTTCTGAATGTATTTGAGCATATGGACCAGTAGCATGAGCTGTTATGAGACCAGAGAGAGAAGAATGACTGTGTCAAGCAGGTGTTCACCACTGCAGTATTCCTATGAAGAGAGACCTAGAGGTATCACAGTAGGTTCTCTTCAATATTCAGTGATATTAAATGTTGTCTGTCCTGCACACTTGTACTTCAGTTGCATTATTATGGCAGCGTGCACTGGTTTTGGGCAGGTAAAGGACAGATGCTAGCTTGCATCCAGCGATAACGAGGCAGAGTTATGTCTCTAAGCTGTCCCAGCTGTTGAGCATGAATTTGCCATGCTCCTTCACAAGTACCTGCATTCAGTCTGGCATAAACAGGAACCAGGCTTTTGCAAGCAGGATAGATTTAACAAGTATCCTTCTGTCTGCTGTGACCACCACAGTGGTTGTTCTGGCTGGGCCGGAAGGCAAAGAGCTATAAAGAGATTTTTGATTCCCTTCATCTCAAGCTAAATCTGTACACAGCAAATTCTGGCCACAAGTCTCAATCTGCACACACGACATGCAACTTTCATGCAACTATTATTGGTTATTTAGCTTCACATAATTATATCTCCATGTATACTACTACTCTGCAGTACATGGGATACAACTTTCCTGAGCGCTATTGGGAACAGCTGGAAAAAATATTTACTAAGAGTGGGCTTATGTGTGTAAACAGAACAGTTTATGCTTAGAAAATAATTAGAATTCACATTAGTAGTTTCTCCTCCATGAAGAAGCAGCCTTGCTGAATTAGACAGCTGTTTATTATTTAGCTGAAAAGCAGCCTCAAATTACGCCCCAAGATGTGAGTGCATGTATAAAACAATACAGCTACACTCCCCATTTTTCCCCTTCAAAACACCACGAGTTCTGTAATGTCTAAAATATGGTCAGGAAACTCACCTTTTCGGTCTGGATGGGTATCACTGCTACTGTTACATTTTGTGCAAGATAAAGGGATTTGAGCTCTCTTATGAAATTATGTGATGTAAGTTCTGGTAACTGGTGAAGCTGTCAGCAGCCCAGAGAGGGGAAACAGCCCAGAGAATTGAACTACATTTTACTTTGAGGAGTGGCCTTTCCAGTTAAGTCATGAATTATAATGCATGTGGAACTTTGCACTGCTGTGCCCTATTACTTTTTCTACAAAGGAGGCTAGTCCCTCACATTGATGTGAGCAATAAATCTGACACATAAACAGAAGTTAGAAAATTATATACCATTATTTTAAAACAGACCGAGATCTAGCTAAAATACTTCAAGAGCAAAGCCAAGTTGAAGAGGTTATAAAAGTGGGTTACTAAATTACATGATTGTATACGTAGAAAAAAAAGGTATTTTTTCTTTTAGTCTAGCTCCACTCATTGTGAAGAATAATCATTAGTCTTATGTGGTATAAACTATTGCAATGCTAATGGTTTAGAAGATTTGTTTGAGACTGTTTCTCTTATCTGTAGAGCCATTTTAGGGAGCACTGTCCTTCCTTCCAGATTGCTTCTTATTTTTGCTTCCTATCTCAGTTTATGTTCTTGCAATTCAGGGCTAGTGGTGTGTTTTCATTATCGTCCTTCATGAAATGTTCATCACATTATGGCCTTCACAAAACAATAAAATAATAAAACAAGCAGCAGAACTAATCAGGGTTTTTATTTAAGATAGCAGCAAACTCAGGAAAAAAGTAATTGGTAAGCAAAGATGTTATAGGATTTGCATGGCATTGCATAAGTTGTTAAACCAAACCACATTTTATTTCAGTGTTGTCTTACTTTTTAAATACTGGAAAAAAACACTAAGCCAATTCTAAAATGAGTTTTTTATAAAGCTAGAGGGTTCTTTGTTGCTAAAATTAGAGTAGAACCCTGAAGACATAAAGAGCAAGCATTTTAAGAAACAGGTAAGAGATGGAGACTTTAATGTAAGTGCATCAACCTGCCCTGCAGGAAGGCAGGGTAATGAAATTGTACTGATTTTCTGTAGCAGTGAAGAATGTCACTGTACGTTACTGCTCTGACTGAGATAGTCCCGGTAATGTTTTTCTGCAGTAATTTGCTTTGGAAGAGACAGAGCTTTGATTTTTATCTTGGGACAATGTGGTGCATGCAGTTCAACTCTTTTTAATTATTTGGTTCTATGCCACACGCCAAACTGCAATGATATAGTCTAATAAAAAAAGAAACAGTTAATTATTTGCTTATGTATCTAATGATATGTGTACAACTATCTAGCATTTTATTAGACTTCTTTATGCTTTTCATCCAAATATTAGGTTATATCTAAAATAGGCAATCTTAGATATACAATACTAACCTTAGCTTCCACATAGTTTTGTCCACTCGTGGTACACACATCTTTGTGGTATTCATTTAAAAGAAGATACTCTTTTCACTCAATTTTAATATTAGGAGAAAAAAAAAAACTTCTTCTAAGTGCTTTAAATTTCCTCAGCCATGGATTGAAGGTGCTACTCACAAGAGATTTCTAAGCCATAACTACTGATTGCAAAAGTCTTTTAAAATAATTTGAACAAACAGGTTGTAGAAATATTATCATTGTTAGACATGTTCAATTATATCAAATGCACATTATATATATACTAACCATTATTGAGTGAGCACAAAGCCCTTTCTCTTTAATTTGATAAGGTTCCTCTGTTAAATGTGTGTCTGCACATGATAAACAACCTGGTAAGTTTAGCACAGACAGAGTTTCAGGACTCTTCACAACCATTTGTACATCAATTTGTGTTTCCAAGGAGCCTGTGACATTTTCTAGCTCAGCTACAGCCTCAGCTCCATGCCCTGTTGGCTCTGTGTGCTTGCCCCCCAGGCATAAAGGGTAGAGATTAAGTGGAGGTGAGGAAAGAAAAGCACCTACTGAAGCAAATGCACACTTGGCATAGAGGAGGTTGGGAAGACACTGATCAGGTCAGGAGAGGAATGGGAGCATCCCAAACTCCATAGTGTGGAGGGCAAGGGCAGAAGGAAGAGCAAGAATTCACTGGAGCTAAGGACCAAGGGAGCTTACGAGGGAATTTTAGTATGGAAGTATGGAAGAAAGCCCAGGACCTCAGCTGGGCTAAACAACCAACCTCTTCATCAGCTGCCCTAGTCTCACAGCTGGGTGGAGGAGGGAGCTGAGTGGAATCCCAGTCTGGGGCTGCTCCAGGGGCTGCGGTAATGGAGCAGGTTGCTGTCGAGCACACTGCTCACCCCATGACCTGTCGCCTCACCTCTGCATAGGCCTGCAGGTGTGCAACAACGCTGCTGCATCAGCTGGGTCCCTCTGGGTTCATGAGGGCTGTTTCAGATGAAAATGGGCAGCAAATTAATTCTCAAGGTGCCCTAAACGAAGAGCTATTCTCAGCATTTTTACTAATACCTTAATCTGTGTAATCAAACTCCCAAATCATAAAAAGGACCAAACTTTGACCTTGGATGAAAACCTAGTTTCACAGGCTCAGTCTACACACAGTTAATGGCTGACTGATCTGTCAAGCACTGTGAACAACTTCAGTCCTAGGTCTAAGGTTCCCACTGAAGCTCATAGGATTTTAATGCTAAACTGTAATTAGAATATGAAGCTAATTACTTGCAATCATTTAGATAGGAATTCCTATGCAGATTTCAAAATTCTTATTACTGTAGGACTTGTAAGAACCTAATTTTTTAGTATAATAATTTAATATTATGCTTATTAGTATAGCTGCAAGCAAAAACAGACAGCACTCTAATTACAGATTTTTATACTGTATTTTGGTACATGTTTGTACTAAGGGAAACTAGTATATTAGTGTATTATATTGCATACAGTAAGGAGAAAGAAGCTCACTCACTGTGTAAGTAACAGACACAAAAATAATTTTGAAGGATCAGGTCTTCCATTACTGACCACAGGAATTTGCATAAATAATTTTGAAACTAAGAAGTAAAAAGAAATTACTAACTGAATAATATAGAATTAAAGGAAAAAAATAATCTGAGATTATTGGAAAGATAGAGAGAAAATAAGCATTGAAGGAAATGCAATAAAACTATTTTGAAGTTCGGTTAATAGTTATAAGGCTTGCATTGAAAAATGTATTAGATATTTGAATTATGTTTTCATCTTAAGTGCACGGGCTAAAATTGGAAGGCATGAAAATAATCATAGTAATGTTGCTGGTTATGGGTGACTAAACTTAAGGAAATTCAATGAATTCAACTTGAAATTTGTGAAAGTTTCTCCAAAACATATTAAAGGAATATTCAAAGTCCCGTTATTACAGGATATTTTTAGCATGTACTAGGTATTAACATAGTCTCCATTCTATCTGTATTGAACTCTCCATCCTCCTCCAAGACCTGGACAAAGAACTGAAGAATAACATTTCCTTAAATGTTCATGATTATCACTATTATTGATTCCTTTTACACATCAGTAAACCCAAGAAATCCCACTCTAGACCATCATCAATGCGCTGGTTCTCCATTGAAGTTAAAAGGTATAAGCTTTATAACCTTTGAAAAAAACTCACTGCCCAAATAGTCACACCCCTCATGATTTTTCTGTCTACCTTATGTCTCTTACGTGGACCTCCACTTTAGTTTATAAGAGGTTTTTTTTTTGGTTCAGTTTTTGAAATGAAATGATGAATGCAAAAATTGGGCATCTGGCATTGCTCTGTAGCAAAGTTAACACCATTTACTACCCACAAGACATGCCTCTCCATAGTACCCTGCAGCAAACCAGATCTATGTTGCATATCATAACAAATCTTTGTTCTTCCTGAAAATTAAACAATAGTATTCAAAAAAAGGCATCACAGTAAACATAAGCATTTGTAAGTAGGAAAAGAAATAATTGAGAAAAAACAGTTACATGTTCAAAAAAACACTCAATTTTTGTATAGTCTCTGAAACAAATCTGGGTTGGCAAATAAACTTAAGGTTTATGTCCTCCTTTTTATGTCCATTTAAAATATATTCTGCTTGAACATCATCAGCCAAAAATATGCTCTATCTATTTCAAGATTTTTGGATAATGCTGTGATTGATACTGCTGACACAGTCTAAAAAAAGCTCATTTTTCACTTTTTGGCTATTTACCACTGGCAATTGACAGCACTTTGAGCCAGCTCCAAAATCTGTCAAAGCCATGAATAATCCATATTCTTGCTCAGTTAATAGCTTGTTCCCCTTCTCCTTTCTTACACTAATTCATATGCAGTCCTGACTAGAGGGGTAACCTCAGCAGCAGCAACAACAGCACTAGGAGGTAGCCCATATGAGGTCTAGTCAAACCCAAATAACACTTGGAAAGAGCATCTTCGAAGCCCACCCCCTAGTTTTTAAGGTCCCCAGGTGTCTCTAAACATCAGAGCCAGAAGCAGAGATAGTGTGAGAAGACATTCAGTTTCTTTCTATCCAACCTGTTAATGGAAGCTGAAGAAAAGACAAAGGGCAAGGAAAAGCAACAACATAATATTCTATCAGCAGAGCAACCTGGCCAAGGAAAGCAGAGAAAAGAATTGCTTCCCAATAGCCCCAGGAAATACTGTGAGCAGAACTTCAAATATCTGATCTGGAAAGGTTGGGGTTTTTTTATACCTGAGGACTTGAGGATGCTTTTCAACAATTTATCTGAAATCTTAGCCTACAGCAGTGGTAGCAACTGAAATCCTGTTCCCATGTCATGAGCTTTTCTGTAAGATCCTTTGGAATGCACTGTTGCCATCTGTTTTCTGCTGTTAACAGAGCTACCAAGTTTTATGTGGCTCTACAGGGGATACTTTCTCAAACTCATGGAGGCACGTTGCAGATTGATATATGCCGAGTGTTAGCTTTTAATTAACTCAACCTGCAAGTGCAGTGTTAGGGTAGGATTCAGAGCACACCCATATGTGTGGAACAGGAAAGCTGGTAGCTGCCTTCCTTGGAAAACCAAGCAGACATATGGGGAGTAGATCGGTAGGTGGTTGGTATCATGACTTTCTACAGGTGTGGGATGTATATGTCTGTGGGAGGAAATCTTTGCTAGGCTTGCTTGCTAGCTGTAGGATGAAGATAACTTGGAGTAACTGAATGCTGTGGGACCTGAAAAGATCTGCTGGAGGGACTGGGTGCTGCATTTGTTTGGCTTCTAGAGAACTTGGAGGTGGTGAGAGGAAGTGTTAGTTTTGCATCTCATATAATGTTGCAACCACTCCCACAGAGATTGCCGTTGCTTCATACTGCCCCTTCACAGCTCAGAATCACAAGAAAAACATCACTTTTTTAAAAAGCAGCAGCTACGAGGCAATTCTGCAGCCCAGAATGAGTTAAGATGTATGGCAGGCCCTGTCTGTCACTTGGGCATCATAGCAGGAACAGAGCATTGCTGCCAGTTCCTTTGCTGCAAAAAGCAAAGAGACTAGGAATCTTGCTGGCACCAGTTCCTCTCTAGAGCCATTGGAAGTTGCTTCTGTTGCTGCACAGAGAAAACGCACAAGGTGCCAGATCAAATCTTTGGCCCTTTTCCTGAATATTTATAAAACATATCTGAATGTGAATTTTTATTTTGCTTCATAAAAAATGTGGTGATTTTTCATTTTGAACCAGGACACAAATTTCCCTGTTATGTGTCAGTTTTAGTTTCTGGATAAACCAGGATCATTGTTTGATATGTTACACAATTTTCTTCTTTATATTTTTTTTCCATCCTTGAAGGCTCCAAACCAGAGCAAAAAGCTTGACAGACAGTTCTTTGCACCCACTTAGCTCAATCAAGAGTCTTCCTAACTTGAGCAGTTTGGAAGTTCAAAATCCAGCCTTTGAATTTCTAACACTGACATTTGATTGACCTGGAATAAGGTGGCAAGTAGTATTGAACGCTACTGACTGTATGCCTTTAGCCCTAAATTAGATCTCTGGCATAGAAAGAGCTCTGTCCAGTCCATATACCTCCAGGGTCCCTCCAGTGCTGCAGGGGCTATCCAGCCAGATGCTTTCCGTCACCAAGACCCCTATGCAGTGTTGCAAGAACTTTAAGAAAATTATCCTAGAGCCCTGGGATATGACCTGTAATTGTACTGGTGGATCTGTGGATATTCTACTTTTACAGTAACAATGGATTTTTATTTGCTTGTATTTGTCTTTTGGATAGACTACTAGGGGAGTTTACCTCACACGTGTGTTTGGCAAAGATAATGCAAATAACTGAAATAAACCTCCCTCTTTTATCCTTCCCCCCATCTCCCAACAGTAATTTTCTTTTATTTACATACTGGAGACAATTTTAATGATCAGGCAAATTTTCAGACTTGCAATTCAAACCAGTCACTGATATTTGAACCAAGTGAGATTGTAGTCAGAACTGTTGCAAGTGGACACTTACTATAATAATACAGTCTTAATTTCTGATTTAGCTCTCATATTAGTTAGAAATGTTCTTACAGAAAAGTATTTCCTAGAACTTCAAATACTAAAATACAGCCATTGTTGCTGATTACATATTATTTTGCTATAATTAGGCATTTGGATTACAAAGTGTTAAAGTTAGCATGTGAGGTAAGGTCTCATACTGTCTTTCAGGTCTCAACTGGGCTGCTGTATTCTCATCTTAGATCAATCTATTACTCCACTGATTTCAGAAGTGCCTATCTAAATCCGATTTTCCAGCAGAATAAGTGGCTATATTACATAATTTTTCCATTATGTTTTCTGTTGGGCCAGTTTAAACATGATTTATCTGTAGGTGTTATCTCCAGATGGGATGGCTCAGCCCTACAGATTATGTGTAAAACGTAAAAACAAAAACCCTCAACCAATTCTCCAGAAATTGTAAGATTTGCCTGAAAGTAGGCAAAAAACCCCCAACAAAAAACAAATACCTTATGGATTTGTCATCCTTTTTATAGGCAGGAAATTTTTTTCATTTGGAAAGTCTAACCAAGTTCCCCAAGCATGAGATTACTTTGATCCTATTGAAAGAGTTCTGTTTATGCAGGCACTGATTGCATTTTCCCAGTTTCATGAATTCTGTGCAAATAATTTTCTGTTAGTTTTCTGCAGTTAAGGGTTGAAAGGGTTAAAAACCCTGACAGGTATTTTTATCTGCTTTCCCAGCATCTGCCAAGATTTTTCTCCTCCAAGATCTGATGCTACAGGGTGGGTTGAATGAGAGTGTTATTCACAGGACATGGTCAGCTCTACCTTCACATGCACTGCTTAGTTATTTCTGTATTCTTGAAAGGATGACGTGTAATGCTCTCTACAGTGAGGTGCTCTAGGAAACAAACAAGGACAAACTTTAAGATTGGATTATCCTTCTACAAATACAACAAATTTCTGGGGAGGAATTTAAAGAACTTCTGAAAAGTTTATGGCAAGAGATGTCAGCAATTTCAGTTCAAAGCTTTTAAGAAATCCTTCGAATTTAACTACTTCTCCTTGGCTTGGTGAAATGACCTGAAGTGCTTAATTTCAAGCTATTTTAATGTTAATGTTAATTTAATTTTGATGTTCATCTGTATCTTCCCTAGTGGAATGTTACCCTTGAGGAGGAAGATGAAAATAGAGATTCTCAATGTGTTGACATTGTGGCCAGACAGCAGTGCTCATTACAGACCAAGAATTCCTCTGGTCCTGCAATGCTCTGTCGATTTTCATAGTTCTGCATGGGAGTTGCAGCCTGGCTGCAAGAAGAGACAAAAAGATAGAAGTACAAGACTTATCAAGCAACACAGAAACCATTCTGGTCAGGATCAAATCAAGCTCAAATGAACTCTTTCGCTGTGAGCTTTCTGATGAAAGATCAGGACTTCAAAAATTTACCAGGATGAAGCTCATTTGATACAAACAGCTTGTTGCATCAGTAGAATATTTCGTCAAAAAATCTAAGCTCTAATCATATTTTGCTACACATAGTTTCTTTGTTTTCCTCAAACGCAAACTCAACTGTTTATAAGGATAGGGACTGCTCAGTATGCACGGGTATTTTGGAGGACAACTGGAAGACCAGGGACAACATTTCTGCATTAGTAATGGCAAAAATTGTTAAAAAATTATTTTATGTGTATGCTGGATAAACATTAAGTTGTTTTTACTAAGGTTTCAGGTGTGGGTTTCATTAAGATGTTGTTTATCAATTTCTTCTTTTCTGTAGATCACAAAGAGTGTTAAAAAACACTTTCTTTTTCTCATCACTGTGAACAATTGTTTGCTACCATCCATTCTAGATGAAGTGACATTTCCATAATTGACAAAATAATGAGTCATAACACACAATATAAAATTTATTAAACAGAATATAAGTGCTCCTTACTTCATTGTCATAACTCTTCTTGAAAATGGAGTAGAAATAAGAGGCATTTTTACTAAATTGCTCCTTAACAATGACAGCGTGTCGGTTTG
>JAWWES010000081.1:80194117-80351752 GCA_035583135.1 Lophotriccus pileatus | reverse complement strand
CCTGCAAAGTCAGGATTGGGGTTTGCACTAGAATTAATACATTTGTGCATTAGTCTACATTTCTTGGTGTTGGAAGATAAAAGTCAGTGAAATAAAATTTGTATATTCTTATTGTCATGAAGAGAATACATTTTTTTTAGCACAGTTAGCATTTGTTAGCCTTGGTGATCTAACACAGCTGTTTGATAATTACCTATATGTTACCAAATAGATGTGCTAAACAATAGAATTACCAGAATTTCAGATACACAAATACTTGTATTGTCCAGAAGCCAAAAAATTCAAGTCTCATGGTAGGCTGTTCACATTCAAAATTAGTGCAACCACAACTATTTGCACAAAAACTAGAGAGAAAGAGTTTTTAGATTTGCCACATTATTTTGTAACTTTTTTTAAGGGAAAAATCTCAATATAGCAAAAGTAATTGTATCCAAGCTACTTCAATTTAAGTGGACTGAGATAAAACAGCTTCAGAAATAATAACTAAATGTATCAGATGTTGAATTCAAGACTCTCATAAGGCCTTCTTTCAAGTCTAACTGAGGCTATATTTATCACTTCTGCTCTTTTACAAGTAAAAAATACATCAGATTTGAATTGTATTTTTTTCTTATTCAGCTCTAAGAGAACCAAAGCACAGATGTGGTTCTGCATAGAGCCTCTCTCCAGGGCCAGGTCGTTAGTATTCAGAAGAAGAGAATTAGTTTTTAGAAAGAGTTTATTTCTTCTGACAAGGCAAGCTGATAAGACACATTCCAGTAAAGGAAAGACAAAAATAAATGAAGGAGAAAAGATTAGATGGTGACATTTCATCCTTGAAAGCAGCATATTTTTACAGGGTAGCTATTATCATTAAGTTACACCCAAATAGGAACGGCTATTAACAAAAGCACTGAAAGTTTAATTAAAGGCTATGGAGAGTTTAATTTAGGAAAAGTAGTATGCAGTACTTCTAAAGCCAAAGGAGCAGTGAACTGAGAGGGATATGATGGGAGGGAGGGAGAACTGTGCAGAAGCACCTCTCATCTCCTGCACTGTAAAAATCACAATGCAACCACTTCTAAAACGGGGCCTTGCAATGACAGAAATAGAAATAAAAAGCAGAAGAAAGAATAAGCTGAGCTTTTACTGAGCAGGAATGAGAGCTTCAGTTGCAGTTGGTTTGAATGTTAGAATACTGGCTAGAAAAGAGGAGAGACTGGCATTTCAGCAGACCAGAGCTTTCCAAGATGTGTCTGTTTACTACATCACTTTTGTTGCCAGTAAAATACTCAGATGCTGACAGGAAATAATGTTTCCTGAGCAAATACACACTGTTGACACAGTGAATGCATCACGGACTAGCGAAAGTGGTAAACACACTAGCAGTCATAAGCTTCTTTAATACAGCATATGCATATTTATGCCTCCAAAACAAATACATATTAATATTTTATTTTGTTGTGGGTTTCCTTTTTTTTTTTTCCCAGTTAACAATGTGTATTTCACAATAGAACACAAATTTCATTTAGATTAATATCCAGGAGGCACCTGATTTGTAAATATTGTGTTACACTTCAGACGCGGTTTTACTAACATATGAAGAATCCCACCTTATAATCAGAGTAGCCAAGGTAGTTTTCAGACACAGTTTTCATCTTACTGGAAAAAAAAAAGAGAAAATTCAAAGAAAATAATAAACAAAAATTGTTTTCCCTTGGGTATTCTTCTCCATGTGGTGTTAGCTTTAGAAATGCAAATATTGTAATTAATTTTCCATACAAATTTGTATATTGATGCTTCCTTGCTTCATCACTGAGATGAAGGATTTTAAATGTTTTCATGTGTTTATTGCCAAATTTGTAACATCTGGTAGTTTTCTTAATGCCTGAGTTACATGATTGCCTGAGAATATCAGCATTTGCAGCTAGGGATGAATCTTCAAAGTGGAATTCCTATTCCACAGATTTTGAAGCACGAATGTGTACATTAAAACTTTCAAAAAAACCATTAGCAGTTAAACAAAAAATGTCTTCTTGTAGTTTTTTATAAAATATATAGTTTTAGGTATATTTCAGAAAAAAAGAATTTTAATTCAAAATCTCACATTTCTAGAAATACTGTTGGCATGGGTGCCCAAGACTGAGAAAAGAACAAACTCAACATTATCTTTGAGGCAAACTATCTCCAGGTCACTCCCAGAATAGGAGTTGTTCAAAGGTGACTAAGAGAAAATGGAAAACTTGACTATTTACATTTTTTTATCTTCTATCTGTATTATAAATAGAAGTGGTGACTTTGCAACACCAGCTAAGAAAAATTTTGATTTTTCTGTGAGAGATGTTCTATGAAAATTGATAGTAAGTCATATTCAGACAACTTAATGGTTTTTTTTGTGTACCATAGGGATGGTGCAATATTTCAGTTTATTTTCATTTCAGTGTATTCAATTCTTTGAAGGAAGAAGTTATATAAAGAGAACAAAACATATCTAGTTGTGCAACTTGGCACTAGCCATTCCTTGGAATTTTTGCTGCTACCAGTGGTGAGTCATTTCCTGAAGATGTGTATTTAGCTGTTAAGTTGCATTGTTGTACATTCCTTCAGTCCAGGATCGCTTTGCAACCCTTTTCTCTTATTCCAGTTACTGTTACCTCAAAAGTGTTGCAAATGGAAAAACTGCTCTTAGTAGCCTTTTCTATGAAAAAGTCTCTCTCATGACCCAAGGATAACTTTTCAAACAGTTCTTGTTTTGGTGACTAATGTGCTAAGTGACATTAGCTGCAACTCACAGGCTTACACCCGAAGAACCACAAAGTACAGGTAATTATTGGATCTGACCCACAGCAGCACTATTGTATAGATATGACTTTGAGGCAAGCCTAGTTTCCTTTTTAAGATGACCTGATGGATCAAGGTAAAAAAAGATCTAAACTGAGTTCACAAAGCCTCTGAATTTTTATATACCCTCACAGATGTAGAGACATCCAATATTTTGGTCGCCTCAAACAACACACAGAAGCTAACAAGGGGCTTCAGAACTGCTGTCTTGCTTGATGTGTAAAACTGTGGTATATTTCTGGGTTAAATTCTGATTCTTAATGTAGTCAACAGGATTTTACCATTCATTTTAAGGGATAATGATTAAAATATCTGAAAGATTATTCACATTGTTTTGCTTGTTTATTTTAAAGAAATATTAGATGCTTTCCTCAGATCTAATTCAAACAGGTTTTCTCAATTTTGAAGCTGTTAGATGGCCTTTTACATTCTGCTCTTCCAGGTATTATGTTTTCCTGTACATGTTTAAACCAGAGTAGCATGAATCACAGCCTGGAGTGGATGCATATTTTGATTTGGGAAGCAACAGAGAAGAAACAAAATTCAAAACAGATAAACCAGGAAAACCGTGAAAGACATTTAGCCATGTTTTTCCACTTCATTTGGAGAAAATACAGAACATTTCAAACATTTAAAAAAACCCTTGACAAAAAGTAATTACAACATTCGTTGAAATAGAAGGCTTTTGCACGTGCTTTTCAGCTTTGGTTGGTGTGGAACTCACCCTTGTAGTGAGGGGACTACATCTGTCTGCCTTCCTGTCAGTCACCCTCGGCTTGTAGCTTGCCTTCCCCTGTGGAGCAGCCCCACTCTTGCTGCTCCTTAACAATGACAGCATGTCGGTTTGCCTGCAAAGTCAGGATTGGGGTTTGCACTAGAATTAATACATTTGTGCATTAGTCTACATTTCTTGGTGTTGGAAGACAAAAATCAGAGAAATAAATGCTCCTCCTCATCTCAAAATAATAAAGTAGAAATGGTAAAAGATTATAGAGGCCATCAAAGTATAGAGTATCTTCTATAAAAGAAACAACTGAAAATGCTTGAACTCTTCATCCTGAAAAAGAGATGACTGATATGAAACCAGACTTCAAGTAGTGAATGACCTAGAAACCTTCAAATAAATGTAGTGTTGATGGATTTAAAAGACATAGAAGGATATGGTTCATGACACATGTCACTGGATTATGGAAATACTTGAAAAGAGATTGTGGAGTCTAAAAGTTTATTCAAAAGAAAACAAAGAATAAAAAAAAAATAGGAAAAAACTCTACCAACATTTACTTACTTACTTCCAAGACACTTTCTTCAGTGATAAAAATATCTGAGCTACAAATCACCAGATGTTTGAAGCATCATTATATGCTTGTTCTGTTCTCATACACTTTCCTAGGCATCCGCTAAGGCACCGCCAGACAGGATGCTGGGCTAGACGGATGTCTGTTCTGACCCGATACAATTGTTCTAATGTTCTTAGCACCCTTGGTTGACACTAAGGAGTCATCTGTGCTGTCAGGATTTGCCTGTGGAACAACGACTTACTGTTTTGAATCTCTGGGGGGAAAATAGGAAGTGTCATTTCCCGTAAAGAATTCTGCCTGGCTTCTTTCAGTTCTGTAGTACTTTGAGGATGAATGCAGATGACTCCTTTTTTTTAAACTCTTACTTACAAATTTCAGGGGTTAATGTAAGTTTTAAGATGGATATTTGCAACACTTCAATTTCTGAAAATAATTAATATTTCAGAGTCAATTATATATGTCTGAAGATGTTGAGAAAGTTTCCCATCAATGACCTCAATTCTATCAGGGTGCATGCTGTTTGGAGTATCTGAGGTCTGGAAAAGGACATCAGCATAGATTTTGTACTGAGAGGTAACACTTGTTCTTGGCCCTTTCCCTTGGATTCCTGTACTTCACGGGGCAGACTGGACACAGAATGAGGGCTGAACTAGTTCAACATGTTCGTCACTTGACCCTTTAAACTGTCCATGGCCACAGAAAAACAGGAGAGTGTCTGTAGAGAAATGAGGATGAGAACCACCAACCTTGTCATCACAACTCCATTTTCTGTTCTTTGAGTGGAGTGGAATGCAAAGTCCCATCTTCCATCTCTTTCAGCTGAGTCTTCCATCCTCTGTGCATGAGCATTTATAAGGTCTGGGGAAGCTCATTTGAAGAGATTCTTAGAGACCAGATGCCAGAAACATATTTCAGTGAGGAGTATCAAAATAGAAAAAGCTATTCAGGTCACAGTGATAAATATAATGTACAGAAAGAGGCAGAGAAAAGGGAGAAAGCAAAAGAGCAATTTGGGTTAATCCAAATGAGCTTTTTAGAATGTTTGAGTCAGTCCCTGCAACATGATATCAAGATACATACAATGGTACTCAAACCCAGAACAACATTTCCGTATTTAAAATACAATTTTTCTGTAACTTTTCTATATTTGTGCTCTGTAGCCCAACAAGATTATGTTTTCTCATTAAAATGTTTTATAACCATTCTGAGGCTTCTGTATTCTGCCTTTACCTTTACACCATTGCTAATAAAGAACACAAATTGTCTCTAAAAGGAGAATTTTAAGTTGCATTGACAAGTTATATGGAAATACATCATTTAGCCCTCCAAAAAACTGAGGAGAGCCCAAAAGAATGATCCTTATGTTGATTTTAGGACACTCTTAGGAGATGATTATTGATAAAAAACATCTGTGCTGCTTTACCCTAGCAGAGTGTCCAGCCCAGAATTGTTTAAATGCATTGGTTTATGTGCATTCATATCATAAGAGAGCTTGTTCAGATATACTTCCCATTCACAAATGAACTTGCCTACCTGAACACATAGGCAACAGTTAACCTGAATTTGCGGCTGTAGCTCAGAGCCCTGTATTCCCTTCTGTGCTAAAACCACTTATCCTTGGGTAGTTTACAAACACACACACCACACACTGTTTAATTAAAAAACCTTACCCTGATATAAATTCTGTACTACAGTTCCACTGGGTATGTTTGCAGGTGGAAATTTCATCAGCCAGAGTGTCTGCCATCTCCATGTTATGTAGTAATGTCACATTAGTCATCCTGGTTAAAAAGAAACTGACACTAAAAGCACCTTACAAGCACAGAAGTATAAAAAACCTTATTAGATACTGTGGCAAGGAGATTTTTTTTGAAGAGCTGCATGAATCTCCAGTGAGTAAGTAATAGTAAGCAAAACTGTAAGAAAAAGGTGCAAGTAAAAGAACTTGTGATGATGAAAAATATGGGGAACAGAGAAAAGAAGCCTTAAACAGACAAATGCTGAGAAAACATGTTAAAGCATCAATCTGAAACCCAGTGGGGCATAGCATAGCAATTCTACCCTGTTTAAGAGCATCAGTTTAATACCTGAAAATCAAGTGTAAACTGAGCATGAGTCAGTTCAGTGCAGCTGCCTCATTCAAATACTGCAGCCCAGTCCTCAGAGAAAGACTAAGTAGGAAATTGCTCATTTTAGAAGCCACTAAAGAGAGACATAGGGAGGAAAGCAGGACTCAGAAATTCCAGGCTTATGTGTTGGTTTAGACCCTGAATCCCAGTGTGGGAGCAGCGTGCCCAGCTTTGCACACATCAGTGTTGACGGCAGACCAGGCAGTGTGCGTCAATGGCAGTGCAGTGCAGCTGCCGGCAGCCACATTGCTGACGTGCTCAACCTGTGCTGGCTATGAGAAGCCACCTTCTGCAAGGAGCTGAGCCTCAGTAGGCAGCTTGGATTGCTTTACCCTCTTAACTGCATTACTCAGTTTATCAAGTGTTTGCACTGCGAATAAGTATCAGCTGACACAGTATGTAAAGTTTAAACTTGAATGTAGTAGGCAATTCTGTGAAAGGCTGTGGATTTCCCTGCACCCTGTAGAGAGTTCATGCTGGAAGGAGAAATGTGTGAGGAGGAAGGAGCAGCAGAGAGGGGCTGTTATGGGCCGACTACAGCCCCTCATTCCCCATTCTCTGCACCACTTGGGGAGGAGGAAGTAGAGTAGTCGTCAGTGAAGGGCTGAAGCTGACTCTGGGAAGAAGGCAAGGGGTAGGGGGAAGATGTTTTTGTTTTGTCTTTGTTTCTCACAGTTTTACTCTATTTTTAGTTGGCAATAAAGTACATTTAGTTTTCTCCCAAGTCTAAGAATTTTTGGCCGTTACAGCAATTGGTCTTTATCTCAATCCACAAGCTTTTCCATCCTATTTTCTCCCACGTGCTGTTAATGAGGTGGAGTGAGAGAGCGACTGGGTGGGGGTCTGGCAGCCACAGTAATAAATCCATGTTTAGCATATCTGGGTTTATCACATCTGTCTCAGTTGAGCTTAATTAAGAATTTGTTGAAGGGAAGTGAGAGGAAGTTCATTTTTCATCAGATTCTTTCTCATTGCTGCTGTCATCTAAGAGGTAGTAGTAGTAGAACAACATTAAGGAGTTTGTTGAAACAATTCACTGGTGTAGTGAAAACAGCTTTGCTCACAGAAGACAGGATTTTTTAACCTTAGTATGGTGCAAAAGGTACTGTAACATTCCACATAGAGGTGGCATTACCTGGCAGAACTCTGGGCATGTATTACGAGGCAGAAATGTTGTGATACTCATAGTGCTTCACCCACATTCTTACTTTCTCTGCTTTTAAGCTTACTCATTGCTAGGCAAAATTATCTCACCCCTACCTGCAATCAGAAAAGGATACAGTTTCCTGAGTAAACATATGTTAATTTAAATTAGCTGTTCAAAATTTCCTTTTCTGGTGCAATCTCATTGCTCACTCAAAAACTGAATGAGTCATGAAAACCAGTGAGAATCAAGAGTTAATGCCAAAACGCTTTGGCATTTCCACTTCCACTTCTCATATATTTGCAAAGCAAATGATACATTGTCTATTCCCTTTTTCTCAAGTAACCTAAAAATCTGTCTTAACAACACTGTATGAGATCAGATTGCACATGGGCAATGGTCTGGTGTGCAAGAAAACAGGCTGACAGCTGGTACAGAGGAAATAAATCTTAAGGATTAGCTTGCTTGGATTTATTTTTTTTTAAGTCTAATTTGCCAGAGATGACAGAGAGTTTCTGTTCAGGAAACAATTAGATAACGAGGAAAGGCCTGAGGCTTTTAAACACAGCACCTCTACTTCCCTCAGTGGAATTAGTAGTAATGGCCAGTAAGTTTCTGACAAGTTGTCTCTTGCAGGAATACCATTTACTTGCTTTAGAAAGGAATATTTCTGAGTCTGGAGGAGGTTTATTTAATTTTTAAGGTAGTTTTAAATAATAGATAAGGAACCGGTACTTCTATGGGCATCAAGTTCTGTTTCCAGCACTAATTCCTGCCACATGCCAAGAATCCACACCTTCTTGGCAACAGCATCAGCAGCATCTTGCTGATGTCCTGGCAAGCTAAGAAGTGCCTTTTTAAGAGTTGTTGCAAGCAGTCCTGAGCTTGTCCTGTGTACTATCAAAAAGCACTCCATGTTGGTGTTGCTCTGGGATGGGGTACTAAATATAGGACTGTATATCATCCAGAAATGAGCTGTTTCACACCTGAATTGCTCCAAGAGAAGATGTAGGTCTTTTATGACTTGCTCATAAAGACTATCTGCAAGTATCTGTCTGAGGGACTTGGGAAAATGCACCTGAAAGCTCTTTTGAAGTTCAGAGACCATAAAAGGATGGGGAGGGGAGAGGTCACTGATAGTGGAAAAAAATGAAGTCCCTACTTGAAGAAGGCATATTTACAGATATTTACTGTCAATTTTAATACAGTTACAATCAAATGAAGAACAATACCAAGTATTAATAAAGCAGGACAGGGATCTAAAGGGTTCTTTAAAAAGAATTTAACTCTTCACTGTACCTGTCCTGTATTTGCAGAGCCCTGTATCATGTCAAAAAGACCATTTTCCTTCAATGTATCCCTTTTCACCAGTTCATTCACCACCTCATAGAGAGGTTTCTCAAAATACCATCTGCACAAAGTCCATTAGAGAACATAAGCAAGAATATTTCTGTAGCGTGTCTGTTTCAAATGTGAAATGTGTGATATTTATGTATACCAAACATTTATTATGATACTTCTGCATCAGGCCAATTTGTCAATATGATAAAATCAAAATTCTATACTTTGTCATCAAACCATGCAAACATATTCAAACTAGATTTCTACAAGGTAATCCTTTAAGACTTTGCCATCAAATACTCAAAGATTGTAGAAATTGTATAAAATACATACAAATGATAGGAAAAGAAAAAGACGCATATTTGTTACCTTTAGGAAGAACGCTTAGTTTGTTGTAAAGTTTAAAAGTGTGTCAGATGTGGAAACACATTTTCCCAAGCTTTATTAATCATGAAACACTCTCCATTTTACAGTATAATGTCTGGTGTACTCTTGAATAGCTTGACAAGTTGATGTTTCAGTCAATTTTGTCTTTCAGTACTATCTTTCATGGACAGAAGAGCTGTTTCAAATAAAAGACATGAGATGAAAGGAGTGAATCTGGAGCGAGGTTCCTCGGATAAATGACCTTTCAGCTTTGGACAGACATGATTATTATTTAATTGGGAAAAGGATAGATTATTAATATTTAATTAATAAGACTCCAGTGTAAACCAGAGGCTGAAATAGGGACAGAGAGATCTCAGTCTGTGATTATACTGCTCTTTCTCCTATTAATTAAAACTCTACTCCATGCTCTTGTTGTGTTTGTACTGACTCTTATAGTAATAATAGTTTTAGCCTTTCTTATGGAATTGTAATTTACATTTTATAACATTTTTATGCTTTAACCACTCATCTTCTTGTAGATTATAGCCCATGTGTTTTGACTTAGATTAATCTATAACTGGGTATATTAAGTTTGTTGGAGGGGCTATAGCTGGAGTCATATCTCTCTATGCTTGATCATGCTATCAAGTTTTTCTTGATAATTTTAGTAATTAAGTACAAGTTTCTTTAAAAAGATGGAAGAAAACAGGGATTGATTTGGAAGATGGAGAATCGTTATGAAGACAACACTTATTTCTTATCTATTCTATTATAATAAACTAATCTCTAACTCAACATGAGGCTTCATGCTTTTCCACTATCAAAACCAGTTAAAACCTTTCTGGAGTTATCTCACCAACCAGCGGCAAAACAATTGGTATTATTGTGTAGCGCAGCCTAAACAACAATTAAACATGAAAGACAGCACAACAAGGAACGTACATTAGCACTACCAGTGGCTTCAAAATCTATCTTCAGTTCAGACTGGATGTGCTGAACTTCAGAAAATTGACACCATGCTCGTTGCTGATTCCTCTACCCAAAAGCCATTTTTAAAGGTAAACATGGGCAAGCCGTATGCCTCTGCAGTGAATGGCCAACATCTGTGGTAGCAAGAGTGTAGCCAGCAAGTCTAGGGAGGTTTAGCACAAGTCTAGGGAGGTTTAGCACTCCCCTCTGTTTAGCACTAGGGAGTTCACAGCTGGACTGCTGTGCCTTCTTGTGGGCTGCCTGGTATAAGAAGTACACTGCTATTTCTGCTGCAAGTCCAGTGGTGAGTCATCAGAAGGCTCAGGGGACTGCAGCACATGGTGTATGAGAAGAAGCCTCTTGCCCTTCCTGAAGATGTGTGACACTTGTCTTTTCTCATTCATTAGGAAGAATCTTCCCTTTTTCTCCTCTTCAATTTCCACTAACTTTTAATGATGACAGAGCCTCTTCTGACAATATAAGCCAGCTCCACCACCACTTCTGAACAACTGTGTGTCTTCCTAGCACTTTTCTTTTTTCCACGCAGTCTCATGAAGGTTTGAGTTAACTTCCAACAAAAATGAATATGCACAGCTTTCCACTCCTATTCATCCTCAAGGAAACTAGACTGTTTCTTGTTCTATTTGCTCAGGTCTATCAAAAGAATGGTTGCTTCAGTTCACAGGTAGTATTTTCATACCTCTGCAAATGGCAAAATACAGCAATCTAGTGGGCAGAGTACTGTATTAAAAGCAAAATAACAGCCCTTTATGGAAAGCAGAATTTTCAAAGGAGGTTAAGTCTCCTTTCCTCTTTAGCCTGATAAGAAGAGCTTTGTTTTATGGCATGTAAGAATGTTTCCCCAGATTCTGGATTTTTCACTATTTTTTCACTGAAATCTCAAGTTTCAGATTTTAAACCAACTTGTCTGTGGAGACATTTAAAAACTGTCTGGACACAATCCTGTGCAATATATATGCTCTAGGATGACCCTGCTTGAGCAGGGAGGTAGGACCAGATGCTCCCGCTGGTGGTCCCTTTCAATGTTACCCATTCTGTGATTCTGTGTTTCTGTGACAAGTTATGAATAAGACCTGCTCATGAAAATAGCTACAACCCATAACTTTCTGTGCCTTTAGATATGTGAAGATAGAGGTAGGAAAAAAAGTCAACACCATAATGAGGACTTTTAGGACTCTATTGTACAGGCAACCTGTACTCAAAACATTGAGATAGGCTGCTGAGGAGATCACAGAATTCCAGATGAGTTGACTGTAACATATACATAGTCTAATAGTTACATAGGAGTGACCTGAAGCTATAAATTTTGCTGAAAAAAGATAAGGAATTTTTTGATACTTGTAATTCACAGGAAAAAAGTAAAAAAAAAAAAAAGAAAGATACGGTATTTGTCTTTCTATGATTATGAAACAAAATAATCCCAGTAAGGATTAAAAAAAAACCAAACAAACAAACAGAGAAAAAAGCAACAAAAAATAATGTGTCATCGTAAAAATATGATATAGACAAAATTAAAAAGTATTTTTAAATTCTGAGCCTGCCTGAACTAATTTGAGTACTGAAAACATAGTCAAGAGGGAGAAAAAACTATGATGGTGAGGAAATACAGGATGACTGAAAGGAAATGAAGTGATTTAATCCAGAATCATTTTGTTTCAAATGACAATGTTTTTTAATGTCATAATCCAGAGAACTACGCCCATAATCTTATTATCATGTCCCTTAATGGAAAACTCTAGGTATGTGCTCAGAATGTCTTAATGCTTCCTAGGACAAAGAGAAGTATTTAGTAAAGGCAATTAATTACTTCACTGTGCCCAAAAAGGATTTGTTGGGTGAGCTACTTCCCTATTTACTCTTTGATCCTTCATTTTCCTTCTCTGAGCTTGGCCTTCCTCAGTGTCTATTCCTCTAATTGAGAAAAATGTTTCCTTCCTTTTCTGAGGGATCTTCTGACACTGAGTGGTTCCTGATTCCTGAGGTGTGTTTAGCTTTCTTGAGATGGTGCTTAGCCCTGTTGTTCATCAAGTAGCCAAAGAGAAATTTTTACTGGCAGAGAGAAGTTGGGGACACAGACGATAGCTTGAGTCTCTAGAGGTTGGCAATAAGTCTGTCTCATCTTGGTCAACAAAAGGAGACTGCCAAGGTGATACTTCTGATTTTCTTCCCCTGTATTCAGGGCCTGCACAGGGCTTGGATTGCTGGTTGGATGCAGATGCTGAACTTTGTTGTCTTGTAGAGGTTAAGTGTGCAGACCACCCTGGGGTCAGTGCGTATCGGGCTATTTGAAAGTACAGACTGGTAGTACAAGTGCAGGCGCCTGGGGCTTTTTGGAGATTTTATCACATGGGTAGCCTACTTTAATACATGCATTTCAGGAAGTTTTATAATTTTATTATAGAATATAAGCCACTACTAGGTGAATAATTTTAATTAAACTGTTGGAATATCACTGAGAGACAAATATAGCAAAAACCATATCCTTAGGTTTTACACAGGGCCTAAGGCTGGAGTGTTGTTATTCTATTACCTCCACTGAGACTCTCCAGATTAAAGTTTTTAATAACTAAGGAAAAGGTGTGGAGAGAAGAGTACTAAATTCCGTGAAATATTGTCTGCCTCAGAGTAAAAATCTCTCCTGGGAAGACGAAAGAGATAATGCTGTATTAGCTAACTAGTTCAGAAGCATTTCAGTACCCTAACTGAAGGCAATTCTGGAATTACATATCACCCACCTGGTGTGGAAGGGACAATTTGTATAAACCTATTTTGAAGGTCACAGCCAGTTACAGTCTTTCATAGCCTTGGATAAAAATATTGCTGTGTCACTCAGCATTTCAAAGTAGGATGACATATACAGAAGGGAGGAGTCAAAATACATATGCTTCAGAGTTGCAGCAGCTTTAACAGAACATACTAAGATATAAAACATGGAATGAAACAATATTTAACATTTGGGCATTACTGCAGCAAACCCAGGAAATATTATAAGCCATATTGTAGTCATAAGCACCAGTTCATACATCACCATTTAATTGCTTGTATAGTGAATTTGATCTTTACTATTACTATTAATATTATTACACTTAAAGTTGGTTTTTTTGATAGTATTATAATTGCAATAACTACTACTTTTATGTTGCAGCTCCAATGTTCATATATTTAAATGTGATAGTATTAGCACTGGTTTACTTGTATCCATGTCAATAATATTTCATACATTATTATTCTTTCAAACACTTTCATTAATGGACTGAACTGCCAGACTGGGAGACTCTGATGGCTAGGATGAAGACTGAACTACCACTGGCAGAATGTGACTCAGAGAACTCTACAATGGAGTGGCATGATAAACATTCAGAGCATTTCTAAAAGACACTGGAGTCAAATTACAAGGTACAAAATGCAGCTGCCTACAGTTATTTTAAACACTCCCAGTAAAGTGGCCACTGAGGTAGGATTGGTGAATGATTAGATAGCAAAACAGTTAAGAAGTCCTCTGGAAAAATAAAAGTTAAAGGGAGACATTGACAACTTACTGCAAACTTTTTTTGTACACTTTCCACAGAGGTCTGAAAATTTCAGAGAGAAAGCTAGACTGTGAAAAGATTAATGTGAAGTGCAGTCTGCTTTTGCATGAATGAAGAGGCACCAGCATTGGAAAGACAGCAAAACATTAAGAAAAGGCAGTTAAAAACACAGAAAGATTTTATTATGTCTCAGAATAAGAGGAATAAAAGCTAGATCTATTTCTCTCAGAGCAGTTATTTGAGCATTCAAAACATAAAATAGAAAAATTCAGTCGGTAATGATCATGCACACACTTTATTATCTGCTGTTGCACATTTCACAAAGAAAATTCCTGTTCTATGGGAGATGTAAGTTTTAGGTTATGACAACAGTATCTGTTTTATTTGCTTGAGTACTTGATCAGTGCATCTTTAACAACAGATGACTGGCTAAGGAAACTGATGGAGGCCATCCCGAGCATGGCGCGCCTTCATCTGCTTCATAGGAATCCCAGAGTTGCCACATCTAGGAGAGGGGTAACAAGCAGTTGGGAGTTTGTAACCCACATGTGCTGCACACTGATAGAGCCTTGTAGATGTGTGGGAGGTTTATTCAGAGCTGAAGACTGCACATTTTTCATAAGCCTGCAATGCCTTCCACTCCTATTCATCCTTACTTCACAACTCTCCTTTGGGTTTGCTTAAATAAGCCTCGTTTTGCTGCTGGCCATATATCACATGAACTGTGCTAGAGTCAGTGTCATCAACAAGAGTTTCCCATGGTTTTACCATTTTTCTGCAAAATGTTAGTAATAGTTGGAAAATTGACAGCAGATGTTTCCAGTGTTTTTTGTGAAAACAATGGGAGTCTGGATTGTTCAGTCATGTGAGAACATCCAAGTCCCTTTGATTAACTGTTTCTTAATCTTGAATGTACGTTGAATATACCTGTGGAAAGCTTAGGGAAGGGTGTGATTCTGTCCAAACCAGCAAAAGTAAGTGAATGAAAATAGCCATGGAAGTGAAATCCCAAAGACATCCCAGTCACCTCCTTCCCCATGGTTTGCAGACAATGTGTTTTTACTGTTCTGATTCACCAATTATTATTATACTTCTCCTTTCTAGAGTGTGGTGGTAGGAAATCGAACATGTTTGCTGCTCCTTATGATACTTGAGTTCTGTTCATTTCTAGATGAGATAGAAAGTAATACAAGAACTGAAGCTTTTGGAAAGAAGGAATGGCACTGCTCACGTTATTTGTTCCTCTGCTTCACAGAGTATGTTAGGGTCTGCTAAGAATCAGACAACGTTATCTATACACAGAAGTCTTTATGCTATGATTCATGTGATGCTAAATGTTTTCATAGAAATAGCAGAATTTTTAAAAAATGTAATGTTTGAATATTCTTTGATAACTCATCTGTATATCTACATCCCCAAATGTTGAGTAATGAAAGCGGAACTCTTAGTCAGTGTGCCTTGTACACTGATTGCAGGCACTACCAGCTTTAACTTATGACTGAATACTTAACTTGCATTAAGATCTTTCATCAAAATGCATTCATTTACAAGGAAGAAGAAAAGGGTATTTTATACCTTTTTTGGAAGCTTTAATATTGTGATTCAAATATCATACGGTGTTCTGTAAATTACCAGCAGCAGCGTATTTGACAGCTATTTTAGCATGTGACAAAGGAACAAGTTTTACTTCTCCCTGAGAAGACAAAACACAAAAAGAAAAATTAGTCCAATTTGTTCAGCAAATCTAGTATCTTTGGAAGGTTTTAGGAAAACTTTCTTAAACTCTTCAAAAAATAAATATGTGCTCTTCCTTTAGAACACTTCCACCTATGAAATGTTAAACTCGAAGATTATACGCAGAAGTCATTATTCTACCCTCATATGGTGAAATTAATTGGCAAAAGTCCTTATTTTCTGTTTGAAAGTGTTCCCAAGTTCACTCAACCTCTATGTAATAGATAATGAATCAAAGAAATAAACTTCTGAAATTTTTACAGGAAGATAAATACTTTCTTCTCCATACCTCATCACACTTCAAAGATTAATCAGACAAATGGAGCTGAAAATAAGAGTGCATAATAAGCATCTTTATTTTTCATGTGTGAGTTGCAGAGAAATAAAAAAATGGGAGGGGGGAAAGGGCCCAAAATGCAAATCTTCCTTTGTCTGAATTTAAAATTCTACTGGAATAACTAAAAGGCAAAATCTGTGGGTTTTTTCCTCTCTCCTCCAAGCCCTTCTGAAATCATGACTCTAGCTTCTGTAGGTTTTTTTGTCTCTGTAAGCATAGAACTGTATAAAAAAATGTTTATCATGCCTGAAAATATGGAAGTTTGCACTTGATGAAGATGTGGCAAACAATATGTCCTTCTAAAAACCTTTAAGGGAAAAAAAAATGTTGATTTTGGACTGAATCTTATACAGAACACCTACCCAGCCTTTTATTAGTAATCAGAAATTTATCAGTGGCTGTCTAATATTTGTAAAAGTTTTTCCATTTTTTGACAATATTCAAAGAGAAATAAGTGAAAAAGTGATGTTTTGTCACAAAGTAGGACATTCAGAGAAATCTAGATGCCGAAAGAGTCTGTGACATACCAATCCCCAGAATATAATGCAGTGACAGGTCTTTGCCCAGAAAGAAGACAGGTTTGGCAGTAGTAAAATCCTTTCAATTAAAGATTTTTTTTCTCTGTATTTTCCTTATGCACATTTTTTGATATTTGAGAAAAGACGTAGAGTAGCTCTGTACAGTATTTTGATATTTAATATTTGTAGCATTTCTACAACTTTTACTTCTGCTTATGAATGTTACAACTCAGTAAATTTTTTAAGAGGTATGCATTTTTTCCAATTTCTTCTTTATTCCTAGTAGAATAAATCAATAGTTTTCTAAAAATGAGGAAAATATGTGCTCTACATCTTGTTGTTGCTTCAGAGTTCTCATAGATCTTTGTCATTCACTGCCCTAAACAAATCTGCCCTTTCCAAATCCACGAAAACAACCTCTTCACGCTGCTGCGTACAATTCAGTAATTTATTAGGCTGTCCCTATTTGTTCAGCATTACCTCATTTGTTTGTCCTATAGGGTGTCAATTATTTAACAGTAGTCAGACTGGTACATTGATTTAACTTCTTGAGTATAAAGGCTTAAGATAATTTCTTTTCATAGTGGAACAAGGCTCTGCTGCTTCCAGTGTTTGATGCCTATTTCATCTCAGGCAGATGCTTGGAGCCTGTGAGTAATACTTCCTTTTACTTGAAATGCATTTAATTTAGCAGTCTTTCACAGTGGTTTAATTCATCCCAGCTAGTTAATGAACATTCATACCACCAGTATAGATACACTTTTCATTTAAGAATCAGTAAAATTATTATTAAAAAAATGGTTTCACCAACCCTTGCTGCTAAGATTCTTCAATGGAATTTGAAGAAAATATTTTTTCTAATATATACTGCTCAGTTTACATGTGATAGTCTCAGTTATGTTCTCTACCAACAAAATTTTGAAATTTTGTATTCATAGTGCTTATTAACTGAACTTTGATGATTGACACATTTTTTTCCAGCAATACAGCACAGATCAATTAAAGACTGAATTTACTCAAGTATGGGTTACACAAACAGCCTTTTGGGAAATATGTTTTTTGAGCAGGGATGGAGATCTCTGGGAACCCAAAGATGGGTGTTCTACCTCAAGTACATCTGTGACACCAGCTCCCCATTGGGAAAGCACAGCTTCTGCTGGGAAATGCTTGCAGAATTTCAGAAAAAAGCATTTTGCAGAGTTCAGATCTGTATAATCACTAGACTGTTCTCTGAGAAATACCCTACTATTAAACAGCTAAAATTGTTCTTCAGACAAATTACAGTAAGACAAAGAAAAGTTATTCATGATCTCCAAAGTGCTCTGATTTCTGTGTCCATGCAAGTACACATCATAGCTGGAAACATCTCATGCTATTGGGGAAGAAAAGGGAGAAAAAAGCGAAAGGAAGCTACTTGCAATGAGATTAGATAGGAGAGTTTTTCTCATTCTGTGCTTTTCTACTCTTCACACCTCAGGGATTTTCAATCTGCCCTGTGCTGTGCTAGAAAGAAATTCTCTCTAATAAGGAAAACCATATTAGCTCTTTGAAGCCAATGTCTGTTCTGCTGTAGCATCCAGACAGATGTAATCTTTCTTTATGAAACTAGTTGTTCTTCCTTGTCCATGACATGGCTTAGACATATTAAGTCAAGATTTTTCTGATATGATTTCTGTGTTTTATACAAATGCTGTGGGGCAGGAACAGGCGATCAAAAGAGGAAGGATGAATCTGGAGCAAGATAGATGTCTTTGCTGTCACACAGTAGCTTATTAAATATCTTGCTAGGTTAAAAAATGGTGTTGGTAGAAACATCTAACCAAGGTAACTTTGTGGTTCATTATCTCCAGGTAGCTGCAGTTAGGATCATCAGAAATTATCTGTCTTGAAGTTATGATGTGATTAAAATAGAATAGAACAATCTATTTCACTTGGAAGGGACCTACAACAATCATCCAGTCCAGCTGCCTGACCACGTCAGGGCTGACCAAAGTTTTAAAGCATGTTATTTAAGGGCACTGTCCAAATGACCCTTAAACACTGACAGGCTTTGGGCCTTGACCACTTCTCCAGAAAGCCTGTTCCAGTATTTGACAACCCTCTTAGTAAAGAAATGACTGATTCACAGGCAAGATCTGACATAAAGGAAATGCAAGGGCAGAAACAGATCACGTCAAAATAAAGTGCCCAGAAGTGTCACAAGGGAAAAAATTCTGTGACGATTCTTGCTGTTAAAACAAGTTGCTCCTTGCCTCTCTTTTCAAGCACTGCAGCTGGCTGCCTTTGGGAAAAAAAATGAGGAACTGGTTGGGAAGTGAAGAGTGATCTGTGAGTGTGGTGTGGATGGGATGGCATTAGAGCTGACATGCTTTACTCAACACAGTCTACTAACAATGAAATGCTGCTCTTGTGGAGCCCTCTGCTTCCAACTGCCACTAAGTAGATAAAAGCAAAGAGGTGCCAGAATTGCATGCAGTCTTCAGAATAACTTCATTTTCTAATCATTATTCATTTTCTCTTATTTTATGAAACTTCTTGGGTGGAAATGAATTAAAAAAAGGTTTGGATGGTGGTATGATCTTAGTTCTAATCTCTGTTGTTTTCCAAGTCAAACCTATTTATTTTCTGGACTTTTAATTCCTTATATTGCTGGATTAACACTGCCTTATAAAAACAGATACTGTATTATTTTAAGAGAACTGAACTTTTTTTTTTCTTTTTTGATACATGCTCTTCTATAATTCTTTGCTTACAGCTGTCATATGCCAACTGTTAATCTCTTGATGTTGTGTAAAGACACAGTTATTTGAAGGATTTAGAAGTTAAAGTTGTAAGACAAAGTTTTAATATTTGCTACTTACTCAAGTCACAAATCCAAGGTACTTCTTACATCTGCTGCTTTATTGCATTTCTTGTGAATCTTTAGCTCAACAGACAATCCTCTGCTGCAAAGTTGTTTTGCTTATTTACATTTCCTTGATGGTGTTTAAAATGTCATTTATGGTACACCATTGCTCTTCTGTTAGACCTCCTTGTGACAGTTCTATCTTCTTGTTTTCAGGTTAACCTCTCACATTAGGCCGTCCTGCGATAACAGCTGAGCTGAGACTACCTCTGTGAGGTTGTCTGACCCTGCAGCTGTTTCATAGGCATTGGGGTGGAAGAACGGATAGAGGAAGGTAACTTTTTTGTTGTTGTTGCCAGTAAGTAAAACCATTTGTTCAGTTCAACAGTTTGTTAACAATCGTCCCTGACACTTGCCACATCAGATCACATGCATGGCAGCACTCCATTTGATGGAAAAGAGTGGCTTTCAGGGCACAATTTACAAATAGTATTGGCAATTGGAAAAAGCAGCATTCAAACTCGTTCAGAGTTTACCTTCAGAACTAAAATAAGTGTTCTTGTTTTTTTTACTAAATTGCTCACATAAATGTACATGCATTTGTAATGCTATGTATGTTATGCAACAACATTACACTGCTATTAAGAAAATGGCCTAAGGATTTAAATACAGCCAGGGTAGTTGCCCTGAGATCTCCCATAATCTGAGGAGAAACTAATTTCAAAACTGTTAGGTTCATTTTAGAAGCTTGCAACCCTCTGTGTGTTAATCTATTTCCAGTACAGTCTTTTACAGTTTGGCTCCTCTATAGCAACACTGCATGCAATTCTTATGGCTGATCTCAATCATGTGTTTGGGAATCAATTATTTTAAAGCAAAATGAAACTATCTTTAAGTAGAAATTTCAGGTTGTAAAGCTCCCATTTTGTGCCTAGTGTTTTAGATTTCAATATTGAATTTGACTTAACTTACATTAGTTGCTAGAGAAAGTTGCAGTTTTGAAATAAATGTGGTTCCCCAAAGCTTTATGAATTTACACCCAATACTCTTTGACCAATGGTACATTTTCTTTGCTTTAGAGCTTGGAGGCAAGAATCTCTGCATATGTGAGTTCCCAGCCAAAAAAGAAGCAAAGAATTCAGTTTCTGCACAGGTATTTACATAAATTTCAGTATATTTTTAGCTGTTATCATGACCAAACTACTAAAAACATAGTATTTTTTTACTTACAGTGACTCTTATGCCTGCCATTTTTCGCTTGCCATTGCACATTTCATATTGTTGCAAGAACTAACCTTGTAAAAGGATCCTTTTTGCTAGAATAAGAATAAAGGACTGCAGAAGGAATGTGATTGTGAAATATAGGTTGACTTCCTGATCCCTTGGGGGAACTTTGCATGCAGCAGGCTTGCAAGTTTTGAATTATTGTTTTCAGAAGCTCAAGGCTGTTTTGCATAAACCAGAACATAATAATGAAGCACTGCAAGCTGTAGAACACAGGCTGCTCTCCCCTTCCACCCAACCTACTGAATTTTATGCAACTCATGAATCTTTACTCATGAATCTTAGTTGCTGCATGGTAGCTATCATGTAAAGTGTTAAGTTTATTTTACTCCTGTTTCCCAGAGAATATCACTATGAAAACTTACTATTATATCACAAGATTTGAAACTTCCTGACATTTCTGTCAAAAGCAAACTAAGGTGAAGTTTGAAAGAGAGAACGCACACAAAGAGGTGTGCAATGACCTTCTCCATAAGGGGAAGCAAACTTTCGAACATCGCATAAATGGTTTTAAAGATCAAATTAAAATTAGTCAACAGCATCACTTGTGGGGAAAAAATCAATTTTAATCAAAAGTAATTTTTGATGCCTTATCTTCATATAAAAATGCTTTGACAATAGCTTCTGTCTACATACATGTATATTTTCAAGCACCTGATGCCTCAGATTATTTGGAAATCCTTATGAATCAGTTTTGAAGACCCCATGTAGACAAATGCAACTAAAACGTATATTTTGTTCTTCTATTGGGACTCCTTTCACTTGCTCTGTGGTACATTTACTCTGCAGCCTCATGCAACGGAAAACAATTATTGGTTTCCTCTTTGCAGAGAATCACTGGAAGCAGCCTCATCTATTCCATTACTGGCATAAAGTACTTTTGTACTTATACTTATGTCAGTCCTGACAGATGCCTGTCGATCCTGATCTGAAAGGCCTTTAGCAATGAAGATTTTACACCCACTCTATCCCACTCTTCTGCTGTTCTTAGCAGTTGAAATCTTTCCTGAATATATAATCAGAATCTCCTCTGCAGAAGTCCACTACTTCTTGCTCTATTTGGACAAAGGAAATGCTACAAATTTTGCTTACTCTGACTTCAGTGAAGCTTATGAAAGGAAAAAAAAAGAATTACAAAATTACTTAAAGAAAGTTATGAAAAAAATTATATTTAGCAGAAGGTGGTGAAAAGTGCAGGAATGATAAACATCATGAAGATTGGATGGGATCAGTGGATGTGGCACTCTAGCAGTTATGCAGAAAAATGGAGGATGATGAGATGACTTTGACACAACAATGTCAGGATATTGTGAAAACAGATAAACACCACTCTACAAAGTATAAACAGACAGGCTGTAAACAGGAAAGTGTAAACATAAAAGCTGGAGTACCATATCCTATTAGGAAAGCTTCATTTTCCAGAAAGTTGTAAAGCAATTAATGCAACCTTAGATGATGAAAATGGAAAGAAGTTAAAATGCTGTATATATCATCTGAAAAGGCTGAACAAGCTGGGACTTCCTAGCTTAAAGAAGGCTTAAAAGGAAGATGACAGCCCTCATCTAATAGTTGGAACAGTTACAAGCAAAAAATATGTAACCATTTGAAGAGCTTGCAGTTGTTATCTTAGCTTTTTCTAGCATATTTTGCATCAGGCTGCAATCACAAAAGGGTTTTCTAGGAGCTGGTCACATGTCAGGAGTGTCAGGACAGAGTCTGAGGCCCATCCTGGACATGTGCACTGACCTGCTTTAAGAGCGTCCTCAAAGTTGGCAAGACTTGGGTGAGTCTATCTTCACTTTAGCAAGTCCATCTTCACTTGGGCATCCACCAACTTGTTCCCCTCAGGCACTTCCCATAGCCTCCCTTGAATTCTGAAAACAGGATTTTTAAGTAGATTTTTGTCAGTGGCATTGAGTTGTTGACTGGGTCATACTGACATGAATTATTCCATTATTTGTTGACTTCTTCTGTACAGTTTCTTTCTCTCAGAAACTGTGACCCTGGCCTCACTAAGCTGAACAGCTTTTAATAATCCTTAAGACTAAACAGAGCTCTGAGGCAAAGCTTCATCAGCTTCAACACAGACAAAGTGAATAACATGTGCATTGTCACTGCATTAATATGAAAACAAGAGTCAACAGAATACATGCTGATGATTGCAACACTAGAAGTAACTACAGAGGTGTATAAAGACAAATTAAAATCGATATGTTTGAAACTGATACTAACAAATTTTTTGAGATTTTCTACAATGTCAAATTGTGATGAGATTTATACCGCCTGCATTGCATGCTCTCAGCAAAATGGCTTATATGTGGCACCTGGGATATGATGCTCTTTCATTCTTTGTGCGTGGATGGAATGTTGTTGTGGTTTAGGAATCTCATGGGGTGATATAGAATAACCTCAGGGTCCTGGCTATGCCCCTCCTGGCTACTGCAGAAATTAACCGTCTCCTGGCTGGAACCAGGACACATGTTGTAGGAGAAAAAGGCCCTTTATATCACTTAGAAATTTAATTTTATAATTAGCTTGCTCCCTATATTATTTCACTGTATGTAGAGCAGCTGCAACTGAAATGAGGAAAAAAATCTTTAACTTGGTAGAAGAAACATCATGAAGATGTATTAAGGATTAATTTCAGCAATTAATTTTCATACCATTATCATAATCAATGGAAGCTAACTAAAGATTTTTTTAATTGAGGAGAAATATTGTAATAACAAAATGTACATGTTGGACTTCCTTCATTTCAAAGCAATTATATAATTCTCCACCAGGAAGATTTCTCGCCTTTATATAATTCCCAGACGAGTAAGCTGCTAAATAAGGAAACCAAAAAGGCCAGAGATTTTAAAGAAACTTTAGATAACAGAACTGGAAGGGTTTTAGAGAGCTCATACTGTTCATCTCCATGTGCTTATTTAATATCATTGCTGTAAATAATCCTGAGAAATTGAGAGGAGTAGTTCACCTGAGTAAATAAAAGGATACATGTCTCTATCACAATTTTTAATTACTAAACTAATTTTAAATTTTTCCTTGGTCGATTAACTTGTTGACTGAATGAACTCTGAATTGGCCAACCATTTGAAAGTGAGATGTTCCACATATTTACCCTTAAAATGGATAATAAAAAATATGGGGAAAAAAAAGGTCTTTCAAGTAGTGCTTTTGTACATGTAAATAGTAAGTATTAACCACATGTGGGCAAACAAATTAAGAGCAGTGTATTTTCTAGGGCAAGATTCATCTGCCTGGAAATTTGCAAATACTTCCCAATTGCTCAGCTGGATAATTATTCCCACATGTTTATTGATGGATCTAGTTCTTATGGCAAAGTCAGCTCTAAAACAAGTGAGAATTGCTGTAATGGATTCCTTTGATGTTATGCTTTCATTTAACAGTTTTAGATTTGAACTATCATTAATACAAGTGTATTTAAAAAACTATATATTTTTAGAATGCTTTCAGTTATAGGTATGATATTTGCCTTACTCAAATGCTTGAAATACAGTATATAGTTCATATCTACTCTTTCTATTCTGTGTCATGTTTCATATCAGGGATAGATAATTCCTCTATTATTCTGGTCAACAATAATCTACAAAGGCAAGTCTACCAAAAGCAGTAAAAATTTTTGTGAAACTTTCTTAGGAGTCTTGTAAACCATGTGTCAGTCTACGCAAAGACAGTGTGCTACTATGTCTGCAACTCTCGCTAGGTTGCCCTAACATTTAAGAAAACATCTGACAAATAATCAGTCAAAACAAACCAATTAACACTTTTAAACCCTCAGAACTCCCGGTTCTTCTAGTGACATGGACCATCACAGAACAAGCTACTTCTTATTTTAAATAGCAGGAGATTGTACAGAATCAGCATTTTCTGGGTACATTCAGTTTAGGTTTTTCAGGATTTGCTTGTTGTACAAATTTCTTCCCCTTTCTGAACTGCATGCAACAATGCAACAGCCATTTCATTCCAACCTTGAAATTTAGGATCATTTTCTTCTGTGAGGATATAGTCTCTCCTTTTCGTCAACTGAGCCTTAACTGACTCAACCTGTAATTCTTGAAACCTCTTTGACAGATTGCACTACCTGATCCAATTGTTCTTCTAGCCTGCTTTTAGAGATCTAGCCTTGCTTTTACAAGAGTTCAAGCAAAAAGGAGATTGTAATACATGATCATTTCAATCAAAAGAGTCAAACAATTCACAAAAGTTATCAACTAGAAAAAAAACATACCCAAACCCTTGCAGGTAAAGAGTTCCACCCATTTAGAAGTCCTTAGTCATACAGGTCACGTAAATTAAAAAATATGTGAGATGCATACCTGAGATAAAAGATTGTTTAAAAATCTGTATAATTTATATAGCAATAATATGAGAAATTAGTTTTAAACCATTTGGTAGGTCTCTCTGTCAGAGACTATGAAGGCTGAGCTCAGCTTTGCCTGCACTGATAACGAGATCTTGGCATTTAAAATTCTGAGAAAACTGATCAGAAGAATAGAAAGATAAGAATCTTGGACTTCCAGGGGATAGAATTCAGGTTTTTTAGCAAAATTCCATAAAAAATTGATGCAGAGGGCAAAGAAACTCAGAACAGCTGGTAGTTCTTCAAGGATGTCCTCCTTAAAGAACAACAGGCCATTCCATGCACATGCAGAAGGTCAGCATGAACAAGGACCTCCTGACCAAGCTCAGTCTCCAAAAGGAACCCCATGACAGGCAGAGTTGTGGACAGACTACTCAGGAGGAATATAAAGATGTTACCTAAACATGCAGTGTTGGAGTTAGGAAAGCCAAAGCTCACCTGCAGTTGAAATTAAAAGGGGATGGAAAGAATAGCAACAAGAACTTGTGTATGTACAACATACAAGGACATACAAAGGGCCAAAATATCCAATGCCTTTTTACTGTCTGTTTTGACTGACAATGTCTGCCATCTGCCTTCCCGGGTCACTGAGTCTACTGGCAACATCTCTGGAAATATAGCATTATTCAGTGTTCAGGAAGTCAATTAGGAAGCAATAAAGTCAGTTTTGCATACACAAATCCGCAGCATTAGATGGGCTTTACTTGGGGTTGCTGAGGGAGCTGAACACAGTCACTGTAAGGCTA
The DNA here is from genome assembly GCA_035583135.1 of Lophotriccus pileatus. Classification (NCBI taxonomy): domain Eukaryota; kingdom Metazoa; phylum Chordata; class Aves; order Passeriformes; family Tyrannidae; genus Lophotriccus; species Lophotriccus pileatus. Next base: position 80,326,280 of record JAWWES010000081.1, on the reverse strand, counting down.
TGCTTCATTGTCCTTGGAAGGTCATAGCAGAGGAAGGAGGTTCCTCACAAGCAGAAAAAAAGGCAAATATCACACCCATCTTCTGGAAGACCAGGAGAGCAAATCCAAGTAATAACAGACCTTCAGTCTAGCATCAGTCCTCAGAAGATTGTGCAGCAGACCCTCCTGGGAGCCTTAGCTAGGCATATGTATGAGAAGAAGGTGCCAGCATAGATTTAGCAAGGGGAAATCCTGCCTACCTATAATAATACCATGCCGGGCTCTGTGGGAAGGCGATAGCAAGTGCATGACATTTACCTTGACTTTGACAAAACATATGACACAGTATCACATAGTATTCTTGTATTCAATTTGATAAGATATGGACTAGAAAAGATGGGGATCAACACACTGAAGGACAGGGCTCCTACTCAGAGGATGCTCAATGGGCTGGACAGATAAGTTCACAGGAAGGCCATAAAGTTCAACAAATACAGATTTATGGTCCAATATTTAATGTGGCTAGAAAGCAGCTTTGCAGGAAAGGGGTGAGAATTCTGGTGTACAAGGAGGGTGAAAAATAAACATGAGTCAGCAACGTGCGTCTATAGCAAGGATGGACAACAACACAGTAGGTTGTGTTAGCAAGAGTGCAGCCAGCAGGTCAAGGGCAGTGATACTTCCCCTCTGGGCTATTCACAGATGGACTGGTGTGCCTGTTTCTGGGTGTCACAGCACAAGAAAGACACTGACACCCTGGTATGAGTACAGTGGAAGGCCATCAAGATGTCTAGGGGACTGCAGCACATAGCGTATGAGCCGAGGATGAGAAAACTGGGGTTTTTCACCCTCAAGAGAAGAGAAGGCTGAGGAGACATCTTATTGTTTTGGACTATCAAATCACCACATGTAGAAAAAGCAAAGGCAAGTTCTTTTCCAAGGTAGATGGGGGTGGGACAAGCAGCAACAATATCAGCACAAATTGCATCTCAACAACGTTGCCATACCACAGTGAGTCCAGTGGAGCTGACTAGGGTTGAAGCCCATGAAATATTAAGAGACTGAGAGAACTGGGGATTTTTAGCCTTACAATGAAAAGTCAAGAGGGTTTCTTACTGCTTTTTAAAAGTTCTTAACAGAATGGCACAGAGAAAGTGGAGCCAGACTCCTCTCAGAAATGCAGAATGCATTGCACAGGGGTAATGGACATAAGTTGCAACACAGAAGATTCTGATGAGATTCAAGGAAAGCAGTTTTATGTGAAATCAGTTCAGTATTTGAGCAAGTTGCCCAGACAGCTTGTGGAATCTCCCTGTCACCTGTACAGGGCCCTGAGCAAACTGATATAGTTGAGTGTGCTTTGACCAGGAACCTGTTTGGATCACACAACCATCAAATTTGCTTCTAGCTTAGTTTACAGATTCTATGATTTTTTTTTTCATAGTTTTAGTGAAAGTTTGTATGAATCCTATATTTTTAATTTAATGTAAAACATTACTATATTAATAAATTCTAAAGCCCTCATTTTATAAAAGAGAGCATTAAAAGGACAATATAAACATTTCTATATTTAGAAAGCAGAATTATACAGTATCCTAAAGTTTGTTTGGTTCAAGGTAAATATAAGGCTTATCTTTCCTATCCATGTAACACAGAACACTTGTCTTACGTTGTACAATAAAAATTGTCCATAAATGAATTAATCTTAATTGTGCTTTTCAGAGTATACATTAGCAGAACATGTGTTTAGATATTACAGCTATATATGTACCAGTCATGCATGCTTACACAGTGTTCTGCTTAGAAGCTCTATGGTCCTTCTGTCATCATGTCCAGGACTTTGAAGGAAGGAGAAATCAGTAAAGCAGATATTCTTAAAAAATATGCATTATTTTACATACATTATACAATACACACACATTTATATATACATACACATACAGAACTTATATTCTTTACGCAATCTGGACTTAATTCTGTGAAGCAACCTTTTAGACAATTCCTCTTTCCACAACTCTTACAGCTACATCAAAGACTAAAAGTAATTCTACCTCTACAGACACCTTTACATAATCCACAGATGCTTTCCCAAGACTGCCACATGCCCAGGTGGTAGGGTAAGATTTGGAAGGTTATGTGTAACAGCACCACCTGGTGAAATATTTTCAAGGTCTACATAAGGCAGTGTTAGTAGACAGGCTAGTAGTCTGTGAAAATCAAGATTATGTTGAACCGAGCTTTTTCCAAAAATAGTATTTCAATTTATCAGATATTTTAGAGTTGCTTTCTAACATTTCAAATATTAGAACCAGCCATTTAGTACTGAACTTGCAATTACCTGAGCTTCATGATCACATTATTGCAGCAGTAATCACAGGACTGGAAAAGAAGCCTCAAGAGGTCATTTAGCCCATCCTGTGGCCCAGAACAAAATCACTTACCATTGTGCACATGCTATCAGCTGCTCTCTAACTTGTTCCAGTGATGTAAGAAACTTTCTAGACAAAAAAAAGAAAATCCTATGGAGTTGCTAAATTCTTCCCCATTAAACCTACAATCCATTACTTCTCTCCCTGTTCATCATATGAACCAACTATTCCCTTAATTTTGAGATGTTTTCCTTTTTCTTTCCCCCAAATGACCTAAGTGGTTTCCAGTATTTTATTCAATCTCATTTTTCTGTTATAGGTTACCTTTACTCTGGTCTAGCTCCTCCTGAAACAGCAGTGCCAAGCTCTGAACACAGCTCTGGCTGTTGCCTTCCCAGTGCTGAATGGGGCAGTGACAACCTTTGCTTTTTGTTTTTGGTATGAAGTGGGTTTCTCCTATTTTCTTATCTTATCTTTCATTCTCTTATCCCCAGGCTCCATACGGAAGTATGAACCCGACTTAGGATAGACTTGCACAGGATCTTCCTAGATCACTCAGATTCATTCAGACGCAGAGTTAGAAATAGCTCCTCTCTTTGTGCAGACTTTCTGAATGCCAGCAATCCTGCACCAACTTTATAATAATTTAATTTGTGGATTTTTTCCCTGGTTTGCGTATGAGAATACCATCTATGACAGATTTAAAAGCCTTATTCAACTATCTTTTTTCTCTGAAATCTGTTCTGCCATCATGGACAGAAATCAGATATCATCGACCAATGCCTAGGATGAAATTAAATCAGGTCTAGGTGAATTGAAAGCATCTTTTCTACTCAGATGTTCCCTCTCTATAACAAAATAGACTCTTAAATTTTAATTAGTTATCTTTACTTTGATAGCTATCTGATTCCAACTGACTGAAAAAGAATTATGCCTAATCATCAGGCCTCTCCACAGGGCCTGTCATAGCATCCCCTCATAGTCAATAGGTCTTTGGCTTTTATTTCACAACTCAAGTAATGAAAAAAATAATTTTTCACTACAGGTTTTCAGGTTTTAGTGTTACATCATTTCCTATACATAATTTCATGCCATAGGCTTTTTTTAATTGCTTTTCTGCTCATTTTTTTAGTCCGGTCCAAATTTTTCTTCTGCTTTTTTTTTTTTTTCCCCAAGGGGAAAGTACATTTTCTTAGAATTCATCAGAGTTTTTCAACAGGAAAAGTATAAAAAACTATTATTAATGTTAGACTTACTAAACTTTCTGGCCTTTTATGCTGTGAACTTAAACATTTATTTTCTAATACAGATAGCATAGCTAGAACAACAACAATATCAAAGAAAAAAAAAATCCAGAAAACAAAACCCAACCAAACAAAGAGGTGAAATCAAACAGAAAGCAAGGAAAGTGGAAACATAAAAGGAGCCTTATGATTAGCTTAATTGCTTGCTCTTAAACCCAAGAAAGAAATCCTGGGGGAAAATGCAGAATATTTTGAGTATTTTATTTGGGGGTTCTTAAACATTTGATATAGAGGCAGGTGTGTAAAGTGAGTGTGGTGGATGTTCTGCAAGACAGACACAGTGTTAAAGCCAAAAGCCAGGATGAGTTAGAGAGCTAGACCAAAATGAGAAACCAGGATCAGTCTTCCAAGGACAGGTGATTAGAACTGACACCTGGCAATTTGCTGCCACTCTCCAACATCTGTTCTTATGCTTACATCCAGCCCTGCAATGATGATCTTGATTGCTTTGTATGTTTTCCAGACCATAAAGTTGTGCCTAACTTTTCCTGGAATTCCTCAAACATCATAAAGCTATGGTTTTATATATTGTTCTTAGTAATTGTGCCATCGTGCTCAACAGGTACTTCAAAATTAATTCCATCATCATATTTTCAGGAAAGTTTGGGAAGCTGGGAAATCATGCAATTCCAGATATCTATAGAAAATCCAGAATTGTGTAATTTTGCCTTGGATTCCAGCTAAAGCTGTTAACCACAAACTTCATGATCTCTACAAAAAATATTGTGTGTCTTTTGTTGCTCTTTTTTTTTTTTTTATCCCCCACTGATATGAGCCATACTGAGCCCAGGATACTCAAATTTGCTGCCTTTTCCTGTAGGTGGTAGCTGTATCAAGACACTGGAAATACAGAATATTTCCATTATCTACATGTATTATGCAGCTCCCAACACTTCTGAATCTACCTTTGTTACAAAATGAATTTATACTTTCTGCCAACACATTTACAACAAACCATTGAAGTTGCGGAATTTACTCTTCCACAACCCACTAGACTGTGTGGCACTTGTTCTATAATTCACACTGCTGTGTATTTTGGTACCAATTACATTTTTTCTGATGCCTTGTACAATTTTAATCCATGCCTTGTTCTCATGTAGCTATTCAGCAGTAGTCTACAACTTCATTGTTTCTTTATTCCAAGTTACCAACCCATTCACATAATAAATCTTTCTCACTATTTTTTTTTCAGAATAAAATCTCCAAGCATAAGAGGTTTCTCTTTTAAAATTTTAGTTTAACTATTCCTCCCCTATTATGCTACTTTACCATTTTTCTTAAACATTGCATGCTTCATAGATCACAGAAATCTATAAAGCAAGCACACTGAGGAAGAATGTATGTTCCATATACGGCTTTGTTATGCTGTATAAGATATTCCACATTGGTTTATGGCATGTTTTGGTTTATTTGGGATAGAAATAAATAACTAGAGGATGGTTAAAGCTTTCAGCCTTTGCTCTAGCATTTTCTGCACTTGATTTTTCATCTTTGTGATAGTATTAATGCTATTATTTTGCTTATAGAAACAGTAACAATGCTATGATAATCATATCCCTCTGTTCAAGTGAAGTGCAGCTACATTTTCAGTAATAAAACAAAGTAAAGCAGTTATTTATAGACGAGGGAAGAAGTAAAGGCCAGCTCTGACAAATATGGCAGTGAATATATTATATTAAGAACACCTGTCTTACCAGGAAAATATGTTTATAAAAATGGGATTTCAGTCAAGTTAAATATTTGTTCTGAGCTAAACTCTCTAGTTCCAGTCCTCACATCTCCTAGAAAATCAAAATAATTATTATCCTTAGGCTGAAGAGTTTATATACCTAATTTTTAATTTGTGTCCATCCAGGACTCAGTGTCAACATTCAAAGGGTCTGAATGTTCAGAAACAACCATATTGTCATGGTTCCTTCCTTCCCATGCCTGATTTCCTCTGACAATGAGGAGGCCTGCTGTGTTACAGGAAGATCTTTATTCTTCCCCCACTGGCACCATACCATATATTAATTATACTTTTACTCCTCACAGATTCTCTGTTATTGATGCTTCAACCTATATTGTAATGTCAGAAAGCATGCAGTGTTAATAAAAACACTTTTTTTTTGTATTCTCATGGCTTCCAAGCTCATTTAGGAGCTCTTTAAGCTACTGGGCATTTAATTAACTTTCTGTTACAATGTTAGCTAAAGGATATAGTGTAATTAGTTGGTGAGTAAATGCAAATCCTCTCTGATCTGTCATAGCTAATTTTTTTTAAGTCACAGATGCTTTTCTCAAAACATGTCTTTACTTCAAACCATGTCCTTATCAGAGAGTAAGAAGTGTTAGTGTTATCAAGGACTGTTTATACCACTCTCTGTGTTTCTGTTTTTCCGTCTATAAAATGGTGCTGTCTTTTGTCCCAGAAATTTCATGCATTTTTATTGAATCTGTTTAATGAATGTTGACATAAACAAAAGAATGTATTTGATTACTTCTTCTACCTTAATTTCTGAGATCCTCTATTTTATATGGCATTTGCATCTCACAAATGTTCTTTTTTTTTTCAATTCTCTTTTGAACTGTCATCCCACGTGTTAAAAAATTCTCAAACTATTTTCTTGCCATTGCAAATTCCAGCTTTTCACTCTATAGAAAATGTCTGTGGTCACCAAGAGCATATTCTCAGATATTCACCAGAATAGCCTTATGCATCATCTGCGCATGTAAAACATTCCAATGTTTTGCAGTAATTAAAGTGAACAAAACTATTTGCCAAGGAACACTTGAAGAGTTTATAAATATTGTGTTACTTTGTATAGAACTGACTTAAGTTCTTTTGTAGTGTTCACGGAGAAGGCTTTCTGCTTTTTTTGGAAATTGGTATGCCTGAAAGAAAACATAAAACCACAGTGACGTGACTTTTGATCAGAGGACTTGTATAAGTCACATTCCTAGGAATGCTGAGCATCCCTGCAGAAACCATTTGTATCAAAGTGTCAATGTTTGGCATCTTTGAGGACTTAGACTTACTTCAATGGGATTTATCAGTATTTACACAGACTCGGGAATTGGCCCAACAATAATAAAAGAATTAACTTATCTTTAAAATATGGTTTCTTGTGGTAATTGTGTAATTTAAATTGGTTCACCTCTAACTAGATTTTCACATTTAAAAGTTGATGGCATAATGCTAAGACAAATATTTTTTGTGCTTTTTTATTATTGTTATGTATGTTTATCTTTTTTAGAGTGGAAAGACTGTTCCTGCTGTGTTGTAACTGTGCTTGTGCTATTTGTATACAGGAATCTGAGGGGAAAAGGATGAAAGGAATATTTGATTTAAAATTTTCTTGGACAAGAGATGTCAATCTGGTGAGTTTCGAAGGCAGGTGTTTTTTGGCTTCTGGATGGGTTTCCCTTCACTAAATAAGGGCTGGGTTGCTTTGATTCACCAGTTAATTAACCGGTAAATCTCTTGGAAAAATAAAAGAGGAAAAGGGAATGGCTTTGCATTTCACTTTTGCGTGATGTTTATGTAGTATGAATTTAACTCTTGTTTTTATATAGCTGGCATTTTGGGTGAGAGTATAGTGTGGATGCGAATTTAAATTGTGTCCCTTGATCTGTTTATCAAAAAGATATCTGTTTTCTATTATCAGGCTTAATGACTATTCTCCAAGATTTCTGAAACACTTCAGAAACTCCAATTATAATAGCAGGAGCATTACAAAGTGTGCAGATTGCTGCTCTCCAAGATGAGAAAACTTTAAAATGGTTCTAGGGGAATAGTTTGGGCGCTTCATTGAGATAATTCCCTCAAAGCGTCTTCTCCATAAAGGTCCTACTGAGTGAGATCCAAGGTCCATCCATCCTGTGAACCTGTCTCCAACAGTGGCTAGTATTGTGCCTAGTATTGCCTAGTATTATGCCCAGAAATTCATGATGAGTAATAGAGAGACTACAACTTCTGTGAAAATCCATGACTGGACTTTATTGCTAGTCTAACGCTGTAACAGCCTAATCAAGTATAAACCCACTTATTTTTAGTCCAATTACAACAATGATATGACCTATAGTCCAAATTTCTTAATTCTATTAGTCATTAATAATATAACATAACACAATAAAATCCCTTTAAGTTCTAACCCTTCATTCACAGCATCTCGCAGCAATTTCTCCAATTTATCCAATCTATATTTAATATAAATTTTACTTTGATTCAGACCTGAAAACTAATGTAGATGGGACTGAATGGTTTTCCTTGTTTCCCTACTAAACTCTGTTAGTTTAACAAACTGAGTTTAAGGTCAAATAGGGTCTGTGGAAGAATAATATGTTTAGGTCCTGATTTCTGTTCTACGGCAGCCTCTGTCCATTTTTATAACACCAAAGATCACTAGCCTTATAAGAAAAAGTCAGGTGTAAGTCATTATTTCCTACCAGACCTGTGAATTTGGTAATAAAAGAGACACATATATGGCTACTTCAGGGAGAATGGTAGAAAAGCATTTTGCAAGCTTAATCAGGTATTGATAGCAGACAAAACAAGTGATGACCTTCCTAAACCTCCTGATGTATTACTGTACTTTTCTTAATCAAGATATTTGTGCAGCTTTTATAGATTTTAATTTTTTTACGAAACAGTCAATGACTAGAACATGTTTTATTTTAAAAGATCAGGTTTTCACAGGTCCATAAAACTCCTGTATTACTCTTTCATTTAAAACATAAATTTATACTGTAATAGCAAACCCAGGATTTCCTAGCCTATGAGATAGTAATCATTGCAAAAGGGTTTTTTAATTTTTTTTTTTTAAATTGAGTAAATTATCATTCTCTGTTCCTTTGGATATTTTCAACTTTTCAGACCAATGCAATTAGTTTATGAATTGGATAAGACTGCATTAATTTTTTTCTTCTTGCTGTGTATCAGCATGGTAATTGTGATATTTCATACTTTGCTCCTCGGAATTCTGATTGTCTTTTGGGATTTTTACTTGTACTTAGAATTACATCTACAAATTTCTAAGTGTCTCAGCTGCACAGAAAATGGCCATTTTTTTTTTTTGTTTTGTTTTGTTTTGGTTTTTGGTTTTTTTTTTTTAAATAAATCTCCTTCACTACGAAGGACCTGTTTTATAGCTGGATATTTTCTGTAACCAGAAGATTTTATCCTAGTTTCATTCATTATTAGATTGCCTTAGAATTTGTATTCTTTTCTGTCTATGTTGATAACCTTCTACAATACCCCCACACCACTGTCGCAATTGCCTTTGAACATTCTCTACCAAGTTGTGTAAGCATTCACGTGGATTTCTTCCTCAGTCTATTGCTCTCTTTAGACTTTACCACTCAGCAGGAGACTGATGCTGGACTTTGGACAAATGTTCAAATTACATATTGATCCCTAAATGGTTTCTTATAGCCATCATCCAGCTGTTGCTTGTTCTTAATTCTTGAATCTACTTTTTTTCTTTATTCTGTGACTATCTTTAAAAGTAAAAGTAGTGACTTGCTGTATAAATTCCATTTCTTTTCCAAAGCCTCAAATTTGTTTTTAACTAGTACTTGATATAATGATAAAGTCCTGTCTATATTTTTTATGCTTGAATGGTTTCTTTATCACATTTGTTTTATTTATTTTGCTGTCTTTAGCTGCATATCAATTTTAAATGCTACACTGTTTCGAATCCATGAGTATATGGCCAGTCTGACTATACACAACTCAACTACTGGATGATCACACACTATGAATGCACATATAGGAAAACACACTGGTAGTGAAAAATCATGTCTATAGCTAAATTACTGGCATCACAAAACATTTACTCTTCCACGATCAAAAGAAAAATTTTGGGCTTTTTTCAGTCAGAGACCTACATGGAAATTTGATTTAACTCCATAAAGAAGGTATGATGTTTGGAGCTTATAATGAAATAGGACATTATCATAAAATAACTTAGATTAGAACTGCCATAATTAGTTATGACTAAATATTACCTCTGTTCCACAAGGATAAAAATCATAAGACTGCCTATACTGTCTTGCACAAGTTCCAGCCTATTCGTCATGAAGATTACAGAAGGCACAAAAGAACAGGACATGTACTGGATAATATTCCCTCTGGTTTAACATGTCTGATTCTTCCCTAGCAAGCTCTTTAACTCTGATTATAAATTTTAATAGCCTTTGATTAGCTGATTCCTTGGGTGTTTTTACCCAGCAATGTAACTGCTAGGATATTTTTCTCTCTGTGTATTATTTTGATTTAACTTATACATAAAAGTCTATAACTTATTGGTTCAAGAATTCCTAGTTGTGCCCTAAAAGTGAAAATGAGGTGGTGTAGAAGCATTCTATCATACAAGTGTAGTGACAGTTATTACATATAATTTACTGTAGTAAGCATATCATAATCACAATAGTGTAATGTTCATCTAATTAGCATGGCTTTAAGAGCAGTTCATCAGTTGATTATTTCAAACTGTCATGGGTGGTTTTACAGGAACAATTCAAATCACTCATATGTCCAATAAACTTGCATCTGAGAAGCATGAGACTGACAGTACTGGTATAAAATGCATGACCAAGCTTATTCTGTTTTTAACCTAAAAACTCATTTACTGGATGCTTTCTTATGGCTGTGAGATGGACTGCTGGATTTTAACATTTCATTGAAAATGTTTATTGCTGCCATGTAAGTTCTAAACAGTTGCCCATTAAAACAAAAATCTTTGATCATTATAACTGAGACCTACATTGAATAAAAATATGCATAACACCACAATCAGTTACTCATTAATCAACATGGGTATCCCTAAAAAGAAAACTTTAGTGCTGGTCAGGTGAACTGGATACTGAGAAGGAACAGAAAAGTACTGTATTATGCTAAGTGTTTGCTAAAAAATCCTGTGGAAAATGTTTCAACCTTATATAAACAGAAAAAGTATGTCTTTATTTTTGTGTTACTTTTCTTTCCTAGCAAAGTTGGGAAGTTCTTCAGAAACTCAGAAACTTTTTCCACAGCTATTTGAGTCAAAACATGTGAAATTTAGTAAACATACTTAATGAAGGCTCAGGAACCAAAGGAAAAAATAGAAACACATTGTAAATATTTGGATAAACAAACTAGTTCTTCTAATCCTACCATAGTGCAAACAATCAATAAATAGTCATATGACAGTGCAACATGATTTAAGAACATGTCTACCTGACATCTGATCCCACGAACTGTCTGGAAAGCATCTTGGTAGAAAAAGACTGAAAGGTTCTGGTGGACAAGTTGAACCTTAGACGTTAATGTGCCCTTGTCGCAAAGGACAATAGCCTACTGGTTGACGGAAATTATTCTTCCCCCCTTCTCAGCACTGATGAGACACATCTGAGGGTCATTTCTGGGCTTCTCAGTACAATGGAGACATGGACATACTGGAGTGTGTCCAACTAGGGTCATAAGCAATTGGAAGATTTGTCTTTTGAGGAAAGGTCAAGACTGTTTAATTTGAACAAGAGAAGGTTCAAGGGGGATCTTTCCAATGTGTATAAATACCTGACAGGCAGCAGAGAACAGAAAAGATGCAGATAGACTCAGTGAAACTCAGTGAAAGGACAAGAGGCAATGGACACAACATGCGAGAAAAAACATTGTTTAGAAAAAGCTTTTTTTACTATATTGGAACAGGTTGCCCAGGGCAGCTGTGGACTCTTCTTCTTGGAGGTATTTAAAACTCAACTGGACATGGTCCTGAGGAACCTGCTCCAGCTGATCCTGCTAATCCTGTCAAACTAGACAAACTTCAGAGTCCCTTACAGCCTGTTAATTTTCTTTGTCCTAATGAGACAGAAAGCTCCTGTGAAATGGATAGGTCTCTGGCACTTTAGTTTTTGAGATCTTGATGTTTATCTTGATGAAAAAGTTTATCCTAGTGATAAGATGGTGCTCAAATATCTGAGAGATTGCTACAGCAGCCACTTACAAGCTTCTCTTCCAAATACACACTGGTGATATCCAGTTGTGTATCAATCAGCTGGTTTGAAGAAAACTTCTGAAGTTGGAATATTTTGTTGATTAATATCATACCTTTTCTCCAAAACAACAAGACCTGGTAGTCTTCATGTTATCTAGAGAAGTGTTCCCAACATGAAGTAGGCTTCATTAGAAAGGCAAAGGGCTGGACTCCCTTTGCCAATGACATTTACTCTACAGCTCCCCATTCCTTAGTGCTGGCTGCAGTAGGGTTGGGCTGTGCTGTCAACCCACAATCTCTATATTTAAGGTGTGACGCTGTGCCAGGACCTGACTCAGATCACACAATCAAAGCCTCCCTTAAGAAAATCACTTCAGCTTCCTGAACCCCAGCACCCCAGTCTATCAATCGTCCAATACCAGGGGATTTCATGGCCAGAGTAACCCCTTATCCTCAGTAGTAGCTCAGTCCCTCCTGCTTCACTCCAGAAATAACACTTTCTCCAAAATCCTGGGATCCATTACTCTTGGCAGAACTCTCCAAACTTGGATCCTGGAACATTACCAATTCTTACAACTTTCTGCTGTCAGCTGTGTGCTCTTATCAAATATGCAGCTGAAACCATTACCTCGCAGTGCTTCACACGATTCTGGAAACCATCTGTGGTTAACACATTTTTACTAAGGTCACTAAGTAGCACAGCAGAGGTCTGAAAGCAAGCAGTGCCAGGTCCATCTCCAAAGGGAGCATGTGGCATTTGTTTGTCAGAACTCGCTGAAGCTGTGACGAAAGAGAAGAGGAAATGCAAGACCTCTGCAGGAGGGGGAGAGACAGTATAGCCCCGGCAAGTGGGAAAATAATGGATAAAATTTATCTGCAATCCAAATCTGATGTGATGTTCAACTCTTCTGTAGTTTTGTGCTTAAGTCCAATCCAATTTAAATATTAACTTGTTGATAAGATTTCCTAGGGTATTCCTTTCTCAGTCTACGCAAAACTTTGGTCATTAAATAAATAATAGCACAATAATCATAAAAGCATGAGCCCAAATTGAATTTCTTGGAGCCAAGAAGACTATAAAATTAAAAGTAGGAAATTCTTAATTTAAGGAAAATACTGGTCATTCTGTCTTGCAAAAACTTATTTCACTGATTAATTCTGAGCTTTCAAAAAGTCTTACAAAAATCTCAGAATTAACATGTACAGACTCTTCTTTGGTTTTAAGTATTTTCAGAGCTTGGATCATACCTTGAATTTTGCAGGATTGTACCATTAATTTGCACTGTCACTAGCAGCCTCTGTTATGAGGAAATTTCCTTTAACATAACTATGAAAACTACTGAGGGAAAACTTGAAACAGTGAAACATTATTTGCAAAAATGGCTTTTTAGATACATATGAACAAGGTTTTCTTTGATATGAATGCATTGCATTTCTCTATTTTAACTGTCCATTTTATATGTAGATTTATGTGTTTCTGTTCTGTAGTATGAATTAACCTGATTAACCTATATAGGGTCATTTGATCATTGCAGCAGTTTTGAAATGTTGCGTAATTATAGTTCTGCTTTAGATGCATTTTGGTTTACTTTAAATGGATTGTGCAGATGGAGTAAAGATCATAATAAAATGTCTAAAACCGAAATAATTTTACCATATGTGTGCCTTCCCTATTGCAGAGAGAATATGTAGATTGTGTTGTGTGAGTCAGTGGGCTTTGAATCAACTGTCTCGCCCTTTATTCAGGAAATCAATTACTTCTAATCAGTTAAAATCTTAGGACCAACGTTGATCCCAACTGAGTGAAAATAAAGAATAAACCATGCCAATAATCAACATCTGAGGAAAAAAAAAAAAGCCACATCATCATTCAGTGGAAGATGCAAGAAACTCATTTTGACATAATCTGACTTTCATTTTTTGTTTCATTTCTGGATCTATTGCCTTGCACTGACAGTACCTGTGAAACAATAGGACTGATATATTCCTGATAATTTATGTTATTATTGCCAATTATCAAAATGATTTTAAAAACCATATAAAACCATTTTGTCACCCTGAAATTCTTTTTCTTAGAAGCCTCTTGTGACAGAGTTCCACAGATAAACTACAGGATGCATGAAATGACATATACCACTTACTAATTTTGCATTTTATTCCTTTAATTTTTCTGTCTAAACTTTTTCTTAAAAAACAATATGAAGAAAGCATAAACTCCAAGCAGTCTTTTCTAAAGTAATGCTACGTGCATTAGTATGATTCTTCTTACGTTTTCATTTCTGTGGGTAATGGTCCTATACAGCTGCTAAATAGAAGAAATCTTTCCCTGTTGGTTTTGATTAATTGTACTCTGAGGAATCTGTATCTAGTTCTGCAGTAAGGTAATACAACTCAAGATGAAGCCGTATGATGGATCAATATAAAGGTATTATTGTATGTTCTAAATTATTTATTATTCTATTCTTCATTCTAATCTGTAAAAGTGTTGTGACTGTAGTCATATATTGAACAGTTCTTTCCTGAGCTCCCTATGATACTTGTCTTGCATTTTCCCAGTTAATTTGCAATTTTATAAAACTGAGTAGTTCCAAATTTCCAAAGAGTTTTGTTGCTTTCCTCCCACTTTCCCTGGATCTCCTACCTGAAAGCAGGGTATCTGGAAGAGTAGTTGGTTTTCTAAGTAATACCACTAAGTTAGTGTATAACTGGAGGTTAATGTCTTGAAACTGGAAAAGTATAGTATGATAAAGAATTTGGAAAATAAGTCAAATTACAACAGTGAATGTCAAGAACAGCATGATCAAAATAAGAAAGGGTAAAGGTGCAAGCAGAGAGAAAACTAATGCCCTTCTGGCTAATTTTCTATACACCACATGCTTTTTGAAAGAAGAAGACTGTGGGAATAGTTGAGTCACTATTTAGCTAATACCATCTAAAAAAACCTGACCTATGTTTCACTCCAATCTTTAATAAAAAGGTTATCTACAGTTAGACAACCCATGTAGTTACCATCTGTGACCCCGACAAATCAGAGGATTGGGCAATCAAGAACCAAATGAAATTTAACAAGGGCAAGTGCCCTCTCTGCACCTGGGGCAATGCTGGATGACTGTAGAGACTGGGGAATGAGATGTTGGAAAGCTGCAGAAAGGGACCTGAGGATCCTGGCGGATGGCAAGTTGAATATGAGTCAGCAGTGCCCTGGCAGCCACAAGGGCCAACCATGACCTGGGAGGCGTCAGGCAAAGCATTGCCAGCCAGTCGAGGGAGGAGATTGTCCTGCTCTGCTCTGCACTGGGACAGCCTCACCTTCAATATTCCGTGCAGTTTGGGCACTGCAATACTAGAAAGATATACAGCTATTAGAGAGTGTCCAAAGGGGGGCAACAAGGATGGTGAAGGGCCTTGAGGGGAAGCTGAATGAGCAGCAGCTGAGGTCACTTGGTTTGTTCAGCCTGGAGAAGAGGAGACTGAGGGGAGACTTCGCTGCAGTCTCCAACTTTCTCATGAGGGGAAGAAGAGGCACAGGCACTGATCTCATCTCTGTGGTTACCAGTGACAGGACCTGAGGGAATGGCCTGAAGTTGTGTCAGAGGAGGTTTAGGTTTGATATTAGAAAAAAGTTCTCCACCCAGAGGGTGGTTGGGTAATGAAACAGGTGGTCACAACACCAAGCCTGATAGAGTTCAAGAAGAGTTTGGCTGATACTCTCAGGCACATGGTGTGACTCTTTGGGATGGTCCTGTGTAGGGCTAAGGGTTGGACTTCATGATCCTTATGGGTCCCTTTCAACTCGGGATATTCTATGATTCTATGACTCTGTGGAGAAGGATGATTACTGAGGTAGTTTCAGATCGTCTGGATCTCAAGTAGTGCCTTCAGTGAGCTCAGAACTTATACTCTTGAAAGTTTATGGAAGCTGAGAGAGGCCCAAAGTTAGACATTACCTTCGAAAGGGCTAGGGAGAAAAGTTACGCAAGGAATTATAGATCAGTCAGACTGCAATTTACCACCTTAAATAACAACATTGAACATCTCAATTAACTCTATATCTAACTCAAAAGTGAATTTCAGCTGGTTCCAGGTGTGTGAAATCAAATATATTTCTGTAAGAAATCCTGTCGTCATTTTTTGAAGAGCAATAGTAGTGCATAGCTGCAGTTATAAGGTTTGAGAGGGAAAGTCCTGTTAACTGCACTCAGTAACATGAATCCAGAAAATATTAGTAAAATTCAGCAGTCTTCAGTGTTAAATAATATTAAAAACATATGCATCCCAGATGGAGAAGATAAAGTTGTTAGTAACGCCCATGAGATTTTCTATTTCTCAGCCTATGGGTTTCAAGGTCCCAGGGAGCTCCAAGTCCCCTGCACAAAATTTAATACCACCCTTCTAAAATCATGTATCTAAAATCATCAGTCAAGTCAGGTGTATTACTGTTTTGTTCTTATGGCAGGGGTGGCTCATGGGCTGGTGTCTCACAAGAGAAGCCTCAAGCAGGGCTGGTTCACCTGTCTTTGGCCATGCTGCCACATCCAAGTTCTGGAAATGCCATTCAGCCACTGGCTGTATGTAATCTCACTGGTAGGACAACATGACCTGCAATCACAGCTCAGCATAAGGATAGCTTGATGGATGTGGGCAGTGGCAGTACAGCGTCAAGACTATAGAGATGGCAACTTTGGTGGCCAGCTGCTGAGGAGGGGAATTTGACCACCGGTGGACTTGTGGGCAATGTTTTGCTCAGGCCAATTGTAATGGCTCTTTTGAGCGCTTGCTATGTTGCAGGACTGTGGGATTCAACATTTTTTCCATGCAATTTATTACCTGTGGCTAGGAATGTCCTACAGGTGAACAGACTAGCTGAGAACAAAGGATCTGTCTCTCTTCTCCCTTAGCTGAGAGTTAGTCTGCATCCCTGACCAGAACACTCATGCAGGAGAAGACAACAGGGAAGGGAAAATG
This sequence comes from Lophotriccus pileatus, assembly GCA_035583135.1. NCBI lineage: Eukaryota > Metazoa > Chordata > Aves > Passeriformes > Tyrannidae > Lophotriccus > Lophotriccus pileatus. The sequence goes on along the minus strand of JAWWES010000081.1, from coordinate 80,309,708 downwards.
AAGGAAAGAGGTGATAGAGATTGATGGAGCCAGAGTGGCAAAGACAACAATGTAGGGAACAGGAGGTTCTCCCATTCCTCCTGTTCCTATTTAGCTCTTTCCTTAGGACCTATCACAGATCCGTTGACACTAGTAAAAAGCTGTCATACCACAGAATGACACAAGAGTCGAGGCTGGAAGAGACCTCCAGAGATAGTCCAGATAGAAGTTCTCTAAATAAATCTGCTACTGCAGTGTGTAATGCCCCTGGCACACGGTTGCTTTGAAAAGCAGCTGTGGACCTCAACCTTTTGTTCTGTGTTGTTTTGCTTCGCCAGAGGGGTACAACAGATGCTTAGACACCAGCTGGCTAAGGAACAAATTCTTTGATGTTGTTGGAGTCCCAGGGGTACACAGGGGATAGTTTCTGACAATCTTAAGTGCTAGCTTTGTTTTTTTTCCCTCTTTTAGAGAAATAAGGTGGAATACATAGAGAGTTTTGTTTTTTTTTTTGAAAATCCTTTCATTTTCAACATCAGATTATGAAATTCACTGATGTACCTTCCTTTTCCCTAAGGCACAGCAAACTTTCAGGTTGAGCCAAGTAAGTATGTTTATTTTAGGCTACCTAGGGTAATTTGTCTCTAAAAACAGATGACATTTCAACTTAACCAATGACATAATTGTCATTTAACTGCAGTAATGTTCACTTAATTAAATGCATCTTGGGGAAAAAAAAAGTGTTAGTGTGTTAATAAAAAGTAGAGCATTCGAATTAGAAGTTCAAGTTCAGATTTGGGTACTCATGGTTTCAATTACCTTGTCCATATATAGAATGTTGCAGTCATTATATACAGGACAGTATGGTGGGGTTTTTTTCACTGAACCTCTGCCTCTATCTATATATCTGCTCTAAGAACTGATGAGGGTTTTAGAAATTAAGAAGTGGAATGTTTCTAGCTGGAATTTGAAAAAGAATTGAAAACCACAGGTTTCTTTCTAGTTTGGAGAGGGAAAGTACAGAGGGTAAGTTCATCAGTTGGGCAAGAAAACATGGAGTCTAATGAAACATATCATAGAATCATAGAATATGCTGAATTGGAAGGGACTTATCAGGATCATTGAGTCCAACTCCTGGCCCTGCACAGTATATCCTAAGAATCACACCATGTGCCTGAGGGCATTGTCCAAATGCTTCTTGAACTCTGTCAGGCTTGGTGCTGTGACCATTTTCTTGGGGAGACTGTTCCAGTGCCCAGACACCCTTTGGGTGAAAAACTTTTCCCTGATATCTATCCTAAATCTCCCCTTACACAACTTCCTGCCATTTTTTTGAGTCCTGTCACTGGTCACAAGAGTGAAGTGATCAGAACCTGTCTCTCCTCTTCCCCTCACAAGGAAGTTGTAGACTGCAATGAAATTTCCCCTCAGTCTCCTCTTCTCCAGGCTGAACAGACCGAGCGACCTCAGCTGCTCCTCATTCAGCTTCCCCTCAAAGCCTTTCACAATCCTTGTTGCCCTCCTCTCTAATAGCTGTATATCTTTCTTACATTGTGGTGCCCAACACTGCACAGAGTATTGAAGGTGAGGCTGCCCCAGTGCAGAGCAGAGCGGGACAATCTCCTCCCTCAACCAGCTGGTGATGCTTTGCCTGATGCCCCCCAGGTCATGGTTGGCCCTTGTGGCTGCCAGGGCACTGCTGACTCAGATTCAACTTGCCATCCACCAGGATCCCCAGGTCCCTTTCTGCAGCACTGATCTCCAGCCTCTTTTTCTCTAGTCTATACACATAGCTAGGGTTGCCCTGTCCCAGGTGCAGAATCATCTGGCAAAAAGCTTTGCTGAAGTCCAAAAAGATTACATATACTGGCTACCCTTTATCAACTAGGTGGTTTACACTGTTGTAGAAGGAAATCAGGTTCTGCAAGTAGGACTTTCCTCTCGTGAAGCCATGCTGGCTGTAACTGATGACTGTGCTGTCCTCCAGATTTTTTCAATACTTCCCAGAATATTTTTTCCACATTTTTACCAGGCACTGAAGTGAGACTGTCAGGCCTATAGTTTCCAGGGTCCTCCTTCTTGCCTTTCTTGAAAATCAGAACAACATTTGCCAGCTTCCAGTCAACTGGGACCTCTCTGGATTCCCAAGATGACTCAAAAATCATCGAGAGAGGCTTTGAGATGACATCAGCCAGCTCTTTGAGGATTGTTGGATAAATCCCATCAGGCGCATTAATATATTTTAAAAAACCCCTCTTTTCATTATCCCCCATGTTTCATCTCCAACTGATGGACTGGCCAGCTTCATCTCCAACTGAGCTTTGGCTGAATGAATTTTCTCCCTACAGCATCTCTGAATTCTTCCAATGTCACCTGTCCTTGCTTCCACTGGGCATATACCTTCCTTTTTTAACTTATTTCTAAGAGGAGATCTTTGTTCAGCCAAGCTGGCCTTCTGCCTTGCTTGCTTGACTTGCAGTATTTAGGAATTGCCTTCTCCGGTGCCCTTAGAAGGTGATGTTTGAAAAGTGATTATTTTATTTCCTCTTGTTATCTCTTGTTACTTCCTCTTCCTGTGCTATTGAAGCACCTTATGTCTGGTCTTTTTAGAGACTTATGCTGATCCCATCATTCTGGAAAGGCATGAGATACCACTGGCAACCTTTGGCTTAATTAAGTTTTTACTGTAGAATTATAATTTTATTTCCTGAGAAATTGCATGAGACTAATGTAATGAGGAATTAGTTGTTAAAGGCATAAGACCTTATGAAATAACAAATTACATGATCATCATGGTAAACTCTTTGGAATGGCCTTTCCTGTTCAAGTTCAGGGAGGTGAAAAGTAGTGGAAAGCTATTAAAGCAGAATAAGCTGTGAGAGGAAAGACAGCCAGTTCTGTCATCTATGTTAACATACTGTCGAAGTTTCAAATACTTTTTTGGGGATGGTTGTTGTACACATAGAACAGAGAACATACTTAATTTAGCCTGTTCAGATCTTCTGCATTTTTGTGAGTACATGCAGAATCATGTAATTATTCTTGCAATTTTCTAAATTGTATATGCAATATTGGTCTTTCCATCTTTGAGACATCAAAAGTCAGATGACATCAAATACCAAATACTGAGATCTGCTTTTAAAAGAATTTTTATGTTGTAATTCTGGTTTGTCTGTTGATTTTTTTTAAATTCTCCATGCTTATCCCACTGTGTGACAGTGAGGATGGCCAACTCCATAACTTTTAAAATGACTGCAAGTAAAGCCTTTTCATGTTGCAAAAATTCTCACACCCACTTCTACTAACTCCTTCCCAGCAATTAATTCTGCCAGAATGTTCTCCCCACATTTCTGTTCATCCTTCAATAATATCACTGCTGCTTCTGAGAGTTTTTTGTCCTCTCTCTCCCAGAACAGTGGGCGCAGCTGTAACTTTCCACTTCTGTCTCATTTGTTCCTCCTGCCCCAGCAAACACTTCAGGGGAAGGAAGACTGAAAGGCAGGGAGCCTTTCTCCATGCAGCCAGTGGAGAGGAAGAGGGGGCAGGAAAGCTCAAGTCTTATTTCTCTTTAAAACCTAAGGAATCTAAGAAGGGCAAATATAAGGACAGGGCTTCTGAGCTATAGGTACTACTGGATCATTTGCTTTGTTATACTTGTGGCTGATGTATCTCTTCTTCTGGACAAAAATGTGAACACTGGCACAGAAATTAGGCATTAAATATAACTTAATAGTACACATAGTTTTTGGTCTATATCATCCTAGTTAACTGCCTTCTCTTTCACCTAGCTAGTGGTTAGCCCTCTATTCTAGATGATGACTGATGTGTATGACTGACTTATGATGACCATTTACGTTAGCTCCAGTTTTTCTCCTTTTGTAGTATTGTAGTACTCACAAGTCTGTCTTGCTCCAAACATTACTCCAGTCCCCAGGAAACACTGTTGGGACATTCAGGCCCAGTACTATCCATGCTGCTCTGGGCTCTTTCTCTGCCAGGAGGTCAGACCTAGGTGGTCTCTAGGAGTTTAAGGATGTGGCAAAGCAACAACAGAGGCTAGAGAGTAGGGATGGATTTGTCCTGTGGGGAAGGACATTCAGGGAGGCAATGGGCTGGTGAAGCAGACTTGCCTGTATCTGCTTACAAAACTTCAGCCAGTCAATGCTGTGCATGACATATATGTAACTTTAGTGTGTTGTAAGTCCAGCACGTTTCCAGTGCCTGCTTTGTTAGAAATACCAAAGTCCTTCAGAACATGGTAAGCTGAGGAAAATGTATGGTATGCTTCTTCCTAATTTGAATCCTGGCATTGACAAAAAATCGAGGTATGGTTTCTAAAAAGGAGATTCCGCCTCCGGAAAAGGTACCCTGCGAAGCAGCCCTGCAGAGCCCTCCGCCCGTGGGAGTAATTTCAAAGAAATTTCCAAATGTCTCTCCCTCTGGCGCCGGGAGGTGCTGCCACGCACCCTCGCGAAGGCTGCGGCGTCCCCGCTGGGAAGCGGGCAGAGCCGGGGCCGCCAGGGGCGGGCTCGGGAGCGGCTCACGCCGCGCCCTCGCCTCACGGCCGCCGGCACCACCGGCACCCGCGGCGGCCCCGCACCCCGCCGGGGCAGCGAGGGCTCCCGGCAGCCGCAGGCGGGGGCAGGTGGCCCTGCCCCTCGGGCACCACCTGGCGCCGGGCCGGAGGGGCACGGGGCAGACCGTGCTCTCACGGCCGCCCGCGAAGGCACCTCCCGCTCCCGCCGCCGCCGCTCTCGGGCGCTTGCTCTGGGCGGGCGCCCGCTCCCCGCCCCGGCGAGGAGGAGCGCGCCTCCCGCCCCCTCCTCCGGGGGAGCCGGGCAAGGCATGTGCGTGCGGGGTGGCGCCTGCCGGAGGCGCACCAAGCCCCGGGCTGGCTGCGCGGCGGCCGCGGCATCCCGGCGCACCATGCCCATGCCGCTGCCGCCGCCGCCGCGGCTCCTCCTCTCCGCCTCCCGCGCGGGAGCGCGCCCCGCTCCACTCCCCGGCTGCCTCCTGCAGCAGCGGCGGCGGCGGCGGCGGCGCTGAGGGAGTTGCGCGGGCTCTGCCCGATGTGGCAAGAAGCGATCATGATGAGGAGGAGACGCCGCTACCTGCTGGATCGGGCAGAGCAGGCGGGCGGCGGCTACGGGGCGAGCGCCGAGCAGTCCCGCTCCCGGGACTGGCTCTACGAGTCCTACTACTGCATGAGCCAGCAGCACCCGCTCATCGTCTTCCTGCTCCTCATCGTGATGGGCGCCTGCCTGGCCCTGCTAGCCGTCTTCTTCGCCTCCGGGCTGGTAAGAGACACCCTCCCAGTCTGGGACCCGCGCCGTCCCCGGGTATCCCCGCTGCCGTTGTCCGGCATCCCCTGTCCCGCCGCCCCGGTGGCATCCCCGCACCCGGCGCCCTCCGTCGAGCCAGGCTGAACCGAGCCGGGCGGGGCGGAACGGGACGGGACGGGACGGGACGGGTGAGAGCCGGTGCTGCAGCTCCTGCGGCGGAAAGTTGGTGGCGGGAGGCGCCGAGGTGGCGGCGGGGGCCGGGGAACCCCCGCCCAAACTTTGCTGCCCGATGTTTGGAAGCGACGCTGGAGCAGCGGCCGCGCGGCTGATGGAGCGAAAACTGAGTCAACAAGCGCATCGAGTTTAATTCACTTAATTCCTTGGCTCCGCTCTCTTCCAACTCGCGGCTTGGCCGTAGTGGCCTTTGTAGTGGCAGGGTTTAAATCGCCGCACATAGATGCAGTCGGTACCCGTATCTAAAGTAATACTTTTAGGGCAAGTAAGCAAGGGGCCGTGCCCTCCTTATATACTCTTCCCCCCCGCGCCCTCTTCCCCGATACCGTTTTCTAGTGTTTGACCCATTTTCTCAAGGAAGCCTTTGGGACAGCGCAGCACTCGTTATTAAGGAAGGTGAAGTTTGGTCGGTCGGATCCCTTTCCTACATGACCAGTGCGGGGCTTCCAGCTTTTGGGAGGAAAAACATGTCACAGAGGCAGATGACAGTCGATATCAGTTTATCTCCCCCAGAAATCGGTGGCATTTGCCCTTGCATTGAATGCAAAGGAAGAGCTGCAGAGAGCAGTAAAATTCTTGCTCCTTACAGTTTTCCTGCTGTTAGTGATTAGAGACAGGCTGTTGGTTTTACTGTATACTTCTGAAGTAAAGAATGGGATTTGAGTGGTCACAAACTCTTTTTTTAAAAACAAATCTTCTAATGGTCTCTTGAAAAGCATAATGTTTATTGAATAGAGCTAGTGGTCATTAAAGGTGAGGATGAGTAGGTTAGTATAATCTAATGGATTCTCTTCTAGAGGGACTGCAGCTAGGGTTTGCCTTATACTGAGAATCCTGCTTTCTTACTTGATCAAACTTTTGCCTTAAAAACTGCAGGAACTGCTTGCAGGATTAGCTGAACTTCAAGTCAATTGGTGGCTTATTTCCTTTCACTATTTGTATTAACTGTATTTTGTTTCAAGTGCCTTTCCTGTTAAGTACAGACCAGTTGTAAAAGGGCTAATGTGAGACCAGTAATGGTGATGCCTCATAATTCAGCTGCTTAGTGTCTAAGTGTTTCAATTTTGGAGCTCTGTGTATAAAATACAGGTTTGACCCCTTATCTCATTCTGGTGTGTTAACTTGGCTGCTTGTCCATCAGGGCTGAAGGGACCAATGGAAGGTGGAAATGAAGACTCTCAGGCATATGCTGAGGCATAGTTGGGTGTGGAGACGTACACCATTACTCAGCTACAGTCAAGGTGGCAGAATCTGGGCTTGGCAGTGTTTAGCACTAGATTTTGTACCTTCGGTTGCGGTATGATCTAAAGATTGTGGTTATTTTGATAATTCTGTTTCTTGAGGTAAATCATTTACAGTAACAAGGGTGGGCATAACACTGGGCCTGGGTCAAAGGACTGCTCAAAGTTATGGAAACAAAACTTGGAGCTGGCTGAGTCTTGCCAGGCATTCCTACTTCAGAAAAAGTGAATTTTTATAGTTCAGTCTGCATTTAGAATTCCAGACATACCGGAAAAGGAAAAAAATGCTTTTAAAACCTTTTTCCTGAGCCTTTATCTTCCTGTAGCTAACAACTGGATGGGTGAATGGAGAAAGAGGTGGGGCTCATCCTTAAAGTTTCCAGTTGACAGATGAAAGTAACTTCAGGCAGAGAAAAAGCTTGCCTATATGGATTTCCAGCCACAGGATGTTGGACAAAATCCTTTGGAGCCCTGCCCAGAGTTTCACCTAAAAGCGCTTTATTATAGTCTAGCTTCTGTTGCATTTGTGATTAAAATATTGAATTTTAATTGAAAACCACTGAAGGTTTAGGTATGTTTCTCCTACATCTGCATAAAGAATACTCATTTTATATAGCAGTGGAATCTTAATCATTTCTTTGTGCCTGATAATTTAAAAGGGACGTGCAGTTAGGATTATCTGAGCCACAAAAGGCAGTATTAATATCCTTGTCTTCCATTTTGCACAATTTGTATGTGTGTGATTGTTTTGACAGAAGATTTAATTTTGTGGAGAAGGTGCAATGGAAGTGAAGTGGGATAGTTCTGTGTAGATCTGTGGTATGCATTTGAAGTTAAAGGAAGTATTAACAGTTGTTTCCTTTAGGTTCTGTACAAAGCAGTTAAGATTTGACTGAAAATTATTTAAGCCTGTTGTGGAAGCAAAACTCCAAAATGACTCACCATAACACTCGATTTGTATTTCTTGCTTGTACTTCAAAGAACAGCTTAGAACATGGAACGTGGGATTGGACATTGTTAAGATGGATATTCACGAAGCATAAACCATTTTTATGATCTAGGCTTTCTTAAAAAAACTGAGAAACCAATGGAAGTGAGAGGCTTTCTTTCTATTTTAATGTTTTATTTAGTTGTTAAAATCACTGTGATTTTGAATTCCCCCTTTTTTTTTTTTTTTTTTTTTTGGTGGCAATATATTCTTAAGTGTTCCCAAACACAGCCAGCCACACAGGGATGTATTCCACTTACTCAGCTATTTCAACTTGTCAGAATACAAGCTATAGCCTTCCTAATTTCAGATGAAAAATTTATTAAAGCTGTTGCAAAATTACAGTAAACAAGATTACTTTCAAAGTGTGCCTGGAAATCTGATTACTTTTGTTTCAGACAATGTGCCGCTATTATTACTGAGAGAGGTTTCTTGGGAGATTTTGCTTTTGTTTCAGAAAACTATTGTGATTTTGACCTTTGGAATTAAGCATTCTATCTCCTCAAGCACTAGATATAAAACTCCCAGAGTCTGCTTGAAAGATGACCATTTACAGCTTGTAGTTTTAAATAATGTACTGATAGTATCAACCTTTGAATTTCCTGTGTCAGAGTATCCTCTGTATTTCTCTGCACCTGGCGTGAACTGCAAACTGGCAAAATGAGATCAGTCATCCATGTTTAGCTGCTGCTTTAATCGATAGAGAGTAAATTATTTTTCCGAACCGGTGAAAAACTTCCACCATTTAAAAATGCCAGAGGTCAGCTTCATTTTCTCTCCGACTGTTGTATTGTTCTTTCAATATAATATGTAGGACAAACTCATTATTTGCCCTCTCTCCCTTTTTAGCACTAAAAACTTATGACCATTTTTTAGTGGAATCTAGAATAATTTTGTCTCTGACCAGAGCGTATCTATTATAACTGCAATTTGTAGGAGATTAAAAAAGCACCACTTTAAAATTCCTAATGTAAGATATGAGTGTTATGGAATTATCTGAAATTGTGATGTGTTGTTTCTTACACGGTTAAACAAATCTCTGACTGAAGAGAGAGTTGATGCCCAAATTGTACAATTTATTGGAAGGCCATAAATGTCCTTTATCCATGTATTTTTCTAGACATAAAAATTTCCCAGTCCATAAACATAGGCTGCAAGAAAAAGCGATAGTTCAGGGATATCAGAATCTTTTAACACTTATGGTATAAGTGGGAGAAGATCTAAGTCTGTCAAGATGTTCTTTCTGTCCCTTTTCCCAAAACTCAAGGTTCACCAGTCTGCTACCAGATACATATGTATGCCCATGCCTCTTGCTCAAAACCTGCAAGCCTCCTATGTGGTGTTTAATGTTAGTCTGCAGCCCTCATCTCCTTATCTCCCTCACAAATTCTTGCTGCTACATGTGACCTTGTAAAGTTCTTAAGATGTGGTTGTTGATGTGTTGATGCTGGTATGTAGATGCATGCCTCTTGCTGGTATCATTATCCGAGTGGAGCATATGTTGAGTGAAAAGTGCTTCTGCAGTGTGGCATTCTGTTGCCTTTCCTCTTTTAAAGCACCTGAGATGTCTTTGGGTTAGCCCCCTAATGTGGAGCAGAGGTATTAGTTACCCCCTCAACCACTTCTTTGAAGTTCCTGAAAAACTCACGATCATGCTGGTAGGCTCACTTATGGTTCCTGAACCTTTTTACTGATTCATAAATTCAATAAGCTAAAGATTGGCTGCACAGCTGCTTCACTGACATGCCCAAATACCTGTCTGTAGCAAGACGGAGAGTAGTCAATCATGCTTAAGAGGGGAGTACGATTAACTAGGGAGGTGTACTTCTGGCATGGCAAATGTACATTTTGCAGGAACTGGTTTTCTGGCATCAGACTGACTGAATTTACCTTCAGCTGATCTGCATGGAAGAAGAGGTAGGTGCCTCATTCTGAAGAAGTACATGAGAACTTTTTAGCTGCCAACCTGGCTGGCAGGGAACTGTCTGTGCAAATACAACAGGAGCAGGAGAGTCCTCTAAGCCTTCTGAAGCTTGAACTGCATGTGCCATTTCTTTGGGCCCTTGCTCAGAAAGACAGCAAATCTTCCTTCCCTCAAATTGATGTTATTCCTGAAATAAATCCTTACTGTTTCTGGTAAAAACTAGACATCAGCCAAGCTCTTCCAGATTTCCACGATCATAATCTCATGCTGAAATAAAGAGAGACAAGTCTTCCAAGTCCATGTGGAAAAAGTAGCTTTAGAAGATGTTTCATCATTCTCATTGCAGTGTTTCAAGTGATAAGATGTCAGTATAAGAGCATCTGATACATACCTCTGGTAATGTTCTCATCACTCTGGGTCTGAAAAATTCATCTGTCCACAGCAAAATGCCACCACACTGATGATGTGATTTTGTATCTGTATTCATGAGATGCTCTGCTAAAACCTAATTGCATAGAGTAATATAGCCATAATATAAGATCATTTTTACTCTCAATTTTAGGAAATCTTTGAGATCACCTCTGTGTAATTTACAGTTTTTTTTGGTTTAGGAGCACCAATGTTTTCCTGAAGTCCAAGAATACCCAAGGTCTGAAAGCATTCTTGGAATCCTTGTAGAGTGAAAGTAAGCCAAAGCATCTGCTATGCTGCTTTCAAACTGCGGTATATCCATTCCCTCAAGAAGAAAGCTAAGCCACAGCAAAGGTAATGAAGTAGGAAAATCCTCACTAATTGAAGGACAAGCAGAGGTTGTTTGTATGCTTGATGCTGTGGTTGTTGTGCCCAGGAGGTACTTACCTCTTCTTAAACTCATTCTACCAGATTATTGCTACTACCAAGATGAGAAAGAATTCAAAATAAACACCAGTGTATTTACAATGCCTGTTCTTTTCATAATTTCAGTTATAATTGAAGGTACAGTTCTGCTTGCAAGTCCCCTATTAAAATGTTCCATGAGGAAATCCCATGTTTCTAATTCTTTTTTCTTGTCTCTAGACACCATATTGCAATATATTTTTCTAGCTATAGTTGCTGTTTTTTGATACAGTCTTAGGATATTGTTATCCCTGCTCAGTGTTCCTTCCAATAATATCTTTGATTCTCTGAGAGTGACTTTTGTAGGCCAGTACTCTTTAGTCAGGCTGGAAAGGTTGCTGTATTTTCCTCTCTAAAGCAGAAATTGCCTAGCTTTCTGTCAGGTTTCATTCCTCAGTACAACATCAGTCTGGGCTTCTTCTTCTTCCTTCATTCACTAATGACACTCCCAGTACATCTGTGGTTACTTTTAATGCTGCTAAGAGCTTGTCTCATTTGCCAGTCCTTAACAATCCTGGAAACAGAGAGCTGTCAAGTTAATGAGGTCCTGGTGGCAACCTCACTTTGTATACTTCTGTTTCATCCTTCGTATTGGATAACCTGACTTATGAATAAGAATTGGACAAAATCACGGGTATGGCTATGCTGGAAAAATACTTCGTCTTGAATTGTAATTGTAGTCTTAATAAATTAAAGTTTTAAAATAAAGTTTTATGAATACTCTGGCAATGGAAAACTTATTTAATGTCACAAATTGTGACTCAAAATGGTGGATCCACAACTCTAATCATTACTGCAGCTGACAGAAATGATAAATAACATACTGACTAGAGCTGTTGTTTACTGCAGTGCAATGAGAATAAGACAAATAATGGATTGGGCTACAATTGTCTGCTGTCTTTATCAGCATCAAGCCAGGTATGTGGATTCACAAATCATGTGTTGGCAACTTCATAGTGGATCTGCCATGGACCTTTGAATACCTATCTGCTTCTCTTCCTTAATTTTTTTTTTAATTGGTTTCAATTTCCTTGTTATGAACGAATATATTTGACCCATTTGTAGGGATCTTAAAACTTGAATAAAAATAGTGAATAGGTTTCTTTGAGCCTTCAAGAGGTCCTCTAAATTAAGGACATTGACCAGAGATCACGGTCCCTACATTTATGCTGTGATTAAGAAAACTTCCCCTTGTTATAATAGTAGCAGTCACTGGAATCTTCCAGACTGCACCATGTCTCTCTCCAAGCTGATGGTGGTATGGACACAGATAGGTCTCTTGAGCAGCTGGGTGTGCGGGCATCATAGGAACAAAGTGCAACTGAATGCCTGTAGTGTTTCATCCTGTGCCTGCATCCCCAGTCATAGCCAAGCTCTGATTCCAATCAGTTATTTGTAGTGGCTTCTACATATATCAAAATGAACTGAGACAGCTCAAGCCATATTGATCTGTGATGATAAGATGCCAACAGATTAAATTTCTGTTTTGAGGAATTCGGACCCCACAATAAGTGAGTTAACACAGTTCCACCCCTTTTCCCTGATTTTTTTTTTTCTTTAAGCATCAGTCCTGATCCTATTGGGGAAAAAAACAAACCAAAACAAAAACAAACCCAAACCCCAGCTCCATGCATTTATTCTCCGGATCTTTTATTTTTGTGTTTTGAGTAAGCAACCTTCAGACGCTGAACCTTACTCAGATGATGCTGAAGGGCCTGTTGCACCATCTGTGCAGAGGAGTGTGAGGCTGTCTCTACACTTACCCTCCCAGTTGTCTGTTTCTCCAGCCTGTATAGAAACATTATCTTTTGTCTCTAAACAGAACCCTTTTTCTTAGTGGTGCCTAGATGATATAAAATCCCCTTGCTGTTTCTGGTGTGAACCTGTTCCAGACTTGTGTTTGGGAGAGGCAGAGGAAATAGCAGCCATCATGACTGGCCTCTCAGCCTTGCTCTCAGGCCTACTAGTCTGAGCATCTACTTCTTCCACCATCTGTGGTTTTTCTTGCCTGGAAGATGTGCTCCGGAGTGCAGGAACAATGGTTTCTGTTTGCATATACCAGAGACCAGCTGAGCTAAGAGGTCCTCTGACCTGTATGTGTTTCCCATATAGCTTCAGGTGCAACTAGTCTGGAGTTTGATCACTGGATAGTCCCTTGAGATCCCATGTAGACTGACAGATTTTCATATCTGCTCACTAGTATTTCCAAAAGTAGCTAGAACTTGCTTTTCTCTACCTGCGTCCTCACTGCTAACTGTGTGCTATGGGACCTTTTAAAGACCCTAAATGCTTTGGCGTGCCTAGTGAACATGCTCACTTATGGGTTAAGTGGGATTGCTGTCCTCTCATTCCAGGTAAAATTTGCACATCGCTATATTCAGTTTGCTAGTACTTTGATCAGTCCTGCAGGAAAGTCCTAGGAAGACTAGATTGCCCCCAGCTCCTTTTCCAGCAAGACTGAATTCAGGCTGAGGACTCAGACACCTTATTTCTTCCAAGAGTTGTGTAGGAAAACAGATGTTCTTTGAACTTATCTCAGCACCTGCTTGCTAGTGTTCCTGCTCTTAGAGAATCATAGAATTGTTTAGGTCAGAAAGGACCCTTAAAAGCATCAAGTTCAACCATTAACCCAGCACTACCAAATCCACCGCTAAACCATGTCCCCACATCTACATGTGTTTTAAATACCTCCAGGAGTGGGGACTTTGCTTTCCTGGGCAGCCTGCTCACCCTTTTGGTGAAGAGATTTTCCCTAATATCCAATCTAAACCTGCCCTGGTGCAACTTGAGGCCATTTTCTCTTTTGTTATTGCTTGTTACTTGGTGAAAGAGACAAAAGATCCATCTCACTACAACCTCTTTTCAGGTAGTTGTAGAAAATAGTAAGGTCCCCACTGAACTTCTGTTTCTCCAGGCTACACAACCTTAGTTCCCTCAGGTGCTCCTCATAAGTCCTGTTGCTTTATATACCCTGGCAGGTGGATAGATTCTATATCGTTGATGAAGGCACTGTGGTGTCCTTTGTAATAGCACAATGGTCTGAGAACAGTCTACTCTGGTCAAAACCTAGGAAGTGGTAGGTTGTCCAGACCAGTAGGTGGTCCTGTGATCTCCACTAGCACCCTGCTAGCTTGTGCCAGAAAATGGCCATGGACTGTCAGTGGGGCTTGTTTCTGCTCCAGCAAGTCCTGGCAATTTCCAAACCTGACTGGTAGCTGGTGGGATTTTAAAAAGTTGCTTTAAGTGATGTGATGTCTGTTTAACACTGAAACAATTTACCAGATTGATATTGTTTTCTTCAATTTTTAGTATTTTCTTACCTGTTCTTGAATGCAGTGGGGTAACAGCATTGGTTAAATAAGCCCTCAGCTAACACAAAATAGAAATGCCTGGATTTGCACAATCAGTTTTGCTCTATTGCCTATGAATATGTCTGAAGTTTTGCTCCCGAGATGTTCTTTGGCACAACTGTGTTTCAAATGTAAGTTAACCTGTTTGTGACCTTTATTTGAAATATATACCTATTGCAGAAATAATACCCATTGCAGAATGTGGTCCCGATCTTGGAGTCAAAAACGAAATAAGAAATCTCTTTGGTTTGAAATTAGTTGAACTGAGAGACATATGAGAGTGTGGAAAGTGTCCTTAGGAGAGTAAACTTCAAGAACATTTTTGTGATAATAATAACCGGTTTTCGTATGTAATTGCAAAACCTTAGGAAACACTTGAAAAGTAGTTACACAATGATAATAGTGACTTTTCAATATTAAAACTATTTTTCATGCTACTCTATTATGCTGATGTGTTAAATCTGAGGAATATTCTTGCAAAATGTATTTCTAAGAGACCCATTAGAGAAAGAAGGCTTTTTCTTCCTTAAACAGACCTTTAAAACGAACCTTATGTGCTGAAACTCATGTGCTCCCCGGTTCAAATTTTGTGATCTTTACTTTTAAGCAAGTTCTATCTTGACATTTGTTCTTGATTACAAGTTATTATGTCAGGAGTAAAGTGGTGAGGGAAAGCCATCTTTTAGCTTTGATTTAAAAGTGACAGCCAAGATATGTGACTGTCTGTATTAAATAGCTCAAATAACTGAATGAGTACTTCTGAATTCCATGAATCTGAACAGGTATTTCAGAATTCTGTGGATCTATATGGGTACAAGGAAGGCCATGATTTCACTTTTAATACATGTTACGGTTCAGTTAATTTGAAAAACATGTCTTTGTGTCTTGTGAAGTAATGTATTATGCACAGTGTTTTAAGTGATGGAGCTCTTTCAACAATGACATATTTTGAATATATTTAACTGCAAAACATATGTTTTTCATAAGTTTTTTACTCAATTTATCTTCATGTAATGGGACTTGCATAAATAGTAGTTGCATTTATTGCAGAGTTTCTTTAAGATTTCTCTAAGGATAGGAAGGATTTTGAGAATAAGCTAAACTAAGTTTTTAAGCCACATTTTGTGAGAGGGATTCAGAACCAATACATGCAGAATAAAGCACACAAGAAAAATATGTTGATCACTATATTTACATTAAAAGTAATTAAATTATGTGGGTAGTTGCTAATTAGCTCTGGAGGCTGAAATAATTAGTTTAATCGAAGTACAAACTTTTGCTTGCTTCTTCCCTCTTCAGAACAGGACACTTCAGGGAGCCAAATGTAATTAACTATCATTGCTCTCTAGGACATGGCTTTTGTTCTGTGGCTGCCAGCTAGTGCCACGGGGCAGGACAATTTTAGAAGTGCACTAGCTGAGTGCTGTAGTCACTAGTTACCCTAGTAACTGAGTCGGACTGTCTTGTTTTTCATAGGCTGTTAAGTGTTTTAAAGTAAAATTGTTGATAATTGCCAGCCTAAAAGAAGATTGAGATGCTGCTGGATGACTGAAATGCATGACAATCCCATTCATGTTCCTAACCCTCTGTGGGCCTTCTGAACCCAAGCTTATTAAATACATCGTTGTATGCACTGACAGATTTTATATGACATATGGCTAACAAGATGAGAAGGTACAATTTGATGGAAAATAAACTGAGAGAGAGAAAACTGCTGATACGGCAAATAAAGATGGGTAAAGAAACTGCTCACTGTTCAAGATGAGTACATGGTGTTTGCACAGGATGTATTTATGTATATAAAAGATCGAGCACACACATTATGATTCTACTAATTATGTTTTTGGCAGGGATAGGTGTCTATCCTCTATTCTGTGGCATATGATACAGTAGGAATGGTCACAGGCTCATGGGGTTTCGGTGACTTATTTGTATGCAGACAGCTCCAGCGGAGGTTGTTCCTGTTGGTCTGAGATGGATACAGCCTTTAAACATCAAAAGAGCTGTATCAAAGCACAGTTGTGCCCGCTCCATGCAGAGAAGAGAAACCTTAAAACCAAATGTTACTCCTTTAGTATGTAGCCACTGTATTGCAGCTTTGACTATCCTTGGAAACCCATCTTTTCTAGTTCTTTCGCATTCATTTGAAAGTGGTGATTGGACCAGAATTCTTATGGTGTTCATCGTGCATTACGGTGGCATTGTGATGTTCTCTCTTGTTTATTCTTTTCCTATGTTCTGCATTTTGGATTGTTTTTTGACTGCTAGTGAGCACCGGAGTGATGTTTTTATGGGTCTGCCTATGATAAACACCAAATCTAAGTGTTAATAGCCAACAAAAAGCCTGTTGTCATGTGTATAAAATTCAGGTTGCTTTGTCGGAGCTACATCCCTTCAAATACATCTCAGCTGAAATTCATCTGCCATTTTCTTGCTCCATAGCAACTATTAGGAGATCCTGTTGTGTTTCTTCAAGGTTGGCTCTCATCTTTGTCAGATTGCTATCCAGCTCTTTTCCCAAGTTATCTGTGGATTTGCCAAACAACATACACCCTAGGATTCCTGAGGACTTTGGTACCTTTGTTTTTAATAAATTTTGCCAGGATAGATGTCAGACTTGCTGGTACTTGTCTTAGTCTTTGAGACGGATACCAGGAGAGATTGGTGACACATCACATTCCCATCTTGGTATACTGGGGAACTTTTGGTGGAGGTTACATCTTACTACAGCTTTAGATCTTTCTCCTTTGAGGCTTGTTGGCTCTTTCTGGTGAACCCTGTCTGCCTGTGGTAATTTTTTTTTTACATTTAGTGTTGCTGCTTTTGTCTGTAATGCTTTATACCAGTGCTCCAATTTGAGGCAGATTTTCTGATGTGTTCTGCTGTATAGGTTATTTTGGAGTGAGAATTTTCCCACACTGAACACAGATTAAAAAAAAACCCAGCCAAACCCTTTCTGCTACAGTCTGCTCTTCTCTAACTGTTCTTTTTAATACCTGCATCATCTGTTTGCTTAGAAGTCCTTTAGCAGGCTGCCAACTCCTGATTATGTTTCAAAAATAATTTACGACTTATTTTATACTCCTAAAAATAATTTCTCAAGCAAGCTCTTTTCTTGGCCTGCATTATTTAGTCTGTATATTAATAATGATAAATGTTATGATCCTTTTTATTATACCCTTCCAGGTTTGGTTTTTTATGTGTGTCTGTTTTTGTTGTTGTTTGGTGGGTTTGGGGGGTTGTTTTGGGTTCTTTTGGCTTTTTTTTTTTTTTTTTCCTATTAAAGATAATTCTTAGAAACTTCCCTACTTGGCTATTCAGGCATTCTGGTTGTTTTTTGACGTTTCTCAAGTAATTTTGTGGAATTAATTAGCTTTTATCCTGTGCCTCTGAGTTTTATAGTGTCTTCAGGTCAGATACGAAGATTTTAATCTTTAAGCTTTCAATTTTAGTGTTTGAGTTTTGTTTTTCACTTGTTTGCTTTGGAAGCTTTGTCATTGTTATAAAGCAGATCCTCAATAGCAATATTTTGTGAACCATGTTCTTTCCTCTTCTTGAGATCAGATTGGGTGTTTTTTCTTTCTTCATATGGGTGTTTTTTGTTTGTCTGTGTACTTGTTTGTTTTATTTTTCTGCAGCGCATGAGACACAGACAATCGTCTCAGCTTCCATCTGCTGTTGAAATCCACAGCAAGTCTATTTGGGTGTCACTAAATTATCCCTTGACCTCTTGTGTGTTTCTTCTTTGACAGCCTTTCTTATATCTGCATTTCATAGAATCTCAAATAGTTTGTCGTGGTTGGATAACCAGTACCCTAGGTAGTTTATTTTTATGAGCCTGTGCTGTTCAGTCTCTTTTTTTGGTTCATAGCCACCTGTTACTATTTGTTAATTCTTCTAGACTGTTAATATAGGCCCTGCTGAAGTGTATTATGCCTTTCAGTCTTCTCTACTTTTTCAGTATTCTGCTAATGGTCCTTTTTTCACCAAGTTTTCAAAAAGACTGTTGTGTAAATAATGCTTTAACAATTTTAGTTCTTCCATCTCGCTTCCTAGGCTTATAGAGAAGAGTACTTTCACATGGGTGCTTTATTTCTTCGAAAAACTTAAAAAAGAGAGTCTGTCTGTTCTGCCTTTCTTTTGCTGTTTCGTTCTTGCTTGAGTTTAATCTACTTCGGTCCTTTCATCTAGTTGAGACTTACAGGTCTCTTTGAAATTACTGCTTCTCTTAAACCATGTACTGTGTTTTTATAACCTCTTCAGTTTGAATGTTTTCCTCTGACCTTTAAAGTGCCAGCAAATTCATTATTTTCTAGTTTAGATTAAGCTCAGATACCTTCTAGAGGCTTTCTTCCTATTCCCCAAGTTTCCCTGTTTCTTTGATTTCCCTTTGGAACACATTTTCTTAGCTGCTTATTGAACTTTTGATTGTCAACCAGTCTTGTTTTGGCAGCATTTCTGGGAATGCTACCATAGTTCTCTGCTTCTTCAGTAGCAACAAATATTTTGCCTCCAGAACTTTTCTTTCAATTTCCGCATATTACTGTTATTTGCAGACTAGCCATGGCCTTTGACTTAGCACTTCCAAGGAACTTTTTTCCAAACTCTCTGTGGGGTCTGACGTTTCTTGCATTAAACGGAGAAGTCTGTGATCTCTGGTATGTTGGGACTGTGTGTTCCTGATAATCATTGCTACAACACAGAGACAGGTGAGGTTCACTCCTAGCTGTCAGGCAAACTTTTAAAAAACTGGATACAATTGTTTTCTACTAAGCTAGAAGATAAATAATATCTATATGTAGCTGGACTCACTGAAAAAGTGCTTGGCTCTGTAGTCAAACATGTAGGTGGTCAGAAGGGTGTTCATAAGACCTACATGGTTGGTCACTGTATTAGTCACTGTATTGGTCACTATTAGTCCCATGGGCTAATGAGGACAGACCCTGTAAAGTCAAAGAACTGTTCCTGTTGGACTTCAGCAGTATTACACACTTCTCATACGGGGAGAATTTTACAGCACGCGTTGTTCGTGGCTTTCAAGTTTGAGGAAAGGTCCAGGTGGCCAGAATGTCATCTGAAGGATTTGGATGAAATCTTGCTGCTCCCATAATGTTCCCATGTACTGACAAATATGCAATGGTGTAGAATATGTCCATGAATGTGGAACTGTTTCTTGTGGTTACAGATGGCATTACACAGCAGCTTAGCAGTTAGAATTACTTGATCTATATGATGTGCAAATGGCTGGACTGATTGCTTATAGTGAGGAGTCAGACATCACTGCTAACAAGTGCAGACTGCACATCAGACTCATTAATAGACAGAACCGGATTTCTCAAGACATCATGAAACAACTGGATTTGAGCCTGATGCTGTTATCATCGATCTACTAAGCCAGAAAGAGAATGCTGAATCAGAGGGGAAAAAAATTCAGGCACCAGAGGGCCTTAGTGAAAATCAAAAGCTTCGTTGACACAAACTTCAGGACACTTTGATTAAAAGATATGGTTCAGTTAATTTTCTCCTAGTGTCCTTGAACACGTTGCACAAAACTCAATGAAACGTTAAAAAAAAAACAAAAAAAACAAAAAAAAAAAAAACAAAAAAACCACGAGAAAGCTTCTAATCAGGCGGCTTAGGAAGAAAAATGAGCAAACTTTTATGTTATGAAAGATAAATGGTGGGCATAAAAGGCAGAGGAGTTTTTCTAAGTTGTGGATCCAGAAAATACAATGGGGACCTGGAAATAGCATCTGGTCTTAAAGACACTGAATCATTTCTGAAGTGAAGATGGGCTAATACTGATGGAATTGATGGAAAAGAAATCTGAGACTGCCAGCCAAGACTTTTCAGTTGTTATCTTAAATGATGAAGTCCTAGATGAAACTGTACAGCTACTTGGCCAGGAGCAGGGTGTGGCATCTCCTAGTAAAATGGAGATTTTTCCAGCTGTCTAGCAAATGGCACACAGTGCAGTCAACAGTTAGGCAGAAGACTTTTGCAGCTTTTGTAGAGAACTGTTTCTTAAGGTGTTAGAGAATTTAAATACTGTCCAGTTTTAAAAAGAGAAGGATGTTTATCTCTTCTGAAAATTTTTGTCTCAAGTCCTGGAAAAGGCTTTACAGGAAAATCGAGCAGTTTTTGCTACAAAGGTAACTCAACAGATTCTTTCAGTCAATTAGTCTGGTTAAAGGAAAATGCTATGTTTTGATTGAGAGGTCAGTAAGGTAGTAATCCTTAATCTTTTTTAACACACAACATTTTTAAAAATATTGAAGATATTGAAATTGAAGATAATGAAAATTGAAATTGAGAATTGAATAGATGTATGAAATAAAAAATTAAATTAATATCTGAAGAACATTACATATTTGCATATATTTACATTTAGAAAGCATTTCATTGAACTCAGAAAAAAAGTGATTTTAGTAGGAATTTAATGTATTAAATGGTTTGAATTAATTCAAATAGTGTGATATTTTAGATCCCAGCAGGAATCTTCTGTATATAGTCTGCTATTAATTTCCACTAGATGAAAATATTAAGAAAAAAGTATCAAAAGAATAAGGGACCATGTTAAAATATTTTTATGCTAAAACTGGTCTTTTAACTGCTTCTTTGTTCATTTTTACAGATTTCTTCATCTGACTATGTTTACATATATAAGAGTGAAATGCTCTATAGCAGCTTTACTGTTTAGAATTAAAACTGAGAGTATGGCATTATCTGGAAAAGAACAGAATGTAGAATGAGAAAAGGTGGTGGATTTTAGAAAGATGAGTGAAAGTGACTCTTCAGATTTTAGTGGTGATAACAAGATTATCACACTTCTGAAGAATTTGTGGGGGTTGGAAAAATTTCTAACAGTAGACTTTTTAATTTCTTCAGTAATTAAAAGACAGCAAGATAGAAAACACTCAGGAAGACAGAGCTGTCAGGTAAGATCCATGTTATTGCAGGCTTAGCCATTATGTTCACAAGTGTCATGCTGATATTTTAATTCCATTACCTCTGGTGTATTTTAATTTCAGAAACTAGCAAAAAAAAAAAAAAAGTGTTTGGGTATAATTTTTTTTTTTCATTCTTCCTCCCACATCTTTGAGAAATGGTTAAAGTAACAGAACAATTAGCCTTCAGAATTTGTTTTTGCATACTGGCTTTTGATCTGCTAAACCCATTGGTGATTGCACATATTGATCAGCAAGCTACAAGTTCTAAATGTCCTGCTCTTAAAATTACAATTCTATAAAGACTGAGTTCCTTTGAAGTAATAGGAAAATATTGTTAGAAGCAGTTTCCAAAATAAAGCTCTTCCTTACAGGGCCTGCTTTTGTTGGCCTGACATTAGCATATATTTTACAGGCAGGATTGTGAAAAATCCCCCTGTACACACTAAGGCTTTCTGTAAAGGATTCAGATTGCTCTAAACTGACATCTAAATATTGTTGATTTGTTGTGAAGCCAGAACCTCCCAGAAAGTACAGTAGTTTTAATTGTGCGTCTGGATATTCTCACTAGTATATTTATAGCATGATTGTTATCACTGAAATGACTTTGCCATCTTTTAAATATGTGGTTTTCCACAGTCTTGGCTTCCTCCAGGAGCTTGTGGTTTCCTTCAGTGCTGTGACCTGGGCTGTGTGACAGATGGTACAAAGAAGTTAATGTTGTCCCGTCAACTGTGAGGGGTCTCATTTCTCTTGCAACAAGAGTTCTGCCATCCCACCTGGAAGTGCAGAAATCAAAGGTCGAAGTTAAATGCGTTTGCTGTCACCTGGGCTGACATTGTTTGCGACATTACTAAATCGAGTTGACCCTGAGATTAGCTCAGTTGGTTAGAGCATGGTGCTATTCGATGATCCTTGTGGGTCCCTTGCAACTCAAAATATTCTGTGATTCTGTGATTCCCTGATTCTATAATGACACTAAGTTTGTGGGTTCATTCCCCATATGGTCAAATCATTTAAGATATGGGCTTGATGATCCTTGTGGTTCTCTTCCAACTCACAATATTCTGTGAAAATTAACTGAAACAAATTTCAGAGACGAAAATGATTAAAAATCGCAAAATTCATATACATAATTCAGTAGTTCTTACTACTGCTAGATAGATTTTGTATTTTTTCTCTTACTATGCAAGACTGTATGTATCTTACTCCATGCAGCTCTGTACTCTTGTGAACACTTACCTCTATGCCTAATTTTAAGACCATAATTTTGTTTTCAGTATGACTACCGAAGTGCTTGAAAGCCTTCATGTGTGTATTTAATATTTGTAAGCTTAGTGTTTGCATTACAAAGTTAGCACCATAACTTTCAGCTTTTCGTCTTTTTTTACTTTTATCCTGATCATCACTGTTGCAATAATAACTGCCTGAATGTGTGACTTTGTGAATTCAAGTTGAAAGGTGAGCTGAGTTTTGTTGGGCAGAGTAGGGTGTATGAAAGATCATCTGCAGACTGCACAGGCAGATGTGGGGTTTTTTTGTGGTGTTTCCCTTGGTTTGAACCTCTCAGGGCAGTGGCTGCTCCTGGGCTGGAGCTGGCCTGGTGCAGCAGCTGTGTGTCACAGCGTGCAGTACAGATGTAGGCAGAGCCACAAGGAAAACAAAGACATTGGAAGAGAGGAGGGGGAGAGATTCTTGCAGCATTTCTAGGTACTGAATTGTAAAACTTAAATCAGAGGAAAAAAAACCTTAAAGAAAAAATAGTGGCAACATTTGTAAATTTCTGTGAATTTACAAATTTCTTCATAAATTTTTTGTTTTGATCTAGTTGGAGCAAGTCTGAGACACATAAGAAAGCAAAAAAAGCTACATTAAAATGCTTTTAAATCAAATGTGAACTATTAAAGTTGAAAACTCATCAATAAACAAGACTTATCAGGGCACTAAGGAAGCAACTGAGAATCAGGGAAAAAGAAATGTTTCTTTGTGCTTAGATGTCTTACAAATCATCAAATAAATACTTTCATATTCTTCTGAAAATTTCACCAATATGAAAAAAAATCTGAGGTTTTTCTGCATGAAGTGTGTGGTTAGTGGAGGATTTCATACTGTTGCAGCAGTAGCACTTGGTGCTTGATTTTGGAATCCTTGTTGCTGCAAATGAGGCTGTTAGAATTCATAACAGCTGGGGAATGACTAAAGATCCTATGACCAGATTTTGATATAGAGCTGTTGTACTTTAACCAGGCATAGAGGAATATAAAATCAAATATTTATTCCTTTTTAATGCATCCATAATTAGATGATTTTAAGATGTTAGTGTTGTAATTTCCAAGTGAGTTCTGTAAATAAATTTAAATATTTATTATTCTGAATCTTACTTCAAGTTATATTCTAGTTCTTGCTCTGGGCTTTGTCGCTACATTTCAAAGTAAGTAGTTGCTAGGAAAAAATGTATATGTGTAATCCAGAGTCAGTCCTACCAGACAAATACTTTAAGCAGAAGCAAAATGTGGAGTGGAATTGATTGAGGTTCCCTTCCTCTGGTGAATATTGGTGAATAAACTACCTGCCTGTCCATTACCACCACCCTCTGTAATCCTTCTTGTTACTCCTCAGATTGCCCCTGGCTGTATCACTGTTGGCCACTGGTGAAACAGCAGCCATGGGTAATAGTGGACTTTATGAGGCTTGGTAGTCTCTTGGTGACATCCCTGATACAAGTCCCCAGTTAGCCTCACAACTCTCTAGAGTGTGTCAGGTCAGCCCATGGGTGCCTGTGTGCCTCTCAGAAGAAAGTCACCTACTACTATCACCCATCATGTTTTTTTAGTTGTGTTGGGTTTTACACAGGGAGCAGATGGCGCTGGCTTACTCATCTCCTGATGTGATGGGTCTTTCATCTTCGGTCTGCAGAGGTTCTGCAAGGGCATCCCAGGCTTCAGGGAAAGTTTCTTCTTCCTTTGGGTTCGTGCTGTTGCAAGCTTCCACTGGTCTGCATCATCTGCCCCTCTCCCTTCTGTGTGTGTGCGTGCACCAGTGGTGCAGTTGTTGGCTAGTTGGCCACAGGCTGTGGGTCCACTGCAGACTACGCTTGGAACTAGCTGGCTAACTCAGCCTCCGTGATGTTGTGCAGCCTTCTCACAGCCCTCTGCAGCTCAAATTAGTAAAAGAAGTAGCGTGCAGTATTGTGGTTAATAGTTACAGTAGTAGTTACGAAGAGCTTATTACCGAGAAAAAAATTTTATTTTGATTGAACTCGCTTTTGATATCCAATCATGTATTTCTGGGATCTCCATGTACCATAAGTTTAGACTACATTATTGCTATCTAGCCTTTAAACACATTAGTTTTTAACTTCCTTTTCATTTTCCTCTCTTTCCAGGAAGTTGAAGACCATGTGGCGTTTTTAATAACCGTTCCAACTGCCCTAGCAATTTTTTTTGCTATATTTATCCTTGTCTGCGTAGAACCTGTATTTAAGAAGCTTCTTCGTGTATTTTCTCTGGTGGTCTGGGTGTGTCTTGTTGCCATGGGATATCTCTTTATGTGTTTTGGAGGAATCATCTGTCCCTGGGATCAGGTAAGACTGTCATTATTACTGATTTTACTTCCATTGGGTAAATTTCCAAGAACCATTCTACACAATAGCATTCACATTCATTTTTGTGGGACATTTCATAAAATGGTTTTGTGACTATGTGGTTGCATGCTGAGACTCCCTGCATCTATTTTATAAATACCAGAGATGTGCATACTTAGGATATATTAGGAAATATTTGGAGGACTTCGCTTTCACATTTTTAAGCTTCTCTGTGTAATGAATATTTGAATCCAATCACCAGCTTCTTTATACAGTCAATATTTGATTCTAGTGACCAATTAATATGGCAGAAATGCTAGCTTTGTTCAGCACTGCTGATGCTATCTTCTTCAGTGTAAAATGTTAGAGCTCTCAGTGTAGGCTTTCTGTGGTTTTCAAGATGTTCTCTAGCAACGTGTGAGAAAAAGGACTGGGAGTTTCCTTGCTTGTCTAGGGAAATGAGTGAGTAGAGAAGCAGTGAAGTACCTTCCACATTTTTTAAATTTAGTAATGGAGACAAAGCAAAATATAATTGCAGCCTAATGGCAGCACTTTTGAAACATCAATAAATGATGTACAATATCCAGTGCTGCACCTGATCGATTCTTCTGCGTTCTTCCATATTATTTTCTTTTCCCCAAACGGCTCTATGTGGGAATACTCCTGGTAAAATAATTTTAAAACTCTTCAAAGGATGGAAAAAAAAATATTTCAAGCATATAAATTTGTCTTCTGAAAATTTCATGCTAGTTCCATGAGTTTAGTATAACCTTTAAATGGTATTGCTCTATCCAGAATGCCTTCTAGGTCTTTGAGATACACTTGAAACAAATCGTCTCACTTGTTATTCAGATATTGCAAAGACTTATGCAAATACTGAACTTTAAGTATGCGGATAGTTCCTTTAAACTCTATCATTCAAATTATTTAACTTATTAGTGTATGTTGGCAATACTTTGGAGCCCTTACCTTTGTGGTTGACTTTATATTTTCATTTTCTTGGAGGGTTCTGGTATTAATTATGTAAGAAACCTGCTTCCAATTTTTTTTTTTCTTTTCAGTATTTGAAACTTCCAAATCAGGCCACACTTGCATGTAATAAAAAGCAAACCAGAACATGAAATACTTTTCTCTATATATGGATTTCACCATGGGATTCCTTGTATCTTTGTGATATCAGGTCTAGATAATTCACATGGTCTTACTTTCCTGATATGTTTTCATTGCCAGTTGTGGGAAGTCATGCTAGAATATTTCAGACTTTCAAGCTTAGATGCAGATATTTAATTAACTGTATTATTTGTTCATTACAAATTGTACTGAGTTTAATTTTGGTATGTGAAAAATAGGATAAAGATTTTCAAAAGCATATGGCCTACAAGAGATCTAAGCAGGATACTGGTGTCTCGGTCCTGAGGCTGTGTTTAGCCCGTGAAGATGGTTTGTCCTCCTTTGCTCTCCTCTTAGGAAAAATGTAGGCATTCCCACAGCATCCCTGGGACATAGCTGGCTGTGTGAGGCAGGAAGGACTGTAGAGCTCCAGGGAAAGGCATTGTCTTGCTGCAGGTTGCCAGGACACAACTCCTCTGATGTTTCAGTCTGCTCCTTGCTTTGCGTGCAAGTGTTGCTTGGAGAAAAGGATATTTGGGAGGGAGCTGCATCGCTTGCTCTGCCAGCAGCAGCCGACTCCGGGCAGCCGCCTTGCCCAGTGCTGTGCAGGCTCCAACTGAGAGTGGGCAGGGATTTTCCATAATGCCTGGAGCCCGCGGCAGATGTCTTTGGCATCTGGCAGGAGAGGGGCTGTGCCAGAATGGCCCCTGGCCCCTGCTGGGAGTCCGAGGTCCTGTGGCTCCTTGCAGTGGGACCCTTTGCTTCCCCCAAACCACATTTTTCTCCATTGAATAGCAGTGCGCTTTCGTGGATTGCTTTTGTAGGCATAGTTTTGCCTAGTGTGAGTTAAGAGTAAACTGTGGAAATATGGGAATCTTTCTTACACAGTAGACTAATTGCAGGTTTGATGTTTTTGAATATCTGAAAAAGAGCTGTGAGCAATAAAATACTGCCATGTATGCCTATGATGCTGGTGTTTTGTTTGCTTTGCATGAAGAATGTGCAGGTCAATAATCAGTGTTTTCTCTTATACATTCTCTCTCCACGTTCTCTCTCCATACATTAAAGCAAGTCTGAAAATTCCTTCCTCAGTGATCACTGACAGCTGCTTTGTTGAAGTTTTATGTCTTGCGAATCTTTAAACCATTTTGCTTGGCATGTTAGGGGTGTTTTTGTGGTTCCTTCATGCTTTTTATGAAAGAAAGGAGACATGATGTAAAATGTAAATTAGTTCGGTTTCAAGTATGTCCCTGTCAACATAACTAATTAGAAAATTATGAAAATAAAAGAAAGAGCCAGTTCATGCACAGTTACTTTCTAAATAACTGTTTTATTTTAATTTTCTTCAAATTACAGCCTAACTTTTGTTCTGGTCCAGCAGAATTTAAAAATACTCTTTTCATCACATCTTTGGGTCCCCTGAATCTTAAGCTTGTTAAGAATATGGCATTTCTTAATTGTACTGGTAATTATTGAAAGATTTTTTGCATACCACAGTTGATAGAAAAAAGCATGTTGTTCTGTCATTTGTGCACAAGCCTTCTCCCTTTGAGTGAGAACCCTGCATCTTTTAAATCTTGGCTTAATGATTTTCATGTGTCTCTCGGCTGTTTGTGACTGCTAAATATAGTTTTTCTCTGTTGTCTTAAGGAACTTAGGTGTGAACTTTTGCAGCTTTGGTTTACAATAAAAATACCACTTGAGAGAGACTATTCTGGTTAGGAACTCAATATATATTTAATGCAGAGCAGTTCCTCCAGAGCCTGTAGGCACATAGCTCAAATAACTTTCACGATTAGTAGAGGACTGGAAATGAATTGGCTGGTCAGGGCCATTGTTGGTTTTTTTTTATTAGAAACCTGTAGGCTCATGTGAAATAAGTGCAAATTATAATTGGTTTCAGCTATCATTTTGCTGTCCCTGCAGACTCTTTATCAGTCTCCATTTCCTTGACTCTGGCTGCAGCTACAGCTTTGGAGAGAAAGCTGTTATCGGGTAGGTATCTGGCCACTGTTTGAAGGGTGAAGACAATGCAGATGTGGACGGTTACTTTGTCCCTTGGGCTGGTCTGCAATCCCCGTACTGGCTCTGTGGTTGCCTGCTGAGCCTGATCCAAAGGCAGTTATTGTCACTGGACTGCTTGGGCATCATCACTAACCCCTTCATGACAGCAGCCAGGATATTTGCACTATCAGCCTTACTAACTTACCTCTTAAGTCAGTCCAAGCTCTCTAACTCCTCTATATTGACAATGAAGAACAGTGAGTACACTGAGAGGAAGATGGAGCATGCCTTAGGGAGGCAGTGGGTGGCTTTACATGATTGGAATGGTGATGGCAAATGTCTTTGGTACCTGACAAATTTTTTTAAAGAAGTGTGGCAACCCTCTCTTACTGGTGTCAGCCCAAGTTTCTGTCACTGCCAAACGTGACAGTGAAGCCCCTGGTTTTCCCTGGTGGCCCAGGGAACTTGGATGCCTTTTTAGGACCTTGGCACACTACACTGTGCTAGAGCCCAGGAGGTAAACTGGGCTGCCTGCTAGGAATCACGAGACACCTGGGTGAGTAGGGAAAAAGTAGAGCAAAGGCGGTCATGCTGAGGCTCAGAGGGAGCGATTCTCTGCTAGCAATTTCTTTTCAAGTCTAAGGTATGAGCAGTAATGTGTGGACATGGTTTCAGTGAGGGAAGACCCAAGGGTGATGCTTACTTAGCAAGGTCCATGTGGAAATCTCTAGATGATGTGTTGGTGGAGGGCCACTAATGCAAGGCAGGCAAGCTGAGTTAGGAGTTCTGGTCGAAAAAGGTGATGCATCGATTTTGTCGTGTTAGGACTCTTTCCTACTACAGAATGAAGTACCTTTCCTTTCAAAATGTAGATCCAGTCTCTATGTGTAGTTTCATGCCAGGGAATGAATGGAAATTAGTTTCCTCTTGTTTCACTGACAGTGTAGTTATTGTATAACAGTCTCCTTTCTGTGTCACTCTCTGACATGGCTAATACTTCCTCAGCCTTTATACAGGGTGCATGTAAATATGTCATAGCACGTTGATATCAATGGATAAAAAGAGCTATTAAAGCATGCAGTAGATGATATAAAAAAAGAGTAATTATACAGCATTATACTAGTCTAATGAATTCTATCATTGCAGGATTTTGGTGTTCAATTCTATTTAATTATAAATACGTTTGCACAGCACAGGCACCAGATGTGTTCCTCCTTTTCTATATTCAGTTACAGCACAGAAAATTACTTCAAGCGGAATTTGACACTTATGGTTTAGAAAAAAAACTATCCATAGTGATGTGTTTAGAATATATGCTTGATTATTTTAGCTTAAATTCTACTTTTTGAGCTGAATTTAAAGCACTTTCTTGTTTTGTTTTAGTGTGTTGATATGGAATGGTTCAGTTCAGGCCTTGGAGCAGTCCTGGTTTACAAAGTGCGGGCAAACTTTTATTCCAGAGTATTTATAATGTTAATTTTTTTGATACTGTCATGGCACCTGAGGAAATCAGTCTGTTGTGTGCTGCGGGGTGAGGGGACCTGCACAGAATTTCTGTGATTATAGTAATTAGCTCCTGTATTAGGCCATGGGGTGAGCCGATGTGTCTCTAGAAAGAGAAGAATTGTCTTTTTCAGGAATTACATTGGGTCTGGTTTCCGCATCTTGCTTGGGACCTGCCCTATCTAAAGTCCGCCCTGCTGTAAATTTCTAATAACATGTTTTTTGGTTAAGCAGTGCAAAAAGAAAAAATAAAAAATTGAGGAACACAAGACAGCTATCACTGAAGTGCCTGCAGCACAGTAGAGTGAGGATGAGTTAATGCTATACCACTGGTTCATGCTCTGGAGTGTGGAGAATACTTGAAATTTTTTTAAGTTCAAGATTAATCAGACTCAGGAATGAGTATCCTGAACCAAATCTTGTAGGGACACGGTTCAGTACCTTATAGGTGAACAGTCACCTGAAAAAGAACATGAAGAAAACCAGGAAAGTGGTATGAAAAGGGAAGATACTGCCAAGCAGTGATACTGTGCTTTAGGATTAGGAGTGACAGAAAAAGAAGCCCAAAATCCACAGCTATATGCCATATTTTCAGTTATATTCGAGGAAGGAGAAGAACAGATGATTTTTATCTTAATGGGTTTTTTTAGAGATATATGAAGTCACAGGCTTAATATTGCAAGGCATTTAAGTGTTTTTATTAAGTCTGGTATGGCATATCTTTATAGAGGACAGGGAAAAGATGAACTGCTAGAGACCTGCCAGTTCTTAAAATCAGTAATATAACAGATTAGTATAGTAAAGTAGTGTATGGAGCCTTGGAATCCCTGTTGGCACAACTAACGTGCCATTCTTAACCTTTGCTATGTCATGGCAGTGCATTGGGATAGTTTGTGGAAAAAGAACTGATTACTGTTTTAAAGAGGAAATGTATTTTTGAAAAAAATAAAACTCTTTTTTAGCGACAAACAGAAGACTAGAAGCACTGGTAGAGGAGGTGACCATTATTAAAGTAACTGTGCACGTAGGTGAGGGGAGATGGCAGATAGTGTGACTTCAGAGGGCATCTGGCGGGAGGGAGTTTGCTGGCTGGATTTCTCAGGGAGCTCTCTGGAGAATGTTTGCCTTTATTAGTGCTTTTTACTAGTGATGGGGTGACAGAATGTCACTGCTATAATGAAATTTGTTGATGACCCAGTTCAAGGATTCCTAATACAGGGAAAGATCACAATGTTATGGGGAAGAAAAGCTTGACCTTGAGGACTGCAGTAATAGCAGCAAGATGAAATTTAATGACAGGAAATGTGAGGTATCTGCATTTGGGGAATAACAGAAGAAGTTTCAGCTATATTCTGAGTTCGTCAGTAGAAAATGAGCAAGGACAAGCAGAATGAAGAGACGAAGCATTAGTTGATCACTGGATCATTAGGACATGCATCCAGAAAAGACTCAGTTATGATGGCAAAGTATCCATCTAAAGATGAATCCTTGCCTTGATGACTATGTAAATTTCTAGTGACCTTTATTCGAAAAGTTAAACTGAAACTGGACTAAATATAGAGATCATCAAGCAAGATCACCAGGATAAAGGAGAGTTTTGTGAAAGGAGATGACAAGAGCCTGCCTTGGGTATAGTTCTTCGGAGGAGAAGAATGTTGAGAGTGGTGTGACTGCCATCTACAGATAGTCCATGGTTGCAGGCAGCAGATTTGAGGAGAAGCTACAGGAGATAAAGAATTAGTGACACATACACACACTCCCCCCCTCCATCCCCCAAAACAAAAATCAGCTGGCCATTAATGAAAATTAAACTGAAAATTGGAATAAATCCCATAGCCATTAGGGCACTGGGTTTGTGGAGTGGCTAATATCCTCAGGATAATAAAGATTAAAATAATGAATTGATTTCACAGTGGAATGCTGCCCTTAGCTGAGAGTCATTCAGTGTCTTCAATAACATGGACATGGACTTTTTGCTATTTAATATCTTTTATCCTTCCAGTGGTCTTCTGGAAAAGTAGTCTCAAAATTTAAAACATCTAAGAATAATAATCTTGGTCTATTTCTTTCTTTAGACATTCTTTATAACATTTATGAGAGAGGTTTGATGTAATATAGAGTAGAAGAGGCTGGATATGTCTTGGATGTTACTGGAAGAACCCTATGAAACCCTTTTTTTCCTGATAGTTTGTTTTTCTTGACTCCATTTCCTGTAGTGATTTTTTCACCTTGGAGGGGACAGTTAAATACAAAGGCTGAGCTGATTGTAGTTTTCATCAAGATATTGCATAGTTTACATGTGTTATGATATTTGCAGTGCAAGTCATGTGAATGAATTTTGCTAAGGGAAGTGTACATGCTGAAGTACAATAAAAATATGGGACAGATAAATATGCAGAACTGAATGTGGTAAGATTCTTCTCTTTGGTGGGAACTAACATTTATCAATAAAAATATTGATGTTTCTGAGAGTACTGAAACTAAGCAATGCTGATTTTATATAGCATCATATTATTCTGATGTTGCTGAAGTCAAGGGACCGAGTGACAAATTGAAATGAATAATTTAAGCCATTTATATGTCTTCTTATGTGCTTAATAAGTAGTTTGACATTAGGAAATAAACATTTAATAATTTCATAATACATATATAGTTAAAAATTGTGTGATAGAGCTACCAGAGCACCATTAAACAAGCTATCCAGTACTTCTTGCTAGCACGTTTAATTTAGGGAAGCCATGCAAGTTTACCATTCATTGGAAGTGTTTTTCACTCAGAAATGTGACAGTTTACCTGACTTCCAGGAGGGACGGTTTTGTCATGACACTGCATTAGTCTGTTGGTTTAAGCTCTTTGCCCTTGCACACCTCCCTGCCATGGAAAGCATGCACCTTTACAAGGCCATTGAACATAATATTGTATGCTTTTATTTCTGTGAATTAGGTGATGAAAGGGCGAATCATCATGGATTCTGACCTTTGGTAATTTTTTTGCCTTTTGTTTTAAGTCCGATTCAGTTTGCAGGTTTCTACTGATGTAATAATTTAGCTGGTGAGCTGTAGCACAAAGAAATATAAAATAGATGGTGAAAATTTTTCCTACAAGCTGCATAAGAAGACGTCAGTTTTATTGTTTGAGAGTGTTCCCTGTTTCTGTAGCTTTTATAAAGCTTTAAGCATGATAATAATTTTAGTATTTGGATTGTCAGAGGTTGGCTTCACTTTTAGTCTGGGAAGAAGGTAACAGAATGTTCCCCCATGTGCCAGCAGTTTGTAACACTCTGGATGTGCAGTGCCTTTCAGTTTCACTTGCCAGGATGCAAATCTGCAGAGTTATGCAGATATTAGGAAACATTACCTTAAATTAACTAATATTTGAAAGAAAGCCATATGGTCTGATGGTTTGTTGTCGAGCAAGGTGCTGAGTTTGTAGAGCTTTACAAAAGTAAGAGATAAAGAGGTAGAAATACATGCGAAGTGTAGTAAGGCCCATTCAATATGGGTTGTAGAAGATGTTAAGTTTCATATGTTCCTAGAAAAATATAATTTGTAAAATCTATGTAAATTAATTTTTAAAGGTATGTTAAGTGCGCAAATGTAATTATGTCATAGGATGCTGATACTGCATGATTTCACATGTGGTTAAGCCGAGATTTTTAGGAATAATGTATAATTAAAATGTAAGTTACATAAATAATTATACCTTATAAATTGTAAATTCGTTGAGAAATAGAAAATAGATGTTTTTTCAAGAGGTTATTCATGTTCA
The DNA here is from genome assembly GCA_035583135.1 of Lophotriccus pileatus. Taxonomy (NCBI): domain Eukaryota; kingdom Metazoa; phylum Chordata; class Aves; order Passeriformes; family Tyrannidae; genus Lophotriccus; species Lophotriccus pileatus. Next base: position 80,276,919 of record JAWWES010000081.1, on the reverse strand, counting down.
TTTAGTGACTTTTTTGTTTTATTTTTCTATGCAACAGGGTTTTTTTGTATACAAACCAGTATATGGTGCTTGTTTATTAGGACATAGCTTTGATGTTTATATTGGTTTAATTCATCAATAGGCTATCTAGAAAAACAGGAAGGAGAAAGATAAGTGACTTCTTCTTTAGGTAATATGTGAGACTGTTTTAGAGGAGGGCTGGAAACAGGAAGGGCAAGAGGATTTTCAGAAGGCAGGTTTCAAAAGGAGCAGTCTTTCAAAAGGGAACCAGTAACTATTTGGGAGATCCATATCAGGGATCAGACAACATCTCCCAGCTTCAATTTTGCAGAAAAGCTGGGCCTCCTGGACCAGTGTCACAGGAAAAGAAAAGCCTTTTCAGTCTGTCATGGGAAAAAACCCACCCTCTGTCCCTCCACATAAATGCATTAACAAAGCTGCAAAAAATAAATAATGTTTTATGCAATGTGGCATCTGCTGTTGTGTCAGTTAGAGAAAAGCTATATTTTTGTTACTACTCCAAAGCTTCATATTGTTTTTATAGCTTAAAATAAACTTGCTGTAAAATAACATATTTATCACTAGTGGCAATATCTGAATTTCTTGGACTATATTGTTATGGAAGATTTACTTTGAGCAGTAAATACTTATTAATTATGTTGAATTCTAGATTGCATTTTTCCTTTTTGCTTCTTGTACATACCATTTTAGCTAAGTTATATATGTATGTAAATTCTGTATCTAACTTTCCAGGGCATTATCTTTGCTAAAATTGGCAAACCTGAATCTCTTCTTAAATGTTCTGATCACTTTACTGATCTGCAAATATCTTTCTTTTCCAAGAATCAAAATGGCAGGCGAAGTAATGACTTAGTAACTACAGTCTCCCTGTCTTGTGTCTTCTTGTGGCATTATACAGTAATTTGAATTTTGTACACTTCACAGTCTCTTTCAACCTTAGTTCTTTCTAGATTTCTTACTTGTTGTAATATCCCAGTTTGATATGCTCTCTGTAATTTATCAGTTTGCACATTTGTAGTATGAATGTCCTTTGACTATTTTCTGCTTGTTTTGCTTATTTCACAATTCCTTTGTATTCCTCTGTCAGATGTTTCTTTCATACATTTCTTCCCAAGTTTGTAACACCTTCTCACATTTACTGTGACAGTTGTTTCCTCTCCCACTTATTAATGAGGACAGCCTTTCCTCAGTTTAGTATACTTGTTATCACACTGTATTTTTTGTCTTACAGCCAGCTGTAGTCTTCGTAAGAATGGTTTTTGCCTCATTCAATACAGATAAGTTTTTGTAAATAACAATTTTTAGGTGTCAATATGACAGGGATAGTCTTACAAGTTCAAATATTTGAGACCTCAGTTAGGGTTGTTATATTCTGTTTGACCACACTTGCAGTTCTGCCTCTCCCCTGCCTCCCCCGCCCCCCCAAAAAAAAGGGAAGAAAAAAAATGTGTGGAAAGGTTTTTTTCTCTTTGTTGTTAATGTAAGCACACAAAGTGTTATGGCTTTATCTTCCACATTTTGTAATTTTTTTTTTATGTTAATTTGGGGTGGAATTGATCCTAAGTAAATGTGACAGTAAACTTTTCTTTATTATGCTAGCCTTATACTAGCTATTATGTTCGCTTTAATCATCAAGGTTTTTTTTTGCAAATAATGTCCAGTGATGAAGGAAATGGATTAAACAGTCTTCCATATAAAAAAGGTTTACATCTAAAAAATCATATTAAACATACCTATGTCTAAAAATCTCTACTTTCCATAAAACAACAAAAAAAGATCTTACCACAATTAAATGAGGCAGAGATTTGAGTCTTTTTTTTTTCCTGTGCGATGCTCTGATTATCCATTATGACTACATATGTTATCTAATGATGGTTCCTGTCAGTGTGTACATACTTACACGCCTATATAAACAAGCATAAATCGGTGTTTTAAATGGCTTTCACATAGATGAGGTTACAGTCTTACTAAGGTAGATGTGGATGCCTTTTATTTTCTTTTTTGCACTAACCTGAATTTGTTCGATATTTAGACACTTATTTAAGAATGTCAATTACCATTTGTCAAGTCCGATGTAGATAAACTGCAAGGTCTACTGGATGACCCAGGATATTGACAACAGAAGGAAAGTATGTGGTCTGAATGACGTTAATTTGTATATTAAATTCCATTTAAAGTGTTGGGTTGATGTGCAAAAATAATTGAGAAAGGTCATGTTTCTTTGGTCAGATGAAGACTAGAAAGAGAAATCCTGACTGATAACAAAGCCTTGAATGCAGGAAAGTGCAATAAATGCATATTATAATGTGTGAATCACACTTTATACTATGATTTCCTCTAGATTACTCCAAGAGTTCCATACTCATTGGTGATGTAGGCAGAAGGTTACAGGACATATTTCTGCAGAGGGGCTAGCAGAAGAATCTGTGCTTTAATGCACCGTAATTCCTTTTCTTCTCATCTCTCCTTGTTTACTTTTAATCACATTTCAGTAAGTACTACTTTTCTCAAGCCATGTGAACATTTTGGGAACAGCATTTTACACTATTTTAGGGACATTTAGTGGCCACTGAAGCTACAAAATGAAAATCTTTCTTGCATAATTTCTGTGACTTATTTAGCAAGTTGTTGTGATCACAGATTGGTGACTTCACATAATATAGAAATGCAGAACAAAACAACTTTGCCTCTTGTACTGTCACAGGGTTTGTATTCTCTTTTATTTACCATGCTGAGCAACCACATATCATATGGGTTTATAAATAAAATGAGATTTACTTAGTAAAATGTCAGGTTTCAGTTTTTAGTACTTTTACAATTTTGTTGCATTTTTTGCACAAGGGTTTTCTTGGCTGTTGTTTGAGGGTTTTTTTACCTGCTTTATCAACAGTGAGGTGTACCCCTTTGTTCGGATGGCTGCAGTTTCAGTGAGAGTGCGAGAGGATTGTAGTCAGGACAGAAGCCCACACTACTGTGTCTGGCCTCTGCTTCTTGCTGTTTCCATGAGAGGAGTCCTGTGCCCATGGGCTGTTCAGTGTGCAGAGGCTGAGGTGCAGAAACACTGGAGTTGCTGTGTAAAGGTGTTGGGAGGACAGAGGCAAAAAAACTGGCCACAACCCTTGGGAGTTGATCTGAGGTTCCTGGGGTTTCAGTACTGGGAAAACAAGCCACCTAAAAGTGTGAGGAAAGCTGTGCATCTCTGTTCCTGCAGTGTGGAGATCTGGGCATGCAGGCAAGTAATGGCTAGTGTGAAAGTGGTGCCTGTTGGGTTTTTTTCATGCTATTCTGGTGTTTTCCTTCTTTCTGGGAGCTTTGAAAGCTGATTGCACAGTCCTGGACAATAGATAGTTCCAGGCCAGCAGCATGGATGGAGAATGACTGAAGGGAGAGATGAAGAAGGATTGTGTTAAAACTGTGAAAGAAATACAGCCCTTAGTGATAAGTCAGTGTAAGCAGATGGTAAATAAAATCCCTGGTTCAGGAGGCATGGAGCAGCATGCATTTTGTTTGTACAGAAAATAGACTTTCAACTCTTGTTATTTGTATACTCAATGGCAATGGATAGAAATGGAATGGCAAACAACAGGGCTATAAAAACGGGAACAATTTTGAAGTACTGAAGGTCAACAAGATTGTGTATTTCAGGCTGCAGTATCTTACTAAATCATGTGACTCTAGTAAGGTTTCTTGCTGTTAAGGAAATTGCTTCTTGAATACATCACACCGTCAAGTATTTTAGTTAGGAAGATTTATCTTATATATTTTTAAATACAATTTAACACTTGGCATACTAATATTAATATGACTCCCCAGGTGTTTGAAAAAAATAACACTAGCAAGAGGGGGTGTGTGTTTTGAATAGATTCATTTTAATGCAGAATATGCATGAGGATGTCATTCTTTTTAGGCAGGGTCTGTTGTTGAAGTCATGCAATATGAAGTAATACGTTAAACTTGTCACAATTTTGGAGTATATTTTAAAGCAAAGAGATTTCTGGGCAAAAAGACTTTGTCTAAAAATGTTCTTCTTATGAAATATAGCTGAAAATGTTATGGCTTCAGTGTCTTGCTGGTAATGAAAGTGAAATTTTTGCTTTTCTACCAGTTTATTTTCTATATTTAATTATGCTTGAAATTAAAGAAGAAAAAAAGAAGAAAAAAAGAAACATTTACAAATCCAATGCAATGGGTTTTAGTGGTTACTTTTTCAGTATCCCCTTAAGTGGCAAAGTATAATAATTGTTGAACCATACAGTAGCGAAATGACCTACTAACAGCCATTGTTTAAAATTGCAGTACTCTAACCCTTCCTTCATCCTGAGCTGTCTTATTCTTGAAATTCTCCAAAAAAAGCCATCACCTAACTGTAACTGCATAGTAGAAGATTCATAGTTGAGTCTATGCAATTAAAATGTTGCTCTAATTAGATTTCTTCTTACTGTTAAATAAATTGCTACTTTCAAATCCCATTTCTCAGTTCTTAAACTAGTGATACTTTGCTAGTGTTACTGTTTTCCTGACTGGAGGTATTGGAATATTTTTAGGGCTAGGGCTATACATTTTTCACAGCTGAAGTCCCGAGTTAGGGAAGAGGCATCACTAGGCAGCTGGCGGGTTGAGAAACCACAGTAGCACTGGTGCCTGAGCAAGCAGGTCTGCCAAGCTGCCTCATGGAAACCCAGGTCCTTTTTATGCAGAAATGTCTTCTACTCCTGAACTCCCACCCCTTTTCCTTGAAAGCGCAAATCTCTCACTCCTCCAACACATCCCAACTCCTATACCCCAATTATGCAATATTAAGACATAATCAGCACTGATTTGTGAGAGATTCTTCCCCACCCACTGCCTACTGATTTTATGATGGGAAGGAAGTCCTATCTGATGTCAGAGGTTTGGGAATCACAGACAGTGGACCTTGTCAACACAGCAAATGTACCCTGTTATAATTTTGTAGTTAGCATGCTAATGCAGTCTCTGGTACTTGAGTTAATTTAGATATAGCTGAAGCATCTGACTGTTTCTACATGCCTTTCAGTGTGCAGAACCCCCGAAATGGGACAAGCGTGATATTGAACTACGATTCTTTCCAGCAATGTATCCAGAGTGAAATCTCTTCCAGAATAGCATCTCTGATCCAATATGTCTATCCATCCTCCTTGCAAAAGGCTTTGTTCTGTCCCCAGTCCAGAAAACTCTTGCAGTGAGAAAACAGTGTTGTAAAGGTTGTAATTAGATTACTATAGCTAGAAATTCTCAGGTGATGTATGGCCATTGTCCAGTTTGACATTTACGTAGTTTAAATATTGACAAACTACCACAGAAGAGCTCAGTTGAGAGTATTTTGCAGTCATTAATCCATTGTGCTTGAGCAAGCATTTTATCATGATTATCAGGAGATATTTACGTGAATATAGGCAAAGGTTACCTAGGATCTAGCCTCTTCACCCTCGGGGTAGTGACTTTTCAGCTTGCTCTAAGAGAAGGGAGAGCAGCCAAGGTACCAGCTGGAACAATTCCAGTATTTGGCAGGGCTGAAGTCAAATAGGAGATTTTCCTTGGAGTAGCAGGTCCTTTTCCTGAACATTCAAGATTGTCAATAATTTGTAGCCCTTCTATGTGGTATCTCATACCCCTATTTTGTCTTTTTTTTTTTTATTTCCTGAATCTTACTATGTTATTTTTTTACGTAATGTAATATCTGGTCTTCCGTTCCATATGCTTATTTTTATTTTACATATCTGACTTCGGTTACATTTTGGAAGGTGCATCATTTCCCCATTTGTTTAATAGGTCATCATAAAAGTAATGCTAAGCAGGGATCATTAAAGGGGATATTGTGTGGGACGATTGGAAAGTTATTTTTAACCACAAGACTGAAGAGCAGTCTCTTCTATCCTAGTTCCCCAAAAGACAAGAATGACTCATTTACATTTCAAATGAGATACAGATACCGTCTGTTACCAACTTCATTCAGATTTGTGACAAAGCCTTCAATAGATTGCTTTTGGGTGAATAAAAAAGTGACAGGTTATTAAATATATGAACAATAAAGTTTGTTCATCTCTGATTACACTTGGTTTCCAAGAGATAACGTGGCAAAACTGCATGCCATATTATAATTATGTTTTAAAGTGTTTTATTTATTTGTATTTTTATTTTGGCCTTTTAAAAACAGTAAGAGGACACAGAAAACCCTTAGTTTCAGAAGCCAAGAACTCTCAAATTCTGCATGTAGAATCTCAGCTTCCCACTTGAGGTGTTTTGATGTGAGAAAGAAACAATTTACCAGTTGCAGAATATGAAGTTTAATAAAGTATCTTCTTTCTTCCCTGGAGTAGTGCACTTTTTGAGGTAATGTGGAATGATTAATTACTTTATCTTTTGTATATTTGTGCAAAAGAAGTGGTTTTTATGGCTAAAAATTAGTTTTGTCTATACTGATAGTCAAAAGTGAAGCTTTTACCTGTAGGAGAACAAATTCAGGTATGTACTACAACAGCTATAATTTTGGTGGAAGTACTGAAAATTTTTCATTGGGTTGTATTTGTGGATTAGTGACCATCAGAAGTGTTTACCTCTCAGATTTTTTAGGGAGCCCGTGCAAAGCAGAATCGATTGCTTGTCACAGCAGCATTTTTGCAACGTCCTGCTTTATTGCAGTTCAGTAGCAGCATCAAACCTCCAAGGACCACTGAAAAATGGATAAAGGTAATGTTGTAGAGAGAGCATGTCTGTCAGGTGTTGATTTCGGAGAATATGCAGGGTGGCAAGTGTAGAGAAAGGAAGAAGTGGGAAAGAGCCTGCGAAGGCGGTGTGGAACAGGCTGAGGGAGGACCCTGTGGTACTGTTGGAGCTTGGGCAGCCTTGTTGAGCTGGCGGTGATCATACAGCTGGTGCTGCCACCATTTGCCTGCCAGACTGCTGATCAGGAGCTGGCCCAGGCAGCTCTTCCAGTTGCACAAGCTTTTGTGGCTGCATAAGAGATGGTGTTGTCTGAAATAATTAAATAGAAGAAGACATAAGAAAAAACTGGAGCATTCCCACTTGGAATCAAAGGTGTGATTGCACCCCTGCAGCTGTAGCAGGACGTGGAAATTGACAAACTGGGTAACACAGTGGCTTCTGTGAGGCACACCTGTGCAGCTGGTTGTTTGGAGGACATAGTGGGTATGGGGAAGGCCATGGGTTTTGGATCATAGGAGGTTGTAACAGGGTGGGGATCTGTCTGCTCTCCCAAGTGACAAGTGATGGGACAGGAGGAAATGGCCTCAAGTTGCACAAGGTGAGGTTTGGAATAGATATCAGTAAATATTTCTTCACCGATAGGGTTGTCAAGCTCTGGAACAGATTACCCAAGGAAGTGGTGGAATCTCCATCCCTGGACGTATTTGAAAGACATGTAATTGTGGCACTTAGGGACATGGTTTAGTGGTAGACTTTAATGTGCTGGGCTAATGGCTTGATCTGATAGTCTTAGAGGTCTTTTCCAACCAAAACAATTCTGTAAGAAGTACCTTCTGTGCCATCAGCACGAGAAAAGGAAGAGTGTCTTATTGGCAGCAATATTTGAATTGTTATCTGGACCAAGAAGTGGGGTACGTTTGTTGAATGAGGATGCGCAGCGATGGGGGTTTGACTGCAATCGCTGTAAACAGACGTGTTCTCCTCTGCTGTGCCCTCCTATGCAGTAGGCAGGCTGTGTGCTGCATCAGCCCTCAGTGCTGTGAGGGAGCATTGTGTGGTTTGCTCAGTGTTGGCTCACAGGAGTGCTGAGGGCTGCCGGCTGCTCTGCATGGTGACCAGGGGCACTGTGAGGAAGGGGCCACAGGGCATGGCATGGAGTGGTGGTGGGGATCCTGGTGTTTGTATTTCTAGTGGAGGAAACCTTAAGTAAGATTTATAGCAGCAGATGCTCAATCTGAAGATATTATAGTGAGGGAAGAGCACACGTGTCTGGAGCTGTTTTGCTGCCTCTGTGCAGCACCAGCATTGATCAGTTCTCACTGCTGGTAGAGAGAGCACCAGGCTATGGAGGGTGGGTGAAATGCTCGGAATGTGGGCACTGACATGTGTGGCAACCTACAGAAGGTATTTCTACTTGCTTTTAGTTGCACTGAAGATTTCCCTCACAGGATCCGGGCTAATTAGGGTCCATCGACACCTAAAAAAATTGCACAAATGAGTATGTCCATTATAATGCTGGTGAATGTAAGGATAACATAAAATCATTCTACAGTATGAAAGCACTGAATTTATTTGTGCCTTCACCATCTGCCTTCATGTGATACTGGATAGAGATGATAAACACAGAAGTAACCATATGCATGGAAGAATACATACAGGTTTGGACACTGCTCCTGTGAGATGCCTCAGAGCCTTAACTTCAAGCGTACTTTGTAAATATAGTCTTCATATAGATACACTTTCTGTTTGCAGCTGCAACAAAAGTGTATGAATATGCACATTATTTTGTATTATGTGGTCCCCAGCCCAGAAGCTGGGCATAGATACATGATCTATCTATCTATCTATCTATCTATCTATCTATCTATCTATCTATCTATCTATCTATCTATTTCTATTTGATTGCAGCTTCAGAAATCTAAATAGTAGTTAGAGATTTCTTTCTTCTCAAGGGCAGGGAAGGGATCCAGATGGAAGCACAATAATGAATTGCCAGTCAGTGTACAGTTTTCCTGCTAGTGCCATATAAAGATAATACTTGCTTTGCTAGAGGTGATCCTTTTTTTTTGAAGTAAAAAGGATGGAGGAAATTAGCATATATTTTACATTTATTGTCAGAGGTGTGTGCTTACAAGGAACAAATTAAAGTAACAACAGAGAGAAATGTCTTCTTTAAATGTGAAAAAAACGGATTATGTAAATGGTATTTGGGTAATGCAGTTTCTTCCCCCAACTGACACTTCAAAGAGCTACACCAGCACTGCAGGATAAATGGGATGAAGTAGGCATATATTCAGATCTTCCTCCACCCACTGTACCCCGCTTTACTGTTTTTAAATGTTCATTTGAGTACTTCTGAATTCTCATTTTCATCACTGAACAAATCTAAATCCAGTCCAGGAACTACTATCAAGATCATAAATCAATCTGGAAACATCCTAATAGTTATGCTGCTGTAAAATCAATGTAATGTAGACTTGAATAATATTTTGCATGTCTTTCAGTTGTATTTGGTTAGTTGATTTACCCATGTGAAAGAAATAGTGCTTTGTAGGGTCTTGCTGTTGTACTGCCTTGCATAGTGGTGGCTGAATTGCTGCAGAAGTGACAATGTCTGATGCAGAAGGAAGCAGCTGATGTTCCAGATGCCAATCTGAGTGTATATTTGTAGTTTATAGAAAAGTGTTTCAAAAGCCCTGGGTCAGGGATATTAAAGCATTCCTGCTTGAATGCCTCATCTGGCAACAGCAGCAGCAGTCAGGAACCTGGAGTGCTTATGTGGCATTTGATGTTTGGGAACCTTATTCTGGATTTGTCAGGAGTTCAGCAGATGAAAAATTAAGAGTGAACACTCACATTTTGATTTCACAGTCATATTCTCATTCGGGAAATACACCTGACCTTGTTCTGTGATACTTTAAAAATAAACTATATAGCATCTATTAAAAAAAAAAAAAAAGAAAATAGTATCAGGAAAAATAAATCTGTCAGAGCTTCATGTGCAACTGCATGTTTTCAAATTCAAAATATCTATCTGTGTGTATATATATATATATATATAATGTCTAGTATACATAATTCTAGTATATATGATGTCTGTATATATAATGTCTAGATAATTTCTAGATATCTGGGGACATGTCAGAAAGAGTCAAAGATATCCTCTATCTGCCAGGTATCTTTAGTATTTATAGACTTATTTCTCTGGCAGGAATTTTTCCCAGCCTCCAAAGAGAAGAATGCAGAATGTTTAGGAGCTTGGGAAAAATTCCTTGTTCGCCTTATTTTGACCACTGTTGCTTGAGGCGATGTCAGAAGTTGAGGCTTTGCTATTGCCCCTTAGCTACTGTATGCTATTGGAAGACTCTCCTGCCAGAGGGCTATCTGGTTTACAGTTTTTAAGTAAAAGCTGCATCCGGACATAATAGAATTGATCAGAATTCTGAAGTCATACATAGGTTCTAAAGTTCATTACAAAGGAGCCAGTAGTGTTTTTTTTAGGGCAAAAAAACCCCCCAACCCTCAAACTAGACAGAAATTATAACACTGAATGAGAACCAGGCATGCTTGTTTTCCTTTTTTTTTTCTTTTTATGGGTTTGTCCTCTGTAGCTGCTCCCTTGTATCACCCACTTGTGTCTGTGTGAGTAGCACTTGCACTTTATAACAAAATGGTTTATTTATTTATTAATTATAAATGTTTTATGGATCATGACTTTTATCTATGCATCTGTTTGATTATTGTACCTAATGATAAAAAATACTAAACCCATCCATGCAAAAAAATTATTTGTATTAAGTGATGTATTGAGTTTCACATTTTAGCAGGACAGGTGACATTTTCTTCCAGATAACTTGGTCAGTAATGAAAAACAGGGCTGCCAAGGAATGATTTATTCAATAGCCAAATTTTAGTTTATAAAATGCGGAGAGAAAACAACCCCAGAACCTGCCAGTAAGTCTGAAGGTTAAACAATTATTCTGTCTGACATTTCTGACTGATTTTAAGTATCAGCTTTTAGAGGAAAACAGGACTGCAGATATCATTTGAATCTGATTTTAGAATGCTAGCCTTAAAATAGAGTTGTTCCCAGGCACTTGTGGAAGGTTTTTGTGCATTCAGAGTTTTGAATTGTTTAGAGAAATCATATGGGTCATTGGCTTACATGAATTTATGTATGTTCTTTCATTTCATAAAACTGAGAGATTTCATCTCTCTTAAGATGGTAGCCTACTTGTCTTCCAAACCCCAACCCACTAAGACCGAATTCCTCTGTAACAGAAGACCAGTGTAAAATATGACTGACTTTGGAGTAGATATTTTACCTTGTATTTAAATTCGTGTTGCATGAGCACTGAAGGCCAAACACCAAGTATGTTTAGACTGATATACTGCTGTAGCTTTGTTAAGTGAATACCATACTGGAAAGTGCTGAACTAGAAATAAAAGTCATTAGTCTTGAAAAGAGGGTCAGTGAAAGAAGTTATGCCAACAGTAAACATTTATGGAAGACAGGCATCTTTTCATTCACCATGGGCAGCAGCAGTCCAGACAGCAAAATAAACAGAGAGAACCGTGTTAGTGCTTCATGTGAGTCTGGATAAGACTGACTCTGTTGCTGGTATATATTGATTTAAATCTAGATGGAACAAGAAAACAACCAGGACTGATGAGTTATAGAAGTCTTTATGAATAATTCAGTAACATAATTTTATTTCCATCTCAGAGATTGATAATTGCAAATTTTTCTCCAAAACTCTCATGTTATTGATATGCAGAAATGTTATGCCTATGCTTTTCTTCTGGACAAATACTGCCATGCCTCATTTTGCTCAAGTTTATATGTAATCAGCATGGCTTTTAATCCCTGTATAAAGAGTAGAAGATGACTTGTGCATAGGTCTTTCCAAAACCCAGAAATGGGCTGAGCAGAGTTTGAAATTTTAAAATATGATCTCAGTGTTATTTTCCCATATGTAATCAGCTCCTGAAGTTGCTAGGGGATGTTTCACAGTTGGGAATGAATTTGTTCTCTGCAATTGCCAATAGGTGAGTAATGGCTTCATGAGATAAACCATCCCTATAAATATATCGCCAGTACAGTAGAGATGTCTGGGAGCTTTCTGCAAGGCACTAGATCTTCTTGTTCTCCTAGGAAAGCCTGTAAAAGAGGTTTCTCATTTCAAAACAATTATTATCTTACAAAATATGGCTTCTAAAGAGAATATTCTCGTGAAATTTTATGTATAAATTTATAGTTTCTTGATTCATTTGCAGGCTAGCATAAGGGATAAGAGAAAAACTCATTTTCTGTGCTGTTCATAGAAACATCTGAAGATGGATTACTTAACAGAAAACAATCCTTTTTGCCTGATTCTGTAAATGTGAATCAGGCAAAGAATTGAGCTTTGCTTGTCTTTTAGTTAGAAGACAACCAATCTGTGTGTTACAGATTTTTATTACCTATTTTTTGTCATTGTTGAAAAATAAGTGCTACATGGCATCAGTCCTACTGAGAAATGGGATCACAGCTTGACATTAGTAATGGAAGGGAAGCAGAAGTGTAGCAGTTGTCTGTCCCATATTGATCTTAAGGATATCATTGCTTGAATTATGTTGAAAATAGAGTTTTTAATATTTTCAGTAGATGCAGAGTTAATTTTTTCCATATTTGGGTGGAATAAATTGGTACTCTCGAAGAACAGCTGTCTTTCCTACGTGAGTAGGAGGTTTCATATGATTAAAGGTAGTCAAATGGATGTAATATTTTCTGTATGGTCTGCAGGGTACTTAAAAATAATACTTTTCCACATGGATGTCCCTGGCTAGCTGGTATGGTAGAGCTGGCTGCAGGCGTGTTAGCTGCTTGATGATGAGCTATCATCTTTTCTTGTCCCTCAAACCCTTTCCCTCTTATGTGGCCTCCTGGGCCCTCCTGTGTTTGAAACATTTCATAAAGTCTTTCATGTTTGGGAAGTCAGAGTTTCATTTTGACAGCAGGTTGAGTCTACCAGCAGGCTGGCAGTATTATATAGTTCAGGTTGTTAAAAGCTCTTTTGAGGCTACTTTCCCTGTTGCTGACAAATGACTGGCCATTGTGACATTGCCTAACAGTTCCTTAAATGGTCTTTGCCATTTCTTTTCGTAAGAGGAAGACCTCAGAGAAAGAGAGAGAGACAGAGAAAGCAAGTCAGCTTTTGTATCATTTAAGTCTGCGACTGTAACTTATTACCCGTGGTACACATTGTCAGTCTGATACCCACGACTGAGTCCTGGCCAAATGGCATATTTTCATGAGACCTGGGTGCATGTTGTTCTTTCCACATTGCCATTTCCTATGGAAGGAAGTTCAGACACATGCAGAAGGGGCGAACTGTGTTGTGCTCTACTAGGCGGAATGGGTTTATCTTCCTAGGTAGTGTGTGAAGGCTCTGGGGGCACATCTTTTCCACTCAGCACAGCAGCTTTCACACAGGTGTACGCTGTGCATGTCCAGTAGCTGTTTTTTCTAGATGGGGTGCTTGAGCTCTGCCTTGAGAGTTCATACTGTAATCCAAGAAGTCGTTTTCAGAGGTAGAGAGATACTGCTTTCCTTCAGTAGAGGATAGAACCAGAAAGGGGAAAAAAATCTTCACAATTTGGAACATTTGCAGTGTTGGGGAGAAAGATAAAGACAAGTGGAAAAAAGGTGTAGGGTTTTTTACAAAAAAATGAAGTAAATGGCAAATTTAGAAGGAGGAGAACATGTAAGCATTTTTAATTTTTGTGTCCTAGGATTCTCAGTAAATGAGTCACAGACTCTAGCATCAGACAATCCTAGCTTTCACCTAAGAAGAATAAATTTATGGCCTTAATGACTATGGACAGAAGAACTAGGACAATACAGGGTATAATCTTCATGTGAGTAAATCAGAAATCAGGCAGAAAGCAGTCTTTTTCTGTCTGAAACAAAGCCAATCTGAAATATTTTTTGGTTGGTCTTTGTCTTCTATTTTTTTTGTGGGTTTTGGTTGTTTGGTTTTTTTGTTTGTTTGGTTAGTTTTGTTTTGTTTTGTTTCTTGTGACTGCTTGAGAAATCGTACAACAGTAAGAGATAAACTTTATCTTTGGTGTGGCAGCAGAAAGATTTGTGTGAACAGTGCTGAGCCTCAAGATGCAAGGACGCTTCAATAACATGCTTGGGAAAGGACAGTTTAAGAAGTAATCAAGATGTGCAAAAAGAGCCCAGTCTTTTGATGAGAAAAAACACTTTCCAAAACACCCCAAGAAATGGGTCCATTTTCCTTCTAAATGAAATTTTACCGTTTTTGAGAAGTCTTTTTTAATAGTGCAGACTTATTATGCATACTAGTACAACTCTACTGCCACACGAATAAAACTGTGAGTTGAATGGATGTATGAAAGGCCCTGTTTAATTCCCTACCTTGCAAACTGGCAAGCATACTGTGACATTGTGTTGTTCTTCCTTTTCCCACCTTTCATAAAACTGCACAAAACATAAAGAATTGCATCTAAAAGAGAAGATGGTGGCATGCAGCATGTTTAACCAAACTCCACAGTAGTTAGAGAGTTGTCTTTACTTCAGAAGTAAGTCAGCACAGAATTTTTCTTGATTGCCATAAGTTCTAGGTAAGAGCTTGTCTCAGGAGTGGAAGTAAAAGGAATATTTTCATTGGAATGAATTTGTTCTTGGCAGAGATGAATAGGGAGCTTGCTGGCAGAATGAGTAATTCTGAATGCTGCATCTTAGCTTCTTATTCATGGAAGATATATATGGAAGACAGCAATCTGAAAATGAAGGATCAATAGAATTTTGCATAGTATTAGCACTCTTTTTTTTTGAGGAAAATTACAGTGAGATATCATTAGCGTATAGGACTACTGCAATACCTTGATATTTGTGTTAAGAAAGCATTTTGCCAGACTTGATTCTTCTTGCATATCAGTAGTAGCAGGCAGCTGCGCTAGCCTCAGTAATGCAAGCATTCACAGTCAAGAGTAAATAAAGAAAAGAATTGGATCATGCAGAGGATCCTTTTCACTCCAGGGAGCAGTGTCTTCTTTCAGCAATACAAATGCACTGTAATATTCTTGTTGCCCTCACAAGATGATATCCCAGAAAAAGCGGTTTTGGAGGTTGTCTGGTTTTCCTTGTATATGTTAGTTTGGGAATATGCTGTGGAAGAGCACTAAGGGCTCAGGGACGTGAGTTTTATACAGCTGCTGTTGAAATGTAAATACACCACTGAACTGGCAGCATTTGGTATGCTGCTGCTCTTACTCTCCCTGAGGAATGAATATGATTGCATTCATGAAGGTGGAGTGATGACCCTCAAAACTGTTTTTCTCCCCTACTTCTGGTTTCTTTCTCTGTTCACTCCTTAAGGCTCTTTATCTCTCCACACATATACTGTATGAAGGGGGTCTTTTTTCTGCACAACTCCAAATCTGGGTTTTAATAGGGCTTCTGTATTATTTAGGCTTGTTAACTTTTTTGAACAGGGAAGTACTTCAGAAAGGAGACACAACAGACTAGATATACTGTAGCAGTGTCTTGTCACTGTTCTCATTCTTTTCTTAGAAAAACTGGTAAATGGGGTCCAAGCAAGAGAAAAAGATATTTGATTTGTTTAAACAGTATAGCCACTCAATTCCAAAAAAACCAAAGTTTTGACCAGTAAGACTCTCTAACACCTTTCTTAAATAAGCCTTTGAAGAAGTAAATTACTATGAAACGGTTTAAATATGAACAGGAAAGAAACTACATTATGTGCTGCTCGTAACTAATCATACCACAATGTGTAATTTCTCTGGAAGTATTTTTAATTGTGCCAAATGACCTGGTGTTCTGAAATCAGTGTGTTTGCTTATCCTTGCTTTACAAATTAAAAAAAAAAAAAAAAGGGATTGAAAAAAGTGTAACAGAGAGAAGGCTGAAGAGCTCAATTTACTGTTCCTGAGGAACTTCAGCTGCCTTTCTAATGTTACTACCTTACGATAATTCTTCAGAGACAAAATTAACCTTTTCTTCAATATTTCAAGGTTTGGAGCATAGAGTGAAAATTCAGGGATTAAAGTAAAAATCTGAAGTGATTTGAAAGTTCTTGTGAAAAACCCTTAGATTTCATAGAGGAAAATTAAAAGAAGAATCCTTTTAATAAAAGCAGAATCTGAGGCTTTTGTTTGAAATATAAGCTAGCATTTCAGGAGCATATTATTATTGAGTGGAGATGCTGGTTCAGATTTAATGTGGACACCTTAAATCAAAAAGCTATTTACTGTCCCCATTAAAAAATGGTGGTCATTGATTTACACATTTAATAAAAGGAAAATAACTAACACATCAATTGGTAGCTAAGGAAACGACCTGAAATCTGAGACAGTTTTCTGGCAGTACATTAATTATTATTTTTCCATTACCTCCTCAGAGGACGGAATTAATGACATATCAGGAGGTGTGAAGTGTTTTATTTCTAAGGTCAGTGGACCTACTTATTTATCAAGGGAAGTGCTTAAAGCAGCACATTTTAGTTTTTCCAAAGGAAGTCTTTAAAGGAACAATGCCATTAAAAAAAAAAAAAAACCCAACAAAGTTTTAAATTATTTTCTTAGTTTATTATTGATGTAATCAAATAGACTTAGTTTTGTAAACAATGGAATTTTTATCTGAAATTTTATTTCCTTATTTACTAAGATCTAAGGGAAAATCTGAAAGTCTGTTTGGCTTTTGAGTGTTTTAATGGCTCATTTCAGAGTTTCTGGACAAATAAGGTCACATTGATAGAGTATTTCACCTTGAAAAGTCAAAACATTTTTTTAAGTTTGTTTCTATAGCATTAATGCATATTTGTCACAATTACTGAACTACATGCACGAGACCTGTGGCTGTGCCACTTCACTTGGCTGTGCTTAGCTTTACTTAGTATTTTCTTAACACTGATGTGCTAGTTGTGTGTATTTCTGCTCTGTAAATCTGTACTATGGGACTTCCGATATGGAATTGCTCATTTGGGAGTGAGACTAGCTCACATGATCCACCAGGAGGAGCTTTTTGTTATGAATGAGAAACAATTGTATTCAGAGCCCAGGAACCTCAGTGGGGTGAGCTGGGGTGCAGACTTTGACCTGCCCAGCACTCGTTCATTTTTAAGCTTTTCTGCAATTCAAATCACTGAACAGGGGGGAAGTGGAGTGTTCCAAAACACTGGGGTTTAATATTTTTTTCTTTCATTAAGTAGCCCTATGAATTAGACAGTGCTATTTGTTACCTTTCTTTGGCATTGTAGTTAAATTGTTATCACTCCTTGTGTTCCATCTCTGGCCTTAACAGAGAGCTTTGTGTCCTCTTTTGATTTCATTTCACTGCACTCTGCTAGTGTATGCAAAGGTATGTGTGTTGCAGCATATTTAGAAGAGTAGGCATTTTTTTGTGATGAACAGTTCTTCTGCCTAATACTGACAGCTGTGTAATTCTAATAGTCTGTGTGGGGAAGCACTTGAGAACTTTTAACCAGCTTGCTTAGAAATAAATTCAAACATTAGCAGAGGTATAGACTCTTTTTAATATATGTATTTGAACATTTAGTTATAAGTCAGAACAGTTATATATAAATGATGTTGAAAGACTTTTTTTTTTTTTTTTTAATATGCAGCAAGCTAACAATAACTAAAACTCCAAAGCAACAGTTTTGGGGAAGTGTACGGGGCATAGGTGGCAAGGGTTGGTAGTAGGGGCTGCAGGGTGTCCTGTGCTGGTCACAGCGGGGTCCAGATAGCTCTGAAACCAGTGTGAGCACCCTCTTGTGTGCCAGCCACAGGAGCATGCAGTGCCTCTGAAGTGGCTGCAGCTGCCAGGGGAGAGGCAGGCAGCAAGATGCTCTTGAGGAGATACAGGAAGGGAGAGGCTGCTGATGAGATATATGGCTGGAGGTGTCCACTTGGAAGGAAGCACTCCATCCACTATGTGCATCCTTCTGAAACATATGTAGAAGATACGTAGAATTGTTTGGGTTGGAAGGGATCTTAAAGATCAAACTTCCAGCCCCCCTGCCATGGACAGAGGCACCTTCCACTAGAATGGGTTGATCAAAGCCCTATCCAGCCTGGCCTTGAATGCTTCCGGGGATGTGGTATCCACACCTTCTTTGAGCAGTTTGTTCCAGCATGTCACCACCCTCACAGTGAAGACTTTCTTCCTAATATCTATTCTAAATCTACCCTCTGTCAATTTAAGAAGAGACTTAAGTGGCTGAGTGACCCATGCTGGGTCACGGACATCTCTGAGGAGCAGTGGCCATGGGTGGCCCGTGTCACGGCATTGCTGGCTTAACACTTAACTGTCGTGTTCTTTACTTCGCTGATAACCAAAGCAGTGATCACAAGCTAGCATTAACTGGGAATGAATTAAGTAAAAATCTCACAAGTGGAGACCATTTTGCCTGCAACAAAATGTAAGATGAGCTTAGAAACACAGGTAGCTCAGGTCCAACATGCTACCATTAAAAGCATGTGCATTAAAAGCATCTTTGCACTGACTGTGTCGTAGTCCATTAACATTGCAGCTGTTTCCCAGTTACCTGCTTTTTCCATTTTCTGCAAATTATTTCACTTTCCTTGCCTGGGTCTCTTGTTTTCAAGGCAGAATTAACTGTTTCTAGTATCCATCTATGTGCTTCTACCAGGCAATCAAAACCCCAAGTTTCCCCCAATCTAAAACCAAACAGTGAGTGGAAGAGGCAAAGGCTTGATGTTTTCATGAAGGTTGGGCAGCACTTGGGAAGCAGGATGCCTGCTTTGGAGGTTTGGGATCTTGGCTGTCTCTGTAATTATTTTTATGACATAGGCATTTGGAAATAGAGGATAGAGCATTTGGGAATACAAAGTAGTTTTTGTTTTTACACTGAACATCATAGTCCATACTCTTACACTGAAAATGCAGAGATATTTTCTTTATCTGTAGAATAAGATACCCAAACTAAAAATAGTTATTGAGTATCCTTTAAAAAGTAGAGTCCTGTTTTCTTATTACATATCAGAACCTGTGTCTCTTCCTAGCAGGATCAAATGTATTGAACCTTTGAACTGTGATGGTTGATACTGTTAACTCATCTTAGGTAGCTGTGTAAGAGCTAGAAAACCAGCCAGTTCTTTTCCATTTAAAACTTCCTCTTCCGGTAGCATATGCAGAATATGTCAAATATATTTAAGATGTTTTTCTGCACACTATGGGAAAAACTGCAATAGAGATGAAACCATTTTATCATTATAAGTTACCTGAGTAATGTAGACATGGCCTTAATGAGGGTGGATCATTGGAAGCTTCAACAGCTTTGTGGGCTGCCTGTCAGCCTTCACATTGAAAATGGTACTGATGCTCCTCAATCTCTTGGCAGACCATCAGTTATTCTTTTGGTTAGGTGAAACTTGCATGTTTTGTTCAGTAATGGTTTTCAAACTGAAATAGAAAGAGTTGTGAGGAGAGAAAATAGAAAACAAAGCATACTGAAAATGTTAGTTCTGCAGAAACTGAGATACTGTTCATTTATTCCAGTGCCTAAGTGAGTAAGTCTGTGGGCCTAAGGTAAAATTATGGGAGAAAAATGAATATAAGGAAAAAAACACTGTACTATATTGTGAAAAGCTTTGTTGAGAAAATTACACTCAGGCTAATGCATGCTGTGATTTCTCATTCATTTTAGACATATAACTTAATTTTCTCCTATCTGATAATATTTTACCCTAAAAGTTTTGACATCTATTCTTCTACGTATTTGAATTTTGAAGATCTGAGGGGTTGTGCCTCTCCTAGCTGCAATTTCCCTGCATTTATGTTTTCTCCAGTTTTTGTGGTTTTTTTTTTAGCTATTGCCTAGCTACGGAAATTAGTTAATTAGGATACTAAAATATTCAAAGTCAATAAAACAAAAAAATTAAAAGTTTAGGTTTTTAATTCGACTTCCTGCATCCAAATCAGTTCCTAACTTTTCAAACTTGATTCTGCTCTCATACTATTGTATATCAAATTAACTCTCCTGCTACCAATTAGTATAACCAGCTAAGTGAGAACAGGAGTAAGCTTGTACTTTTTTCCTCCCCAACAAGATTTACTGTTTTGTTTTTTGTGTAATTAAATCATGGAATAAAAAGCATTATTATTTAATGAAGAGTGGCAACTATAGTATGTAAAATGTCTGACTATCATTTTAAGATAACTCAAGCTTGTAAAACAGCTTGACTATAAAGTTTCAAAGGGCATGACAGATTTGGCTTTTCATGCATGAGGATGAAAAGGGACTTTGAACTCTTGCATCTCAACATTTCCTAGTCCTAGTCAGTCCCATCTGGATTAAATTGTGTCTTTTTTTTCTTCCGTTATCTAGTATGGAAACATCTGTCGGAGTGTGGCAGCAACAGAAGAACAGTACCATTTTTTTCCCCTCTCTGTGGGATGTGAGAAGAGTCAAGTTGCAGTACTCTTTTTTAATGTTTGATAAAGGTACATTGACTCTGGAGGGCATAATTTTGGACAAACAAACCCAAACTTTCATCTTGATAACACTTAAGAAGAGGAAGGAAATTACTGAGAAAGAAGTACACCATTTCTATAATTTTACATGATAACAAAGGACAGCTAATGTATTCCAGTAATATTGTCAGGAGTGAAAAGAACCAGCAGATTTAATTCTTTAGGCCACGAATTTCCAGGATGCAATCTCAGGGAAAATCCATGCACACATCTGTAATAATGTCACTGGACATTGTACTGCTAGGCTTTGATGCCAGGAAATGGGAAGGGTTTCCCACTGAAAGAATTTGTGTGTTGGGGTATAGAAGAGAACATAGTGTCTCATATGAAGATGTAAATGAAAATCCCTGATCTGGAAAAGAAGCATTTGCATAGCTTTTATATACACTAAAAATGTCTTGAGAATAAAAATTATAATATCTGTGGTAAAAAAGAAAATTTTAATTGGGATAATGATAATTCCACCTAAAAATAGGTGAGGGGGATACATAAATTAGCTTTTTATTCAAGCTTTGTACAGTGATGACAAATATTGCCTGTCTTGTAAATGTAGTTAGCTGTATCTCTTTTCAGATAAACAATCATTGTGAAAGGGGCCACAGAAAGCCTCACTTTTTACAGTCGTCTGTTTTTAAGTTTTATTCCTGTCATCTTTAATTCATGCTTCTTTCCATTTTTAGCTAAAGCTTTCACTAAACTATTCCTTTACGAAAAAGCTGATTGCAGAGGTGGACTGGGCACAGAATGAGATTTGTCCATTAGTGCTTCAAAGTGTAGAAAATTGCATCTCTGAGCTGTGGAGTTCTCCTGTCATATTGGTGAAATAATTACAGTGTCTGTAAGACGTGTATAATTAGATGTCGTAATGGGAGTTCAGAAGTACTTTTATGAATTTTTAAAAGTATGAGTATGGAAACACTGAAGTCTTGTGATACCTGATGTTTTCTCCATTTCCCTTTCTTGGTAAGGACTGACATAGCTCTTTTAGTTGCTGTTAGGGTGTAGTGGCATATGCCAGTTGCTTTCACTGGCATCCTTACCATGAAAAAAATCAGATGTGAATAATGATTGTTGATGCAAAAGGTTAGATAGACTGAATTATCTTCATAGGTACTCCAAGCTTGCTGGAAGACTCTTTGAGGTAAAATCATTGCTCACATATTTCTGAAGTTGTCAGTATGTGCTTCTCATCAGAAGACATCTCTTCCATACAAACTTCAGCTGACCCAATTTTCAAGCTTTTTTTCTATCTTGACACTTCTTTTTATGTTCTCTGGACTTGTACTGAGCATTGTGAGAGTATCTTATCTTTACCAAAAAGATTACCACTTTGACAGGGATAATATTTTTCAGTAACCTACCAATCGCCCATAACTCAATTCAGGTTTAAATAACTGTAAAATAATTAATTTGTTTACAAAATAGGAAAACAGAAAGCTCTCCAGTTGCAAATGTTTTTGAGATGGGATGCAATAAGTAAGACTTTACTTACCCTTGGTTGTCTTACCCTTAGATCAACCCCAAAGCTCCTCTCATTTTGTGTAGTTGTTTGCAGCGTCCATCTAATTGTGTGGCTGGGCATCATGTTCTTATGCACAATAAGTGTGTTCTTACACAAACTCTTCATTTTTATTCATGGACCAGGAATTTGATCTGGACGTCTGCGTTTTCTTTACACACAATCAGGCCTATAGTTCTGTATAGATTCACATCATTCTTTTCTCCTTTCTTGCCTGGATAAAGCTTTTCCTACCTGATGACAGAGAGAGTTTTTAAGTCCCCTCCCACTGGATGGTTCAAAGGCCCAGAGCTGTCTTAAATTATTAATTTACAAATTGCCAGCTTAATGTGAGGTGAAACCCTCTCCTTCACTGCTCATGGCAGTGTTTGTGCTCTGTGTACAGTCTTCTCAGTCTTCAAATCTTACATTGCATGTTTCAGCTGTAGCTTGTCAATCTTGCTGTATCCAGTCATTTAAGTGGAAATAATACCCTTGGTTTACTGTTGTATATTAAACACAGTGATTGTCAGTCCCTTTGCTGACTTTTAATGTGCCACTGCAGTAGTGGCAGACAGTTGGCATGATAACGGGTAGAAGAAAAAATATATCCTGTTGCTCCCAAGTAGTCCCACCCTTTTTGTTTTTCATCTGCGGAAAGCAGGGAAAAACAGAGGAAACATTTCCCTCTGACCTAAATGAAGCTTTCTTCATTCTGTGTGTTCTAAGATTCCTCTCTACTACTGACCAGGCAGCTGAGAATCCATTCAGAGAGAAGGAATGAGACAGTATAGTAAGAATGTATGTTGGTATAGATTTATTGGTGGTGGTAGCATATTAATCCTATGGATAGGCTGCTTGGAAAAGAAATGCAGGATGAAGGACTGATGTTCAGTTTAAACTTTAATTTCTTTCTTTGTCTTATTTAAATGCTATGGGCTTTGAAATAAAAGTGAAGTCCTGCAGCTTCTGAAATGCATGGCATGAGTGTTTTTTGTTTGGTTGTTT
The DNA here is from genome assembly GCA_035583135.1 of Lophotriccus pileatus. Lineage (NCBI taxonomy): Eukaryota > Metazoa > Chordata > Aves > Passeriformes > Tyrannidae > Lophotriccus > Lophotriccus pileatus. Next base: position 80,254,183 of record JAWWES010000081.1, on the reverse strand, counting down.
TTTTTACTAATTTATTTTTTTAGAACTAAATCAGGTCACCAGTGAGTTTGGATTTGATATAGAGCACTTACTTGGAGCAGGCCCATCTCCTCAGAAATATATTGAAAATATCTTATGACTGTATTCTTCTACATGGCATACATGGTTTCCATTGATTTCTTTAGTATGATCCACAAAGATTGATTAGGAGGTAGCTTTCAGCCATATCTGTTTATGTGGATGTCTTTGTGTTTCCATCTGTTTCTGTGCCTGTGAACAATCAGATAGTAAAAAAAGAGAGATCACTGCTGTATTGTTCCAATAACTGTATGGAGCACATTTGTATTTCACACTTTTGTTGGAGTGTCTCTGTCATTGCATTCCCAACAGTATCTACAAATTCTTGCCTTTATTTCCCTGCAATTTTTTTTCATGGACAAAGTTGTGTGGTTCCATAAAGTGAGACTGTGTCATAATTTAGTCAGAGTGTGACTATTTTTTTAAATAATTTTCTGACTCCTGTAATTTTGACAGTTTTTTTCTTCCAGTTGTATCTGCTGTTGTTAGGAACTTTACTGGATTTGGAGGTCTGGCTTCAATAGTGATTTGGGATTGGGTATGTCAATAAAGAGGTTAAAAGTATTCCTTTCACTTTAGGGGAATTGCCTTGTTCTGTTCACTTGCAAAATTGAATATCAATTTTGTTAATAAAAGTGCCATTTCCTACTGTAAGAAAAACTAAAGAACAGTTTGGTTTTTATGTTATGTTTCTCTGTTTATTGTTTCTTTTAATTAACTCATCACTCTGTAAAGCACACAGAGTCTACACTATTGTTGTGTGGACAATAATAAATTATTCTGAGATCGGTGCCCATTATATGAAGTAATTTGACCATTATCTACCTTTGAAACCAGTCAGGAGGTTGGACTCTATGACCTCCAGAGGTCCCTTCCCAACTAAAATTACTCTTTTAAGTGAAGAAATGTGACAATTATTTCATGGCTCAATTCAGATAAATTTTCTGTTTGTGTGTGTATTATACACTGTTTAGTCACGTTGTACTGCAAAAAGGTGCTACTCTGATTACCTTGGAAGTTGTGTCATGCTTTCTGGGATTTTAAGTATGCTGTTTTTTTCCTTTGGAGATGACCCAGACTTCCAGAAAAATTGTTCCACTGAAAACTTTTGAGGACTAAAAGCTTTGCAGTTTGAAAGGTGTGAAATGGCAGGTGTGAAACAACAGTCTTTTCATCAAGCAATGGTGGAATCTTCTGCAAAACAATATGTAAATTAATTGTTGACTAATTTTAATATTTGAAACACAGTGGGACATGAAATCCCGTGCTTGTTAAAGCAGATTGGGATAACTTTTCCTCTGTGTTCATCCTCCTGGGATTAATTTAGTCTACCACATTTAACAAATTCTACAGCTACATAATGAATCTTTGTAATTAGAAGATAGCTACAATTAAGAGCTGCACATTTTTGCATCACTAGTCCATGAGTATTTGAGCCTACCTTATTCATTAAATCAATGAACACTTTATAAAAGTAACTGCAGTATTTAGAATATGGACTCTGTGTTTAAAATCAGGATTATAAAGATTATTAAGATCACTCAGCCTGAGGATAGGCTCTGTTGCTGCTCTCTATTGCAAAATTACTTTAAACTTTACATAACATTGTTTTAAATACAGATGTTACCTTAAAATATTATCAATCTATATTTACTTATATACTGAAATGACCAGTATTATATTTTTAATTTCCATAACAAAGAGTGTGTGTATGTGTGAAATTCATCTGAGAATTTCTCAAAGATATTATTATAATTTTTTATTGATTTCCACATTGCTATACTTCAAAAGAAATCCACAAAAAAATCTTTAGAGAGTAAATCCCAGCTGCATTGTGACAACAGGGTTTGGATTTAGAAGGAAAAGAAGCTCCTTGTGAAAAACCTGGGCTGAGAAAAGCATTTGACCTTGAACAGTACACGGGCAGGCAATGAGAAAAGTTTGGGATGACTGTGATAATGGTGAATCTGCTTGTCTGTCAGGTTAAATTCAAACCTTAATATAATTTCTGTGTAACCACTCTCCAGTTTAATCTTTCTCCATTCAGTCTTTATGTAAAACAGGTTAAACCTCTTGACAGATCTCAAGTGAAGGCCTATCTATGCTATCAAAACAGGTTGAATTCCTATGAATAACCATGAAATTGTTTTACACACTCCTAAAGAACAAATCTGTTTCCTTTCTTTCTATTAACATTATGCTATTAGCACTCTGTACACAGTCATAGTATTTAAGGATAGTTATTAAGAGGCTCCTTTCCATGGAAATGTCTTGCTTTTCTTCTCTGTTTTGTCCAAAAATATATGCTTAGAATAAGCCATAATTTGCAAAAAAAAAAGTCTATTCAGTGTATTGGGTTTTTGTAAGTGGAGTTGTATCATGGTACCACATCTTTCCTTTGTAGCAGTTTCTTACTTGAGCTGCTATATGAGACTATTGATCTGTGCAAAGGAAATCCAATTTTCCTCTGTTCAGGCTCTTCAGAAGTCTAAATGTTTCTACCAGATGCACCCCAAGCATGACCCTTTATCACTGTCTGGTTATTCCCTTTCATTCTGACAGCAGCCACAGCAAATGTCAGCTCACCAGGGGTCTTACCCTTTGCTGACACTTGAGTATCTCAAGGTATACTCTTCCTAATCGTGAAGGGAGGCGATCCTTTCCCACTACTCAGCCCTGGTGACACCAAATCTGGAGTGCTGGGTTCAGTCCTGGGCTCCCCAGTACAAGATAAATACACATTTAATGAATTGAGTCCAGTGAAGAGCCACAAAGATGACTCCGGGACTGGAACATCTTTTGTTTGAAGATAGGGTGAGAGAGCTTGAGCTTTTCAGCCTAGAGAAGAGAATGCTGAGGAGTGTATGTATTACCAACATAAGTTTTATTCTTTTGGATTTTTTTTTAACACGGGGAGAAAAGAGTCGCATGAACTTTTCAAGAAATATGCCTACCATGGATTCATACAATGACATCATGATACTTGATTCTCTATTCTTTTCCTAATATTTGCTGTCCTTTTATTTGCCTTTTAAACCACTGCTATCATTCATTTTTTCAAAGAGCTGTTCATAGTGAGTCTTATATCTTTTTCAGAGAATGTAGTAACCAAAGTGAAGCCTGCTTTTGGAAGTTAAAGTTTTCTCCATGCCTGCTATTTTGCATTTATAATGTTGGATTTCATCTGCTATTTTATGACCTAGTCACACCAGTGTGAGTCACTTCTGCAACTTTTCCCGTGTTTTGTTGCTTTTGAATACCCTGAACAGTATTAAAATCGCATCAATCATTGCCACATCACCGTTCCTCTGTTTTTTACAAAACACTTAGCAAGACACTTAATAAATTCTCTGAGTCCAATAACACAGTCCTTCCTGTGTAAAAATTGACCATTTATTTGCTGTTTTTACCTTCTATTTTTACCTTTTGACAATCCAGTTTTATGGCAGTTCTCTGGAACTGACCTAGAAGTACAGTAGATCAACATACATAATCCAGAACTCCTATAAGATGCTTGAGCATAGTATATTGGACCTGCTGTTTGAAAATGTCTCAACATTACTATCTGTGACTTTATATACTTGTGAGATACTATTTTTGAACATAAAACTGTACTGCAATTATTCTTTAGCATGATATAAATATATCATTTAGCTTTTTCCTTAATAGAGAACAGACTTTTTTTTTGATGCTTCTGCTTTTTTTTTATTGGAATTAAAAGTTTTACATTCTCTTATAATAGTTGATAAAATTCACCGCTAGACTTCTTTCATGCCAAACATGTATAAAAAGCTCCTTGGATCTCCTGAAATGTAATGTGTTCTCCCTGAAATGTGGTGTATTTTTCTGTCCTTACTAGCTTATTTTCTGATTTACATTAATTGCTATGATTGTTAGTATTTTCTGTATATATGCAAGCATGCATATTTTAACATGGATTTTCACATCCTTTCTAACCAGATTAGGTTTTTATGTATCTTTTGGTTTTCAGAGTTTTGTGTTTCTTCATAGAAACTTTGAAAAAGTTTTCATGGTATGTTCTTCCTAAACTCCTTTTAAATTTGAGGCATGGTGCTTGAGTGTTGTAAAGTAACCTCCATAACAGTCCAAGTGAAATTACAGTTTATTGTTTTGGTCTTCAGTCTGTCTTCATATACTACAGAGTCATTTGGATCTCTTTTGATTTTCCACTTTTAAAATGTGTTAATTTAATTACAGTTTAGAACTGTGTGGTATTGTTCTGAATAGGATGCAGTATGGTCTTAGCCAGAGTTAAATACATTTGGCTTTACTTCTATGGTGGCATGAAAAGACAAGGCTTTAGTTTTAATAATGTGCTATAATGCCTTTCTCACTCTCCTTAGATTAAAAAAAGCCCAAAATTATTAAGGTAACACTAAAGAGGGTCTCAACTGTCCCTTTTAGAGAAAATGCTAGCTGTGATAATTTGGCTGCAATTGTAGGTTTCTGATCCTAATATTTATGGGGCAAACACAGGAGGGAAAAATAACAAGGATGAACAATGTATTCACTGTCTCTGATGCTTTTCACTTGTCTCATCACTGAAAATACCAAAGACATGGCTTATTGTCATCTGATCCTGTTAAGAGTCTCAAATCATTGAAAGAGATGCCATTGTTGGGCTATAAAGTGCTTCATGAAGTTGTCTTTCTGCTTGCAGGGACTTATCAACATTGTAACAGAGCAAATCTGTCTTCTTGACTGCTTTGACTATAATGTGGTTGAAACAAGGGTGGTAAGATACAGCAGAAAGAAGAGAATTAAGTGAGAAAGAAAATACTAGTAAAAACAGGCGCACAGTGCGGACTAAATTCTTTCTTAGTCAGTTTGGGAATAATCTCAAATCTGCTAGAGACGATGGTTGCTCAGTTTCCACTTACTGTAATAGGAAGGGCCAAAAGTTATTATGGATTGTTGAGTCTCTTATTGGGTCACTCCTTCCAGATCCCATGTCCCTCTTACTGATCCAATCCAGTGAAAAAAAAAGATTCTGTGATGTAGAAAGCAATCCCGCAGTAGATGGCACGTAATCAGATTATATCTTATTTCAACTACAAATTTTCCTTCCTTTACTGAAGTCTTTCATCTTATTGTCACATTAATATCTTACTTTAGGAGCACATTTGATGGTCTCTTATAACACAGTTATTTTAAAATATCCATTTTGGTGCAATCAACTTGCTTTTATTCTGTCCCATTTTGTTAATGGTTGTGGTTAATTTTTCAGCAGAGATTGGAATGACTGTTAGTTTTCTGATGACATTTAAACCATGACCTGTGCACAACAGAAAGGGATTATTAGTTTGAGAGTTCTGTATGATCAAGAACAAGGCATGATTTACAGGGTTGTTTACTACCTCTATGACAATTATTGGAAAATAAACCTTATGTTTGGTAAAAATATTTGAAGTAATAATTTATTGTGGAATATTATAGAGTAAAATCCAAACAAAATCTTCTTTGTTGATTTTATTCTTGAGGTTTATGGCATACCAGGGACCTGAAAAACATTGGGTTTATAAAAATTAAAATTTATCTTCTTCTATATTTTATCCTGTTGTTGCTCAAAGTTCAACTTTCCTCTCACAGTTCCCTTCCAACTAGTAAATGGTTCTACAATGCTTTCCATTCATAGAATCCTTCGACTTTCAGTTCTTTTTCTGAATTCCCTTTGTTTATTTTAAAGTCAGGGAGGATACTATATCAGAACTGCTTTATCTTTTTCTTTGAAGTGCTTTTGACTCTTAGCTCAAGAACAGATGGAACTTCCTGCAAGGTAAGATCATGGTCCATCCAGCACAGTGTGCTGTCCCCAAGAAATGCAAGAGAAGATGCCTTTAAAAGGCAGCACACAAGCTTGATCACATTTTGTGATCAGTTTCCTTCATACTTTGCCCAGCCTCCACAGTTGTGTTAGTGAAATCAGAGGGTGCATTTCCCTGCCTTGTCTTTTTATTATTGGTTTATGGACAAGGTGTCCATGAATTTGTTTAATTTCTTTTTGATCCTGCTGGTATATTACGATCTCCTGTGGCAGGTATCCTCTAGGTAAAGGTGTGCTTCCTTTTCACCTTTTTTCAACCAATCTTCTACTAGTTTCATTGAGTACTTGTTTTTTTTTTTTTTGTGTTTCAGAGTTTGGTGAACAATATTTCCACCTTCACCTTATCCAATTCTTTCATAATTTAAGCCTTTTTATAGATGACTCAGAAAAGAAGCTGATTTTAGTACTCGTTGAATTTTTTTGTTTTATGTGGGTAGCTTGTTTTGTTCTCTGAACATTGCCCAGCTTTTAGAAGTTTGAGTCCGAAGTTTTGAGGAATGGAATTCAGAAGTAGGATGGCAAAGACCTTTACATATTTGTAACCTTTACCAACACTGAGTTTTAACATACATTGTACTAAGCCACAAACATAGTATTTGTAACTATTCTTTAATATTAGTAGATCCTGCCGATTTTATTACAAAACCTAGCTATTTATTTTATTTTATTTTATTACAAAACCTAGCTATATTATTTAGAAAGCCTAGAGTGTCTACTTCTATGAAATTAGGTACACAGACGATATTTGAGATCAGTGGTTGTAATCTAAGTGTCTTTCCAAGGGAAAATTCTTTAATTACCTGATGAATTTTTACTCCCTTTACACTGTAAGGGGGAAGCTGATCTTGAAAAACTTCTTATAGTGATTCTGTAGAGGGCTGGCTGACTTAGTATGAATTTTTATAGTCTAACATTTTAATTATGGGAACAGGGTCTTTTCTGATTGCACAGTGAAAAGCTAACCCTGTTGAAGTTATCCCAAGGAGCTACAGTTATTTTATTAGCTGTAGCCTCATTACTGCTGGCTGTGATCAAAGCAGTGCTTTCCCCCAACTCATACTGAAACAGCACATTCAGATTTGCATGCCAGCTTCAGTGCCAAGTTGTTGTACTCCTCAAGGGGAAATTCTGGTCAGAGTAACATTAAATTGAGTGAATTTTACACATGCCAAGCCAGTTTCAATTAACCATTTTAACACAGTTTTAAAAAAGGCTGTCTAGATGGGAAATTGTGAGTCGTCATTGGAATGTAATTTGTACAAAAGGAATGATTAATATCTTTTTGTACAGTTGTTCTCAGTGTCAAAAGCAACATCCCCTGTGATACCCTGTATGCTAGGAAAAACAATTTTAATGTGTAACATGTGTTAAAATTTCTAGTTCAGATACCCTTCAGAGTTAAGGCAACACTACTCAGAGGAGAAACTGGTGACAACAGGGGGACGTGGTTTCTGAGAACAGGTTGCATCCATGGGCCAAACCCAGCATAGATTCATGGTCCACTGCAGTTTGTGCCATCACAGTCCAAACTAGTGATGTTTCCAACAGCAATGTCTGTGAACCACCAAGTACTATAAACTTCATACTAGTTCTCCTAGGTCACAGTCAACATTGTAAGCCAGAGGCTGCAGCAGCAAATATACATTTGGAGATGCTGGGACAAAACTGCCAACATGACAAATACTCAGAATGGGTTTGATTTAAAGAAGGATCTTCTATATCTTGTGCAACTGGTGTCTTTCCATTTTGCATGATGCATGAAGATGCTTACTTATAGTTTTGTGTTGTAGTCTGTGACAAGAATGAAGTTTTTTGAGGGTTTGTGATAATTACTGATATCCCACACCATGGACTCATTATACCGTTTAGCACCCAGCTCTCTTTAGTGGCATCACTACATCAGTATGTGTGAGGACTTTTTCTGCCCTTCTGAAAGCAGCTGCACAAAATCTGCAGAAAAATAGTCTGTTACATACCATCCACACAGCTACACTATGGCCACTATGGCAGTGCATTATCCTTTAAATCGCTGTAGAAAAGAACTGCTTACCTGGTAGATGAAAATGTGGCCCTACTGAAGTATGGGAAAGAAATATGGAGAGCAGCAAACACACTCAGGGCTTCCTAAGCTCTGACAGTCAAGAGTGATAGGCCAGTCTTGGATACCCCTCAGTCAAAGCAGGAAAGCCACATACTTCTGTGTAAGATGTTACACAAATGTTAAGTAAATGAATGCTACGTGCTATGATGCATACCGTGAATGCCCAAGCACTCCCCATCTCCAAGGTATGGATAACATAAACTCATAGATAAAGTCTCTGAGAATCAAATTCTTAACGCAGTGTAACTTCAGATCAGGACAACAAGTGTGTTTCAACTAGGCAGTCATAGTGATGACTCACATTAAAGGTTGCTTCCAACACAGTTTCAAAACAGCGACAGACTTTGTGATCTTGGCACACTTTGGTGAAACAGACTCCTTTTAATAGTGTCAAAAACTGTGCACTGTAGATTAATGCTGTGTTTACTGATGGGTACACACATCAAGTGCAGGCATCCAGTGATGAGCATTAGCATTAGCAAGTCTTACAGTGAGATACTGGGGTCCATCAAAGCTTGGCATCACTGCTTTTTCGTGTTACTATCAGCAATATTCTGCCAGTTCATACGAAAGGATAATGAAAAGGACCATTCATGAAAAAGATCAATCAGTGGTCAGGGTCATTGACATTCTGCAGACTGTGACTCAGTCCAGAAAGCCTGCCTCTTCTTTCTACCTGTTCATAAGTCTTTGAGTATTGACTTCTACAAAATCAAACTGAAATACAGTGACATTTTGAGGTGTGTTGAAAGGTCCCACACCTTACATACTATGCATGTTTACTATCAAGGTAAAGTGTAGAAGCATCTTATTTCAGGCTACAGGGGGAAAATATTGAGCCGTGGTGAAATAAAAAAGCAACCTCTGTGATAAATGGAGCTGTCAACTTCATGGGTCATTAGACTACTACTGGAAATATGAGAAAAGCAGCACAGCCAAGAATCAAAGAGCTGTTGGCAGGAGCAGTTTGCTATGTGTTTTGCATGAGAGTTTCTGTCTTAGCAGAACTATATAGCTCTCCTGCTTTGTAACAGCATCCTGATACCCAGATTTCAAGATGGGTCAATTTTTTATCAAGTGTTTATTAACACAGTTCCAGTGCAACCCAGCCTATTCCATGTTCAGAAGTGGAGAACTTGAAGTGTAGTGTCAAGGGAATTGAACCTTGTAAAAGCACTCTGTAGTTGTGGAATGTTGAAATTATCCATTTATTTTGACCAAGGAAAATAGTGGAGTTACTTAAAGAATGGATAGCTGTTTACAGATATACAACGAATTTGGAGCTGATACAGCTGGTATCACTGGAATGCCAAAAATCTTTTTTCCATGCTTAGTAGCCTGTTTTAGATCAAAATTGAAAAAAAACAGTGTCATATTCCATCTTATATCCACTAATGAGTTTTAATAAGTACCTCACACATAGAGTGGATCATTTAGTCTAGCTATAAAATCAGATACCAAAAAATATGCCAATTCTATTTTTTGGAGATAAAACAGAGAGGGAAATTTTTTATGTTCTAGTAATAGAATTTTCACATGTATGTGAATGCCATTTTCCCTGTAGTCAATGAGAAAGCTAAACTTGAAACAAGAGAACTTTATTTTCATGAAAAATCCCTAGTAACAGGAACATTTGAAATCCTTCTTCCAGGACCAGGGTCCAGGATTCTTCTTCAAACCATTTTTTAATCATAGAATCATAGAATGATTTATGTTGGAAGAGAACTTAAAGTCTGCTTCCGACGCCCCCGACAATGGGCAGGGACAACTTCCACTACACCAGGTTGCTAAGGGCCCCATCCAGCCTGGCCTTTAACTGGAAACATGTCTTATGCAGCTGGTCTTACATGCTGGTAAGGTATTTTGGCTCTGGTATCTATTCTTATATTAGAGGACTTTTCACATCCCTTGTTGCTGCCTAACTCATTATTTGGGTTTTTCCCTGTACTGATGGCTGTTATTGTGATTGCTTTAACATGATTTGTTCTCAGCAAAATCACATTGGCTGTTACCTATGTTTTCATAATGTTCAGTACTCTTGATTATTAAATGTTTTATTATTGTTTATTATTTATTATTGTTTTATTATTATTTTATTCTTTATTATTGTTGTATTATTTTGTCTATTATTTTACACTTCTGTAGGAGTTAAAGCTAAGCTGACAAGTTTTAGCCCTTTTCCCAACCTTTCAAAGGCACGTGCTTTGTTTCCTTTTCTAGCCTGCCAGAGCTTTCTACATCTTTCCCAAGTTTTAAGACTATCAGTTAGTTCTCTCGGTATCACAGTTGATTTTTCTCAAGCCAGGACAATTTTAAAACATAATCCTTGCTTAACCCTTCTCTTACCTAGACCAAATTTGTACACCCTTTCCTGTTGGTTTTACTAACATCTGATCACTTAAAAAGTTTTAGGAAGGACTGAAACCAAGCAGGTATCAAACACTTGTTTCCTTTTGCTGTCAGCTGGCAGACTGAAACAGTAGAGAAGCAAAGCTTTTACTTTGCCATTTTTATTACTGTATTTTCTTATTATCCCTCATTTCCCTTGTAGTTCTGTTTCATTTCACGGCGTTGAACTTTTTAACTCAAGCATATGGGATAGTTAGGCAGCATTGAAAAGAGTATGCGTGATCTGGAAGGCGGATTAATCTTAAAGGAGGAATGGGAGAAAGATAGTAGAGAACAGAAGTGAACTTCCTTCTCCATCCAGCTCTCTCCGTGATGAAAAAGAATGCCTCCATTGTCCTGTAGGTCCACATACCTTAGGGTTCAGGTTTGATTATATAATCAGCACATGCAGATGTGAAGAAAACAAACTGACACGAAGGGAAACGAACAGCAAATTATTATTGCTCATGCCTGCCTGGGAGCTTTCTGAGTTACATACTATGTGTATACAACTGCTAGATGGTGAATAGGCTTGCAAGTCAACTAAAACTGATGGAAAACCTTACATGGAGATATAATTATACACGAGCTGGCACATTTTCAGAATTGCCTACTCATGTGTTCAAAACCTGTGTCCCAAATCTAGCTGCATTTTCTCGACTGTGTGGTGCAGTTTGGAACATACGCATACCATCAAATATGTATTTTCTATGTATAGCGAAGGAATCCCTTTTGCTGTTACAGGTTGGGCTGTGCATTTGGGGAGTTTGTTCCATAAAGTTTGTTTGGACACTACTATCCTTTAAAAGAAGCTAACCGGAAATTTTGCATATGGGCTGTGATTTTCTAAAAAATATTTTTCATGACTAAATAAATGTATTACCTTAAAATATTATATTTTGATGGAACTTTACATAGGTCATGTAGATACACATGAAATTTCATCTTATTAAACAAAAATGCTTGGCCGAACCTGGGCCTTTTTTTTTTTTTTCGTTATATCACATATTGTGAATTTTTAGTGCATCAGAATGTACAAAATCTCTCTGTATTGAAATTAAGGCTCTATGGAGGGGTTTAGCAGGTTGTTGTGTAATGCAGTTCACAATCAGAATCCACTAGTCCTGGGAAAACTACTTTTTAATTGTAAACAAGGTGTTAATAAAGACAACATTTGAAAAGATAAATTTGAAGTTAAATTTGAAATGTTTGGAGTATTGTGTAGTTCTGAAACCATGATATAGTATCTTGCAACCGCACTTCTTTAATCTAGTATAGTGTAAATTTTCCAACACTTTTAAAAATGAATTCTTCCTAAATCAATTTTCTGCAGTGTTTAGGAATAAGTTCACTGTAAAAAACTGTTGTGTAACTTTATGCTTCAAAATAAAATGTTATTTCTTAAGTGTTATTACAAAATAAATTTGACGTGCTTCTTTTTTTTCTTGCTGTCTTGCACAGGTATCATTTTTCTTGTTCATTATTTTTGTGGTGTATACCATGCTGCCCTTCAACATGAGAGACGCTATAGTTGCCAGCATCTTGACCTCTGCATCTCATACGATTGTGCTGAGCGTCTGTCTATCAGGTACAGCTGTTGCAAAGGAACACTTGGTTTGGCAGGTAGGTGCTTTGTGGAATTAATGATTAATTGCATGCTGAATAGCCTGCTAAATGAGCCAGGAGTGCCTTAGTGGGTGCTTGGGAGTATAAACTTATTTCTGTCTTCATTTCTGAATTGCTAATTTAGAGGTAATTTACTTGCTAAAATGAGGATGTCAGTAATGTTATGTCTTGCTGGATTACACACTTAAGTGGTAGAATCTACAGCCTAGTAACTCTCACCAATGTAAAAACTTACTTGAAAAACTATGTGATGTAGCTGTATTGTGGTAGATGCATTATCCTCTGTTTTGTAAACCACTTTGTTCCTCTCCTGGTCTCATTAAAACGTAGCTTGCAAGACCAAGGATTTTATCCAGGCATCAAAGTGTTACATTTGATTCAAAAAAAGAACATTGTTCCTTCGAATATCCGGAGGTCTGCTGGGTTAAAGGTCTGCTGGGTTAAAGATCTGCTGTGAAGACATTGCCCTGTCCAAGTCTGCTGTAGGTCTTCTCCTCTTTCTGTAATTCTCAGCCATTAATAGGAATTTTACAGCCACATCTTGATTGGGCCCAATGATTGAAGGAGACTGGCTGAGTCCAGACTCCATGACATTTAGGTAATCCGTCTGTGATTGCAACTTAAATCTGATAATTTTCTACGTGACATAGTGCAGATTAATAATATGTAGAAGCCCAAATATTAGGAGTTGTTTTTCATCACTCTTTTTCAGAAAATCTTTTAAATGGTGAAATATTACAGTTTTAATTATAGTATTGTGACAATCTCAGCTGTCATTGATAGAAATGTGTATTTTTAAGGAAAAATTTAGATTTAATTTTGAAAAACAAATACTTGCACTGGGCTTTTTGATATAGTTATGCAATCTTAGGGAAACAATTATTTTAACTTTTTCATCAAAATGCTACTGAAACCTTAAACACATTTTTATAAACATATTATTAGAACAAGAAAGACAGGCATCATACTATTTATTGTGAATAGCATTAGGAATGAATCAAATAATGGTTTCTACTTACCTTTTAAGTTACTTCAGACTTACTTTGGAAAACATTGTACCTCAAAGGATAACTTTGAAATTGCAGTGATTTTACAAAAGCCCTGCCTTGTAAATTGTTGTTCAGGAAAATACATTTTATTTCCAGACATGGCTGCAGATCTGTGTTCTATGGAGTATTGAAATCGAAATCTGATAAACAAAATATGATCTAAAATATAATTCTCTGTATAAATCTTAAATTATGAGAAAAGTAGGTTTGCTTTTCTCTTGCTGATTTGAATTAGTTGTGTTTTTTTGGGGAGGTTGCAAAGCTGTTCTGTATGTTAAGCAACACCTGTGGTTATCTGTAGTATTTTAATAATTCAGTAATACAGTTATTGATATTTGTAGTGGAATAAATCAGGGAGAATGTTATTCTTGGTTTTATGTCAACCTGTGGCTTTTATTCTGGGCATGGATATACTGCTAATGCAGTATTAATGTTTGCCACTCCTTCTCTAAAACTATTTTGGGTTAAAGTTGCTGTTTGCAAAAATTATGTACTTTTCTTGCCTATCTTTCTAGACTGTTAACATTTGATGTACCTAAAACAGCACTTTCAGAAGATGTTGTGTCTTTAGACACTTCATGCCTACAGAATCAAAAGAAATAAATTATGGTCTGTGATATACCATTAGTGTCTTTCATCTCTTCTGTAACTTCCAGTTTCATTCAGAAGGAGTGGAAGTCTTTCAGCAATTTTTTAATTTGTTAACAGTATTTGATTTCCAGGTTGGTCTCAGTTTTCTATTCTGTCTTTGTAAAATGTGTTAAATGTTACCAATAGCTTGGCAGTTACTGGAAGTACTGAGTGCACTTCATTCTTGCAACTGTGTGGAAGGGACTGAATGACACTATCTCATTTCATTTCATTTGCCCTCTGTGCACTTTTAGATTATTATTGTTTATACTTTGGAGTGTAAGCAAAAAATGTTTGTTTTGTGTTCTTTGCTTCTGAAAAGCGAGACCACAAATAAGGGCTTAGATTAGAGATACAGATTACAATAAAAAAGAGAAATAGCATTTGTCAGTAGTATAGATCAAGTTGATATAACATACATACCTCATACATATAGCAAATATCCTTCTGTAAAGAGTACCTGTATCTCCTTTATAATTATTGTCTATGTACTGCAAGACTTTGATTATATCTTCTCTGAGCTTTCTGTTCTCTTGTCTGAACGAACATTCTTTCAGCCTTGTTTTCTTATGTAAGATTCTCCTGCCATATAATGCTTTTGATAGCCCTCTGCTGGACCCTCTTCAATTTTTCAGCATTTTTCAATGACTGATTTGCAACACATAGCATTTTGAAAGTTAATCATAGCTTCAGCCTATCAGTAGAGAAAAATCGTCATTCAGAAGCATTGAGATTTGGCAGAGCCTATCTTACTGGTTTTGTCATTCCTTTTGTTGTCCTCTCTAAGATTTTACATCCAAAAAGTGGCTTCACTAAAGCTGAAAGGCTTAGGATGCTCTTGATTACCCAGTGTTGGTTGCAGTCAGAGATACTGAGATAAAAGCCTCCTGCTGGGATAAAGAATACTTCAACAAACTCTCTGCTGTTACATGAACTAGTCTCTGTCAGACCTATGCATGTCTTTTGGGAAGAGGGAATCCACCTTGGTTTAAAAATTGGCAATGATGGAGATACGTTTCCACAAGCTTTCACGTTTTTTTCCATGGTTGTTGACTGTCAGTGTTGAAATTTTGTTCATCTTTCCTAGTAGGAATTTGTCTGGCCTTGGCATCCGGCTTCTGGATCTCATTTTTTTGGCCAGTGGGCTGACAGACCCAATAGTAGCCAATTTCTGTTTCTCCTATGAGAGTTCTTCTAAACTATCATGAATTTGCCTCATAACCTTTTTGTCAGTAAAATAAATGAGTTGCCTGCTTTTGCACTAGCTAAGCCTCTCATCACCTTCACAGTTGTTCTTTGAGTCCTCACTTGTGCTTCATCATCATCTTTCTTGCAACGTAGGCATTAGCCTTAGAGGAGCATGCCAGGAGCAGCTGCAGCAGTGCCAAATGCTAATAGCGGGCCAGATCTACAAAGGGGTTAGTGTGCTGTGTGCTCAGCAAGGAGACACAGACTTTACAGTAAAATACCCAGCTAGTCTCCGTATGCAGTTCTGTGGGGAATTTAATGCACAGCTGTGGGATCTGTGACAGGAAGGGGGAAAAAGAGTCCTGTGTTCCAGCTTCGGTTTATGAAAAAATAACAGTGTATGCAGGTTTGGTTTTTTTTTCTGTTGAAAATTTTAATCCTAACCTTTACAAGGCACACAGTCTTGAATCTGGGGCTCTGCCCCCTCTTTCCATGTGAGGATCCTACTGCCAAGCAGGGAATGTTGTTCTGTGTGCTTCAGGACTGCTGTAAGAGAACATAACTCAAATTATGGTGTTAAGGCATTTGGCTCAGAAGACTTTCACAACTTTAACATCTCTTTTAGTTATTTCTGGAATGGAAAGTATTTAACAGCCATCTCTTGCTATAAACAGATAACCTGTTTTTCCCTAAACCAGAACAGATTCTAATCAAATACTTGTGTTTTTCCTGCTCTACTATCAACTGCTCAGCCATTCTGATCTCATAATGGCTTGATATTATCATTAGAGGTAATTTTGTTCTCAATTTGCTTAAAAAAAAGCTAACCAAAATAACTAAACATCCTATAAGCTTCCATTTTTCTTTTCTCCTATGTCTTATGTGAGGAGTGTGATATTTTTATTTTAGTCTTTTAGTTTTACTTTCTCAACCAGCAGTTTCATTGCTCTTGTAAACTGTTTCTGTGAGCTGTGGCTAAGTGTTTTCCAAACTTTAGCTAAATCACTACAAACTTTTTTGGGGGATTTTTTTTGGCACCTTCTTGCAGCACTGTAAAAGGAGTCCCTTTTAGAAGCACAAAATTGCAACTAGGCAGAATGCATATGTACATACATACAGTTTTATATTGGTTTTGGACTCTGTTCAAGAATGCATATATCAAAAAGAAACAGTTAGTAACAACTTGTGTGAAAGCCTTTGTTTGTGTGATCTGGTGGCCTGGGTAATTCTTAAGATATGTTCTGTCCTGGTGGGCAAAAACCAAATGCTAAGCGAAAAATTTATTTTCAGGAGTGTTTCAGTTGGGCAATTCCAAGACTACATCCATAAGATCTTGTGCATTTGCCATCAGCTAGGCTGAGTTCTCCTGTTACAAAATAAAAAATAAACGGCTATGGCCTATTCAAGAAAAAAAACTACAAATGAACAAACAACAGTGTATTGAAAAAGGAAATGTAGTTTTATTAAAAAAAAATAGCAATTTTTTAGTCACTACAAATCTTGGAACAAATTATACCAAAAGCTCATAATCAGATATGAAGGAGGATTTTCAAAGATGGACTTTGAAACTTTGATATGTCATCTATAATATCCATTTAGATGTTCTAATCCACTTGCAACATATAGGCATATACCTTATATTTAGACCACTGATTTAAACTCATCTTTAACTGAACAGGTAATGGTATTTACAAAAATGTTTTATTTAATATAGCGGCATAGCAGCAAAATAAAAATAAAAAGCATCAGCATTCACTGGCTAATAAAAGAAGAAAATGTACAGCTCTAGGGCTCAGAAATAAAAGTTGGTTTATGCTGTTATCACACAGTGTAAGAAAAAATCACGTTTATTAAAAAAAGTCTGGGAAGAAAGACCATGTCTTTAAGTATATTCATTGCTGTATAACCCCTGAGGCTGTATAGCTGCACAGTGAAAGTCTAAAGCACATAGGAATTTTAGTAGTCTGAAAGGCTAAAAGCTGTTACTGTGGGTTGAAAATATCCTTCTTCCTGGAATACCTTTTTTTGAAAGAGATAGGGAACAACTATTCCTGAAGGTAATGCAGCTTAAACAACTCTTGCTTTCTGTTGCACTGTTACATGACATGAGTTGCTGTTGTCCCTGCTGCAGGTATGGAGGGCATTGACTACGTGGAAGGAGGGAGGTTGTATTTCTTGCAACAGCAGCTGTCAGTGTCCCATACCTGGTGCCTTTTTCCCTTTGCTGTCCCCACCCTGCCAGCAGTCTAGCTCACCATGTTGTACAGCAGGCTGCAAGCCAGTTAGAGAGAGGAATGCTATGTCCTGCATAGCAAAATGCATTACTCATAGTTTTTATTATTGCATGTTTCTTTACTCTTGATTTTATGCTTAAATCTAGGCAGATGTTAAAAAACCATCTGCTGTGGTTTTTTTAACTAATTTTTACAATCAGCGGATGTACTTTGGGTTTCACTGATTTTTTAAGACAATCTGTAGAG
Source organism: Lophotriccus pileatus (assembly GCA_035583135.1). Lineage (NCBI taxonomy): Eukaryota > Metazoa > Chordata > Aves > Passeriformes > Tyrannidae > Lophotriccus > Lophotriccus pileatus. Next base: position 80,236,819 of record JAWWES010000081.1, on the reverse strand, counting down.
TTTGGATATGCTTATGAAGAGCCCACTTGCCTACAAGAGTATAGATGCGTAGGAGAATACATAACTGTGTTTCAGAGTATTGAAGCATTAACATGGAGAACGTGAACATCTTCCATAAAGTCCCTAAGGCTGTAAAAGGGAAGACCTGTAATATTTAATATGATGGAAGATTCAACAAATTCTTAGAATTGCATTGTGGTATGAAATCATGGGCGCAGGCAGTCATAGGTTTTCAAAAGCAGCATTTCCTTGGAGTCTAAAATCGGCATCAAAGAAATGCATAGAAAGTAGTTCTGGTGAGATGTGTAGGAAATCATCAGAGCACGGAAGAAAAACATCATGGAAACATCTCCAGTTAGTACTGATTCTTAAGCTTCACTAAAAGCATCAGATGGACATTTGTGTCAACTCCATTTGAGTTAATATTTTTAACAGCAATGAATTTCATTTCTGTATTTGTTTATTACTTTGATACTGTTTTTGCTTGCATTTATTATACTAAAAATGACAATTTCTTTTAAAAATTTTAATTTTCCAAAATATGAATTTGTTGTACAAGTACCCAGTACTTCAGTATGTTCATGAAATTATAAAATATCTATGTCAGAATGCTCAATCTCGAGTCTGCTATATCTCCAAAAGTGTAAAAAAATTAAACAGGTGTTTGGAAAATCAAAAGCTGTTTGTAAATCAAAAAATTTGGTACTTCTAGGCTGGAGCAGCAACCAAGCTCTCACCCATACAGTGTATCTTTTGCAAGGGGTTTGTGTTCCATATCTTTTGAAGGATGACAATGTAAATAACTTACCAGTGAAAGGTTAAATCCATGCATTCAGAATTTTGCAGTACTGTCTGTCCAGACAATTTTTCTTGAGTAAAGAATCTTAATTACTTCAGTTGAGTTAGTTTTGTTGATTTCCTTCCATTTTCACAGACATTGCCCAGCCTTTTCAGTTGCATAGTACCTTTACATCTTGGTATTATTTGTCAATTTTATTGTAACTTACTTCTCCTCTTATTGCAGCTGAAGCATTAAATTCTGAGTGATACTCACGCTAGACATGATGCTTTCTCATTTTATGTACTCATAGAGTTATCATCAAACCCTACATGTTATATTCAAGAATTCAATTTAACAAAAATGTTTTTCCCTATCAATATGTGGATACATTTCCTCATGCTGTGAGCCACTTTTAGTGTAGTACAAAGTAAGAGCGATCAGGAGCACAAACACCTGTTGTGTAGGGAAGCATTTGGCAATTCAAAATCCAGCTGAGATGCCTCCCTTGAAGTGGTTCAAAACCCCATCTGTTTGTAGACACTTGCAGTGGGATGTGGTCTTTCTGTTTGATCTCTAAGACTCTGCGAACCCCCAGTGCTAAGCTGCTGGTTAAGCAGAAGTCATCCTCTTTCAATCATCTTCCAAAATTTGTGGTGTGCATTCATGTCAGTGCTTGGTCATGGGAGTCCCTGGATAGCCCTTGTTTCCCTCAGCCCACTCTGCATGCATTGGTCCTCAGTGTGTTTCAGTATTACAGAACTGCCTTAACTACAGCCTCTAAGTGCCAATCTTGTTGGTGCTGTGTGTGATGGAATCAGGTAATGCTCCCAAATAAGTATGTGGAGGCCAGACACAAACAAGGTAAACTTGTGCCATGTGTTGTTTTTTTTTGTTTTTTTGGTTTTTTTTTTTCTTAGCAGCTACAGCTTTGCTGCTGGTAAAAGGGGAGCTGTTCTCTGGTCCTAGAGCACAGCTTTTGTTTACCTTCCTAATCTCCCACCTCTTCTTCCTTCCCCAAACAGGGTTGTCAGGTGTCAACTATCTCCAAATAAGTCCTGTCCCCTAAAACATGTCCAGGCTCTGAGAAAATTTTAGTTGACCCTGACTGAAATGGTGCTAGTGAGGAGGATAACAGCTATACAGAAGTGATGAGCTCAAAACTGCCTTCTACTCTGGTTTACCATCAGGGACACAGCTGAAGGACATAATCTGCAAACCCAGAAGTAAATCTGAATCTGGTGCTGGATGATACAGTTTAGTGGATTAAGGCTTACATCCATAATGTTAGGTGGAGGGTTGGAGTGGACGATCTTGTAAGTTTCCTTCAACCTCAGTGATTCTGTGCATCTATGAATTCCTAATTCTTTACAGAGATTGCACCTTTGGTAATTGCTCTGCATATTCTTTCCTCTCTCAAGGTACGTGTGTTCCTGCATGCCCTGTGAATGGCATCATTATTTGTTCTGTGTGGGCCTGAGGAGGAATCGTGTCTCTCCCGTGCCTCTCACTAGTTATGTGTAATAAATCATGTTTATCTGCTGTCAGTTTAGACTGGTTCTGGGTGTACTAAAGACTGTATGCTGAATATTTGCTGCAAAGGTCACCTGCCTGGACTCTGCTAGCTCTTACCTGTTTCTGAGTGGGATAGTATTAGTTACAGTTGGTGTTTGGCTCCTCCCCTGTTAACTGGTTTTATTCTATATGTTTCAATTTTGATTGCAGCAGCCTGCAACAGCATAGGCTGTGGTTAATCAGACATAAAGTTACATTCATTAATCTATTTGTAGTTTTATTTTCTTTATTTTCTTTGTCCCGTTGTATTTTCTCACAGATGTGTGGCAGTCTGTCAGCTCAAAAGCCACAAGAACACAGGCTGGAAGCAATCAAGCAGACTGTGTACTGAGCTAGCTCAGGTTCACAGGCATTGGGAGTTCAGGCTGCGTGAAAGCACTTATGGTGCTCTGGAAACCCAAGATGTGCAGAGTTATCTGAATCTGAATGTTAGGCCAGCTTCTGTGTCTTTAGATATACAATAGCACAGTTAATCCACAGCCCTTACACTGTTTTAACAAATAATTAAGACTTATCAATGTTGAAACAGTTTAGTTCTGCTAAAGATTCAACAGCTTATGGATGCCCAGGACTAAGGCTGATAGGTGGTCAGTGACTGAGGCCTCAGCAGGACAAGAAACAAACACCTGAGCAAAATCACACTAAAGGATCCCACCTCATGTTTGTTCTAGTGCTGAAGAAGGGAGCTGTTGCCCTCCACATCTTTATCAATACTTATTAATCTGATCCAGAGAAAATTTTCTCTCTCCTAAGCAAGAATAATTAGTTCCATTGATTCTATAAGTGGGAAGACTTCCTGCCTGCAAAATAGTAGCTATGCAAGGTCGCAGTGCCTGTTCTTCTAACAATTGTTGCCATTATATGCTACTACAGAAGAGGATGAAAAGAGAAACTTAAAAGTTCATTGGATCAATTTTAAACTGGGAGAAATTGTTTCAGTCAGTTCCCATGCAAATGAATAACAAATCCCTGAAGCAGGGGATCTTGGCTTCCTCCACATAGACACACTTTTGTCTTTTAGAAGCCAAAACTGGGTTTTGCTCTGAGGAGATAAACCGAGTTTTGCTCTGAAGAGATTTGATCATTTATCTAAGAGATTTCTAAGGGCCATGTTTGAATAATCTTTCACTCTGTATGATCTTAGTTTATTAGCGTCTCTATCACAGAAACGTTTGTTCAGGCTAACCACAGCAGGATTTGCCCACCCTGTTTACCAGAGTTATTTGCTGCACTTTGTCCCAAGACTCGTGGAGATGAGATCTTGCCCAAATGTTTTTCAGACAAGAAGAGACTGTGTCCTGAGGAACATTTACTCATATACGTACTTTTAGTAACACTGTTGGGATTATTCAAGGAGGTTTGCAGTAGCTTGTGTGAGAGAGTTTCACACTCTGAATGCAAATATGAGGTGTGCAATAATTCTGTTTCCTTTAATATGTAGGGGATGAAATGGAGTTTTAGCAATTTAGATGGAAGTCTACTGGGGTTTTGCTGGTGGTTTCTGAATGCTGACTGATGGTGACCTTCATGTACACACACACGCATGCACTCTTTCTGTGAGAGACATTTTGGATGTTTGCACAGTGCTTGGCCTGTGGAAAGAGTCATTAAAATTCAGCCTGCGGGAACAACCCATAGTGACAATGAGCAATGCTCCCAGGTGGTCTGCCTTCTCCAGCCAACTCACACAGGCCAGCGGGCAGGAACGGAGGGAGGAGGTGGTGCGCTCCCTATGTGACACCCAGAGAGGCTGTTGCTGTAGTGACAGTGTCCTCTGTGTCTAACAGGGCAGTGAAGTGGTGGCATTCCAACTCCGCTTCTTTTTCTCTAACATGCTATTTAGATCCACACATCATGTTTAATTGATTTCATAACATCAAATCAACTTAAGTTGGTTAGTGTTTGTCTTGGACCACCACCCCCATAGACACTTCTTATTAAAATAAGCATAGGATAACAATTTGAAAGTCTTAAAAGAGCAGAAATGGCCACAGTGTATAAAAAAGAACATGCACCAAAAAGGATAAGGAGACAGAGAAGAAACAGATTAAATTATCTGTGCAAAAAAAGGAGACCAAAGCATAAATGCTAGTAAGTAGGAAGTAGAGTACTGAAAAGTTGAAATGTGGGTAATAAGGCACCTTTAATAATGTTCTCTATTATTTGCTCTAAGCATTTGCTTTATTTGCTCTTCCTATTTGTTTTGTTTGCAGTCATAAGCAATGACAGTTTTTTTCTGCTATCTAGTCACTTAGACAGTGAATGTTTTCCTTGGGTATTTGGAACTTTCTCACCTCAGTTCAATTTATTGATGCTGCACTGATGACCTCTGAATGCAGAGATGATTCCGTTTCTAATCAGTATTGACTGAGTCACTTCAGAATCTCGTGCACGGGGTACAGATGTAGTCCCTTAAATCATTACCTAGCTATTTTCTCTCAACTGTGTTATTTCAGCTTCTGTTGAAATTCGGCTGTATTTGCTAAAAATATTCCTGAGTCAAATCCAAGGGTTGAACACAAGCATAGCTGGCCTGCCTGAGACAGTGGGAGAGCAAGCACTAACCTTTGTGAACATGTTCTCTATCCTCCCTGGACTTACCTGTGTCGTCAGTCCTGGGCTTTTTCAGTAACCTCCCTCTAGGTTAGAGCAGAGTGGAAATAAAGATCCCACTTTGCAACACCCCTTTCCTCAGCAGAGTTGGTGTTAAACCCAGGTCTGCATTTCAATCACCTGTTGAAGGTCTTGGATGAGAGACTGATGCTGGTGGGTCTCAGGTGGCAAAGCTCTGCTACTTTCCCTCCTCTAATAGGCGGAGACCACAATTAGGCAGCAGAAGTTGAGCTTTTTTTGGATTGCACCAGACTTAGGATGGGATATTTAGGGGTATAACCAAAGGTGAGAGAAAGGAAGAATCATAGTGGTTTGGAGGAGGCACAGGTGAGGGAGAATAAAGGAATAAGGCAATAAAAGAGGTTGATCATATGTTAATGGGCTGCTGGTCACCACAGTTATCTGGTCATGCCCTATCCCTGACCTACACTGCCTGTTCTGTCTTCTTCTCAACCTCCATTCCTAGCTAGATGAAGGGACACACCTATTCTGTGTCCATGTACATGTTTATGTGTGGGGGGGGATTGTGGGATGGAAACCAAGTGTCACAGGGTCCCAGCTGGAGAGAATGGGGTACTCTGGGCTGACTGGTACTTAGGGGGACTGTGGGTCACAGGGGCTCGAGAGCTGGGGCAGCTGGAAAGACTGTACTGCATACATATTCTGTGGGTGTAGGTCTCAGCATGGTTTCAGCAATCTCCAACATAAACCAGAGCCACATATTTTCAAATAGCATTCCATATATTTGTAAACAGCATTAAAACTTATGTGTAGGAAGTGCGTTTTTTTGGTGAACTTGATGAAGACTAGATTTTAATATCTTTGCAGCATATAACATGGAGGCAGTTTCTTTGCTGGGTGTCTCTTCCCTTCATATTCACATATGGGATGTGGTAAGCCTTAATCCATAAGACATGGTCATCATGAGAAAATGTAGAACTTTAGTATCTCCTTCTGGGAGTTGCAGGCATATGTATTACTGCATGATGAGGTAATTGGTTTTTCACTATACATTTACTGATCTGTGTCAGAGTTCCAGGCAACCACAATAATACCAGAGTTAAAAAAAGAATAAATGTGGAAATGCTGCTCCATAATTACTGAACTGAAATGATACCTGACAGTGAAGGACTCCTGCAGGAAGTCACTCAGGGGGTGCTGAGAGAAAAGAAAGGCCTTTCTGATGCCAACCGCCAGAGCAGAGAATGCTGTCCCTAGAGACACAGTGAGCATTCAGGTGGCGGTGTACATTGCTTTCCTCTTCACTGTCACCAAAAGAAATGTAAGGGTAAAGAGCAGAGGTGAGCTCAGGGTTAGAGTCAAGCCAGAAAGGTTGTTATAAATTTTTGAGAAAGATTGAAATAATACAGCTTTTGGAAAGGGATTTACAGTAGTGAATGCTCTTTCTGGTTCCTTCTTTTCTTATTAAAATTTTGTAGTACCTGTTAGTTCGTGAGAATAGCACAAGGAAGACAGTGGTGTTCAGATTCTCTGTCATGCTAGGCTCATTTGGGATGATTTGATGTGAAACATATTGGGATATCTCAGAGAACTGAAGAGCTACAAGGCAGGGCAAGAGTTGAACTTAACTGCTTCAAGGTGGTGCTTCTCTGTATCTGTGATGCTCTTTTGCAGTTGCAATGCATGCAGTTAAATTGGCTTCTTTTGCACTACAGAAATAAAAATGAATCCTCCCCTCTTGAAAACTAGGACTGTGGGCCATCATGTTGATAGCTCTGAAAGTGGCACCCTTGGGTTTGTATGGACTATAAACTAGCAAAGGCAGAAGTCTGGAGATATTCAAGAACTGTCTGTATGCAGTCCTGTGCCATGTGCTCTAGGATGACCCTGTTTAAGCAGAGAGTTTGAACCAGATGACCCAGTGTAGTCCCTTCCAACCTTACACGTTCTGTTATCTGTGAAGTCTGCCATTTTATTTTAGCCTTCCAAATTCAATTTTTTCCCTTGTGAATTGCTGAAAGTTTTCTCCTATGATTTATTTCTTCTTTCTGCTTCCCTCACACCTTTGTTTGAAATCCATTTTTGCTTATTTCTTATTTATTGTTTCTTACAAACCTGTTTCACAGTTTCTTTTCCAACCTAGCTGGGCCTTTTTAAAATTTTAATTTTACGGATTTTTTTTTTAATTCTTCAGTATACTGTACCTTGCTTCACAGCTTCTTGTGACAAAGCATTCAGCAGCTTAACTGCATTGTATAATTTTTTTGCTTGTTTCAAACCTGTCATCTATTTGCATCCCCCAAATTCTTATACTGGAAAAGGCTGAACAGTTGAGCTCAGTTCACCCTCTTCAGATCATTTATGATATTATAAACCTCTGTCACACCTCTCCTATAATTTCTTTTCCAGAGTGGAGGATTGAAAATTATTTATCTTTCCTTACTTAGAAGCCATTCTATACCTTTGATCTTCCTTGTTGCCTTTCTCTGATCTGAAAGTTTTTCCTTACACAATATGAAAGCACAGTCTATTAAGACAGAAAATCCATTAATACTTCATAACATGCTTGTTTAGTAAGGAAGTAGGTCATATAAATTCTGATGACCCTGAATAAAGAGGAAAAAAAATGGCAAGCCTGAGGCTCAAGGCAATCACAAATTAGCTGAAATGTTACTAGTGAAGGAAATTAAAAATCTGTGACCTGACCCATGCAATTTTGAGGTGAAGACTCAGAACATTTTGCTTAACAAAATGCACATGATTCTGTAGTTTCAGAAGGAGGTTCAAAAGAACTGTTTTGCATTTATTAGGGTAAAGTAAGAGAAATACATATGTTCGCTTTTCATGTCAGAAGCTAAAATGTTGAAGTCTGCTTGTACTAAAAATAATTCTAAAGGAGAAAATAGTGGCTGTGGTTATACTGTACTGTGTTAAAATCTGAGCAGCTGGGATTGTTTCTGCAGGGCTGTTGCTTATTGCATGATTATTTATTCTTTTTTTTACAATTCTAGTTTAAGAGTTGTGAAGCTAAATGCTAAAAAAAATATATTCTTCTATACCCATATTAATAGGGATGGAGGAAATGAAAATCTGTACTTAGGAGCAGGCAGAGAATCCTTTCTAGACCAGGAGGAACGATTTGATATTTCTGTTTTTAATAAGATAACTCTATTCCTCTTTAAAACATGTAGTCATCAAAGGACATATAAATGGACATGAATTAGAAAAAAAAATAAATTGCAGTGTATCTGAATGATATTGCAATTACTGTCTCACTAACTGGATGCCAAAAGAAGGCAACGATACTTATGTAGCTGCTGCTAAGAAAATTTCCAGAATGCATTATGGATATTGTGCTTCATCCTGACAAAGTAAGTTCACAAAAGAGCAATAAGCAGCAGCTCCTTCCCTTAACAAGTACCCAAGACATGGATCAAAGTAGAACTGCAGTGTGTATGGCTCAAAACTCATACATATTTTCTTGAACTCAGGATTGCAAATCTGTTCATATTATGTATATGAGATAGTTCCAGTATTTTTCAGGGAAAGTTTGTGGTATATTCTGTGGTATTCAGCAGTTTAATGGTGATGAAATGTTTTCCATTATACGAGGTCTTGACAGTATCAGTGCATGTATGTGTGTATATATATAATATGCAAATATATATATAAAATTTACATAATATAGATAAATATTTTTCCCCCCTCTTCAACGCATTATTTGAGTAGCAAATCAAAGTCTGTGGATTACACTGTTGTGTTGCAGCTGTAGTTAGCAAGGGTTTTTTTCTTAGGTTTGCACTGAATTACCTTCCATTTTGGTTCAGTGAGTCTGGCTGGAATTAAACATGTGTGAATATCACAGGACCTTTTTATAAGCGTGAATTCAAGTATAGAAGTCTTCTTTCCACAAGTTCCGTTTCTTCATCAACTTCATGTAGTTTGCCATGATGTGAGCAGCAGACCATAAAGTTTGATTAGTCATAGCTTAAAACACAGACCAGATGAACACATCACTGCCTCTGAGAGTCAGACTATCTGGAGGAGCAGAATAGGCTCGGGCAAGCAAGTAGGGTATATAACTCCTACACGGATTGAGACTGTGGCTGTTCATTTTTCTTTTACTGCCACTTGCAGCATTTTAGGATAGTGGAGATAGCTGTGGTAAGAGACAGTGCTAAACCACAATGTACATGGAAAAATAATTTATTTTTAAATACCTAGATATTTTTAATAGTTGGTATGTCTCCTGCACTGTTACATTTACATAAGGAAGCTTTTGGAAATAGTATAACAAATACGATTAATACTGTATTGTGATAGCCAGCTCTGCCTGTTCTCTTGTTGTGGGTTTCCCTTTTCCCTACAGTGTTGTAGAGAATCGAATTAAAAGACATTTAACAGAAGTTAATTCTGTTCTACTTTTTAAGAAGTTTGTTGAGATTGATAAAAAAAGAAAATAAATCCAAAGCTATATTCAGTTACATAACTATTTTAAAAATCTTTTTTTCTGAAGTTAGAGCAGTGATAACATTTTATCAGTGCCAAAGTACCACGGTACGTTGCTTTGGGATTCGGTAGAGCTGTGCCTCTCTGGCTTTCATTCTTGAAGTCCTGTTGATTTATTTGAAGTCCTTTCAAATATCATCTTTATGCTGTATGCCTCCATTTATTCAATTTTCTTATTGGTTAAATGCTGATTTAATATTTGAGGTCATACTGTTTGATCTCAAATATCCTATATAATGTTTGTAGTATCAGAACAGTTATTGCAAAGGAAAAGCTCAGATCTGAAGTGGAAAAGAACATATTATATTTGGCTATATTCTTGTCTATTCTCAACAGATCTGGTGAATATCATTATGTATTTTAGGATCTTTCATATGGTACATAAAAAATCATCCTGCTTTCTAAAGTTTTAAAAAAATCAATATAACTTAATAGGTTTTTTTATTGTGATTTGTTTGTTGTCTCTACCTGCACTGTAGGGAATTTAATTACTTTTCACCTGGAACATGAGGTGTGTTGTATCATCAGATGAGCCTGGAAATCATTATAACTCTTACTTGTCCAAGGCCAGAAAGTACCTTAGGGTCTTAAGTGCACTGTTCAAGCAGAAGTAAAGGCTACTATGTAGATTACAAAGCCAGAAGGAGCTGCAAGGATCCTCTGGTGCCAGTGTTGCTGAGATCAATATTATGTTCCTCACCTGACAATTCTCATAAAGGTTTTTGGCTCCCTCCCCATGCTGCAAGTGTTGATGGTGATTGCCTTTGACAGCCTTTGAAAGCAGCACAGAAAGAAGGAAAGCAAAATCTGTTTCTGCTCATCTGTCACAGAGTTTCTAAGAGGCCTTTCTGCATCCACTTTGACACTGCTATACGTGCGTTTTAAAATCCAGACGGATTTGGTTCTCTTAACATAGAGGAGATTTAATTCTAACTTGTGAATGGATTTTCCCATCATCATTAAAGCTCAGGGATGTTTGCCATGACCTAGGTCACACTGACCCTAATTAAGGATGAAATCAACACATCTCAGTTAACATCACATACTGTTTTGATAGTCCCCTGCTGCAGTAGTTCCTCAAAAAACTAGCAGTTGAGCACAGCATGGGCAAGCTAAAAGACATGCAGTTAACTTGTTTCCAAAACACCTTTATTCAAATGTGATATAAATTTCCTCAGTTATGGAAACATTTCCCATGATATGATAGAATTTCCTGTAACTACCATAAACATGCTAGATGGGAGACAAATCTGGAGTATTTAATTGTTTGTTTATTTTTAACAGCAGTAACAGGCATGTCTCCCAAAATGCAGCACATTAAACTTAGTAATTTTCCACCTACTTTCCCTTTTATTTTGCTCTTTTTTCCCCCTCTGCAGTTTCTGTATTGCATGCTCTTTTGTGCAGCCTGTAATTTCTTCCTTGCCTGGGGACCCACTGTGGCATGGGATCTGTGCAGGCTGCCTCTGGCTCACAGAAGAGAGGGGCAGGCAGCAGAGGCAAGGACAGTGTCCTTGCGGGGCATCACCTTCTCCAGTTGCCTTCCCCTGCCAGCCGGTAGGCACTGCTGCACCCCATCACATGATTCAGAGCAAGATGGTTGACAGCTCTGTAATTTGCTAATTTTATTCCACTTTTCCTGTTGTGGATGTAAGGTCATTAATTTTCCTTGAAAAATAAGGATTGTGGAGAAGAGAGATTGTTTAATGGAGGGTGGGACATAGTATTTTTGGTATTTCAAATATCAAGGTGTTAAAACAAGCAGACAATATCAAATGGGGACAGCAAAAAAATTATGTGCTCCAAAGTATTACTTTTGGGAGATGTTTAGAATCCAGAATTCATCCTGCAGCCATGTCTGTAACTGTGAGGGGTTTTCTTAAACATGTTAATGACAATCTTGGTGTTTTTATGACCACTTTGGTCAGCATCCTGTTTCAGCCTGAGTCTTTAAGGCAGTTGATTTGCTTTGAATATTTTTCCTAAGTATGAGTAATATAGAAATTAATATAGTGGCATCCATTCTGTTCTACTGTGATATAATTTTGCAATATATCCAACTGTTTTTTTACTGTCTTTGTTCTGTATATTTACCTGCATTAATGTTTGTATTCTCATTGTACTTCCCTTAATTATCCATCTGGTACTAATTGTGGTACGTGACTAATATTTTCCTTCATCCGTAATAGACATTTTCAGTGGACTTCCAACTACTTGTACTATAGTTTGTTTATTTTTATGTGTATTTTAAGCATACGAAATTATAATTTCTTGTGCTGTGAGGTGGATTATTATTATTAATTCCTGTTGGAATTGACTACTGGTGATTGGATTTATCTCGAGCATTTTCAAACTGGCTCTAAGTGTATTGCTTGTGATGAGCTCTGTACTGAATGTTGAAAGACTGGTAGAGGATCATTTAAATATCAGATTAATATTGCCTACAATATAAAATAGCAGGCAAGCCTCTAAGGAGCTTGTGAAAGAATAGACTGCTGAATAAAAGTTTTTTAAACACTGCTAGATCTTTTTTGAGGTGCTTTTAGAATAAGTTCTAATTTGCTTTTAGTGCATAGTCATTAAATATATTAATAAACTGTTCTAGTTCTGGTTTTGTGTCTTACTAGTTTAATTCCTGCTAAACTCTTTGCTTGAATATTATTTGATTATTGTGGTATATGTTTTTTTTAAAAAAATCTTATTTTAAGTGCCATTCATTTAATCATTTATTGACCACATATAGCAATTTTTCACTAGCAAGAAATGTTGAAAAAGTCCTAGTAAAACTTACAGTATTTAAAAGCATGAAAGCACTTACTATGTCCCTTCAGCTAAGTTTGATTATTGATTTTTAAAATCTGAATAGATCAATATATGGCCCCCTCTCTCTTCTGACATTTAGTAGGTGTGTGGCAATCACAAACACTAGGTAGTCTCATTTCCCTGCCTATAATCTGCAGGTAAAACTGCTCTTGGAACCCAGGTTGTCTAATAGCTCTCTTTAAAACCTGCCTAAAAGTCCGTGTTTTACCCACTGATCGCCTAGATTATCTGTAAAGAAAGCAAAACAAAAAGGTGTATTTCATTTAGTAGCAGTAAGACATTGATAGTGTGTGTAAACAAAGAGAATTTTACTCCAGACTTACTTCCCAAAGTCTTACAGCTCTTTTTTTTAGGGTGGGAAGGTGACCCAAAGCTGAATTGATCTGCAGGGGAGGAGTGACTGCACGGTGTCTACGTATACTTCAAATGTAGTTTTGCTGCCTCAGCTCTAAATCCATTTAGCAGACAACTTTTACTGTTAGACCAGTGAATAGTCAGTAAACTCAAAACCACTCAAGAGCATTCTGTGCTCTGTCTACCCTGCAGTGTGGCAATCTTCATAATGTTCCCACAATATTGTCCTTTTTCCAAGCACTTCTCTCCAGAACTTTTTTGCCTTGTTCCATGCCTTTTGAGAGGAGTAGACCCCTACTGTGTGTAATACTCGGTGTCTGCTCGTGCTATGCTTTTACAAAGTGACATATTTGGTTGACTGCTACGAGCTACATTGAGCACTTCCAAGCCTGGATAGTCTTTAGTATGACAGAAGTGGGATTCAGGGTAAACTACACTCGTGATCCTGAAGTAACTCTTGTGTAAGAGTGTTTTGTACACCAGTGTATTGCACTGTGTTCCATGAGAGGGACCCCACAGGGAGCAGGGGAAGGACTTCTCTCCTTGAGCAGTGGCAGAAGCAACAACTGACCATAACCCCCATTCCCTTTCTCCCTGCCACTGCTGGATGGGCAGGAGGTAGAACATGGAGAAGAAGATCGGGTGGGGGGAAGGTGTTTTTGTGATTTATTTTACTTCTCATTCTTCTGCTCTGATTCTGTTAGTAATTAATTTAACTAATATCCCCATTTTGAGTCAGTTTTTTCCGTGACAGTGATTGGTGAGTCTCTCCCAGTCCTTATCTCAACTCATGAACCATTTGTTATATTTTCTCTTCTCTGTCCATTTGCACAGGGAAGTGAAAGAGTGGCTTTAGTGAGTACCTGGTGTCCATCTAGGGTTGACCCACTACATTACCTGAAAACAAAAGTGGATGACCATAGTATGCAGCTACAGCTGAATCCTAGAGAGGATAACAGCATCCCAGCATATTCTCCGTGACTTCCCAAAGAACATCTAACTGAATTAAGGGTAGGGAGCTGGTAATAGGATTGAGAGTTATCTTCACTGGAGCATATGATACAATTTTGGAAGGGTTGCTGGGACACTTAATGCTGTACTGCGCTGGCAGTGATAAATGATCACGGCTTTACTTTATAGTTTTGTGTCCTTGGTCAAAGAAATTTATTTCCTGAAGCATTAAACTTTGGGTTTTGGTCTTGCACTTTTGTGGTTAGCCATCTGCCATACAGATGTGCCTTTATAGGATATGCAGCACCATTTGCAATACACCAGTGTCCCTCACCTATCAGCTGTACTCATTAGTTGCAGGCTGTGTAACTGATTTGTAGCATCTGTCTTTTAGTATATGGCAGCACAGCTCATTATTTGCTAAAGTGATGTTTTGTTTAAGCTTTTACCAAACTAATAAAATAATGCTTTTTAAGCAGGTTGTGTTTTGATTAAGATGAAACAACCATTGTTTATAAATTGGTACTTTATATGTGAGTTCCTTTCAGGATTTCAGGGTTTCTTCACAGCAGTATTAACTGTTTGATCATTAAAAAATATTTAGGATTAGACAGGCATGTTATTTTTGGTAGTTTTAGAATTTTATCTTTTCCAATTTTAAATAGGTCATTTGTTTTCCCAAACTAAATGTAGCATTTAAAAGTCAAAATATATATTTATAAATACTAGTATTATCTCCATTGTTTGCAAACATACCACAAGCTACTGCAGTTATGTGGAAATTAATGAATAATATGATGACTGTATTAGTCATTTTGCATCACTTCAAAAGAAATATTTCAACATATTTTGTAATTTTGCCTTCCTAGGAAAATTCCGTGATCTAGTAGGCGAGATGGTATTAGGTCAAAGGTTGGATTTGATGATCTCAGAGGTCTTTTTTAACCTAGTTGATTCTGTGATTCTGTGATATAAGTCTGAAAGTAAAAAAATCACTCTTCCCACTGATGTTAGTCAAAACTCCACTTCGCTGAAGTTCCCAATATTATATTATCTGTGCAATTTAGAAGATGATCTTATACTTAGTAGTACTTCATGTGACAATTCATGAGTTTTTGGGGTTTCATCACTATATGGGTGTACAATGAAAATTGTATTTTGCTAATGTGTGCCAAAGTTAATAGTTATGCTTATATTGTTGTATAGTAAAATAATTTATTTTGCAAAATGATGCACAGATACGACTTGTTATTCATAAAAGCATATATGAAAGCAACGATTGAAGCCCAAGTTTGGGGACCTTGGTGAGTTCTGGAAATTATGAGATGGAGGCAACTCTTTAACATTAATCCAAGTGACATGCTCCTACTGTTTAATTACAGTAACTGGAAATTATATTTTTAGAAACTGTAAATGTTTCAGGGCACTTTTATTCAGTAAGTAAAAGATACAAGGGGGGGACATGGATGAAACTTGCTATGTTAATTGGCCATAATGTTCCTGCTGATGACCCTATGCTATAGAAAGTGACTAGATAGCATTGAGATTATGTCCTACTCCTGCCTTAGTATGCTACTTTGATGTGTAGCAAATAAAAATATACCTCAGGAATTCAATCTTCCCTGTCGTTGCTTGCTTATAAAGCACTTACTACGTTTTCAGTACCTGAATCCAGGGAAATTACGTGAAAATCTTGAAGGCGATGAACTGAAGTTCCTGGGTGAATCATTTTATTTTAATGAAAATTAAGTGAATTGAATTGCATTTCTTTTCAGAGCTCTTTGCAAGGAAGCATTTAAGGGACAAAGCACCATGGCCAGGGCCTCACTGCCTTGATCCCAGTCCCACAGGAAGGCAAGGCAAAGCCTGAGCAAGGCAAGTCCACAGACAGTTACCGCGTTCAACCAAGAGTCAAGACTATAAGGCAAAATCATAGCAAGTAGACAGGTGCAAAGTCAAGCCAGAAAGCAAATCCTTAAGTCAGGGTTACATCCAGCAATTGCTGGCCACATCCACAGTGACAAGGTGGGACTGAGGTCAAGTCAGTCCACAGGTTGAGGATCCAGTTCAAGGGTGTCTGTAGTTGGCAGAGCTTAACTGGGGACCAGCATTCCTATAACACAGGCAGGAGCTAAAGGCCCTAGGTTGTGCTTATATAGAACTCCTGGATCTGGGGATGTTAGTGGAAGCCCCAGGTGAGGCTGATAAGGGCTGTGAGGGTTCATGAGTGTGCTCAAAGCTCTGGTACATCAACCACTCTCTTCTCAGCCACAAAGCCAGTCATTTCATCACATGAGTCCTTCAGGTTGTTCAGGCATGATTTTGCCTTCATACCTCCATCCTAATCCCAGTCACCTTCTTGTCCTCCATAGGGTTGGAAATGGCTTCTAGGAGTATTTGCCCTATCACCTTCTCAGGGTTCAAGGTGATGTTATCTTCCTTGAAGACAGTACTCAGATTTGCTTTCTTTCAGCACTCAAGGACCTCCCATGATTCCCATGAGCTTTTAAAGGTACCCGAGAGTGGCTTTGTAGTGATATCAGCAAGTTCCCTCAGTTCTTGTGGCTGCATCCATCATATCATCATATCCTTGAACTAGACTGTCAACTGGATCTCTGCTGAGGTCTCTAACAACCTAATGAGAAAAGTGTGCTGAATCTTTTGCATCTGAGACCATCTCCAGGCATTTTGATTTAGAAAAGATGATTGGGATTCTTTGCTAGGCAAATGTGGAGAGAATATAAATCAAAAGATAGCTATGGATGTAGAAATGGCAGATAACTTTTTGAGAACATCACCATTTTCTTAACAAGAGAGAACCACATTAATTCCTTATATAAAATAGTTGATTTTTGTGATGATGTTGGATGTAAGACTTTGGCTCAGAATGCTTCTCCAGTTTCAGAACTAATGAAACTTCCGTTCAGTGGTAGATTCTTGCTAACATAGAGGGCACTTCATTTTTAATAGCCTTCTCTCTTTAGGATAAAGTCGGACTCTAAAAGACATATTATCTGAGATGCTGTAACTTCCCAATCCATAATGGGATGAAAGGAAGAATGTCAGAAATTAATAAATATAATAACAATATGAATGCAATCATCTGGAAATGGGAATATTATTTCCTTCATATTGTTAGTAACTTCTCTTTTTACGTAGGAAGGCCTGTCAGTTTTTACAAAGCATCATGATGTATTTCAATATTAGATTCATAGGTTTTGTTTCTAAAATATGTGGAAATGGAGTACACAAACTGTAAACTAATCTGTAAGAAATGTGTTAAATGCAAAACCTGGTGATAAGGTAGAGGTGTAGGTAATTATGGGCAAGTTTTTCATGGAAATGGCATTATTGCCAGTTTAGTGGACTTCTGTTTGTCTTCACAGTATTAAACCCATTAGATTTTTTGCAATACATTCTTTGGAAGGGAAAACGTTGCCATGTTTAGTGCCAGAATTTAATTTTTCCTCCAGCATTCACAACCTAAAACTTGTTCTTGTACAGTGCACAGAATTTGTAAGTTCATCCCTAAAGTAAAACCTCTAGAGAATAGTTCTCCTGAGCACAGGAGTGAGTAAATTAAAATATGAGCAATAAAGATGTTTCAGAATGTGTCAGAGAATTATAGAAAGGGGATTATATATTTTTTAATATTACATAATCATAAGAAGCTTTAAATTTTAATTCAGTTAAAATAGCATTTGCCTTTGATGCACAGTAGTCTAACTATAAAAAAGCTTATGGAGCTATCTCAATTCACCTTGTGATCGTGCCTGTTGTAGTTGCAATTTTTCCTGGTATTCGTTCTGCTAATTAACATGGTTTATCAGCAATTTTAGAATCTGTTTGCTCCACTGAAGTTAATCAGCCGAAGTGAAAACATTTCATCTGTGCAAATGTTTTTTAAAGTGTTGCAAAATGCCTTTGTATGCAGTGCTCAGGTCAGATAGGAGTTTGAAGAGCATATGTCTACAAGTATGTAATTTATGTTAGATAACAACTAGAGCCATGGCAGTTAACCAAACCAATCTCACCTTCCTTGCATGCTGAATCCTTGTTTCAGCACTTGAGTTACAAAAAGAACTTTCAGGGAGTCTGTAAGGACATTTGACATCCAGGTTATAAAAATACTCAGGGAGGAGGATAAGGCCATCACAGAGGAACAATTTCTGTGTCCCTATTCAGTGAAGAAGAAACTGAAGAAAATCTCACATTAAAATCCTTCTTGGAGGAATGGGGGAAGGAGAGCATATATAGATTGTTCTGAAATAGACTCTGGTTTCTGAAGACCATAAGGTAGAAAATATGAAAATAAACTTTAAGAAAAGGTTGTAAAAAGGGTCAGGGCTGTAAACTCAGTGTCTTCATGAGGAAAAAAATGAAGCTGTAACACATTCTGTTTTGAAAGAAGTAAAAGGAGCTATTTTCCTAAAAGTATCTTGAAGCTGTCTGAAGGCATCAACAAACAGGTAGATGAGGCTGATTTCCCTGATAGCTCTACTTGGATTTCCAAAAGATCTTTGAAGAAGTCCTTTGGCTAAACCTTTTCAGTGATCTGAGAAGCTGAGGGAAGATCTGTGCATGCATAAATAGTTCTTTAAAAGATAAGGAACACAAGGTAGGAGTGAATGGTAGGTTCTTATATTCAGACTTAACAGAACAAGTGTGGAGACATGGAAAATCTCTCTTCCCTCAACAATTACCTCAATTTCTTTAATCATTGCCCTCAGCTAGTTTAAGAACAACAGCCTATTCCTAATAATGCTGTGTAGTATTTTAGGTTTCTATAATGTATACCCATATGCTGCTATATAGGAGTTGTCACTAATGCTGGTATGAATAGAAAGTGCTGGAGAAAACGAGGCTCAGGGGAGACCTTATCACTCTATAAAAGTACCTGAAAGGAGGTTTTAGATGGATAGGTTTGGGTCTCTTTTTCCAAGTAACAAGCAACAGGACAAGGGGACATGGCATCAAGTTGTGCCAGGGGAGATTTAGGTTGGATATTAGGAAAAATGTATTCACTGAAAGGATGGTCAGGCACTGAAATAGGTTGACCAGGGAAGTGGTAGAATTATCATCCCTGAAAGTGTTAAAAAAAATGTGTAGATATGGCACTTAGGGACATGGTTTAGTGTTGAACACAGTGGTGCTGGGTGATCTTGATGATCTTAGGGGTCTTTTCCAACCTTAACAATTCTATGACTGATTCTATTTTATGAGTGGGAGGTACTGTGCTAACTTTTGAGGTGTTACTCAGAATATATTCCCACAAACCATGTGATTTAGAAAAAACTGTTTCAGTGTCCAACATGCTTCACACTGAGGCTTTGGAATAGAAAACCTGATCTGACAAATAATATCTTGTCAGTTTTGAGGCATGAAGGAGAGAAAAATGGCATTTTTTGTGTAAAGGTGGAATAAATTGGCAGTAAAGCCTAAATAGGTTTTAATATTTACTTCATTCCTTCCTGAATGTCAACCAAATTTAGTACTTTCTTTGTCCTGACTTGCTGACTCTTCACAGCATTTGCCTGAACCAGAAAATAGAACTTCCAGGTTTCCTGAAAGTAAATTTTCCTGTTAGATTACTTCCAATCAAGAATTAACCCAAATACTGATTAGAGATCTTAATATATAGTTCAAAATGATAACCAAGTTCTTTATAAAACATTATGAACACGTGTAAGACTGTCGTAATTGAAAACTTTGACTTTGGGGACATTCTGGAATCAGTTTAATCCAATTCTACAGCTCATCACTTTCCTCACTTACAGACCACTTTGTTATTCTCCTGTCTACTCCGTACCATTCTCTGCGAAGTATACAGGCAAAGACCACTGATTCCTACAACAGGCTGACAAATTATGACAAATGAACTTGATAAAAGTTTGACTTAGTCATCAGACAAGGAGAACAAATACTTGAGTATTTCCTATTTAAAGGCTTATCCAGATGATCATGAATACTGATAGAGAAAAATATTACCTAAGAAAAATATTCTTATATAAATCAGAATTTCATTTAGAGATCATAATAAATACTATTTCAAAGTGTCTATCAATTGCCAACTGTTTTGCAATGCAGTAAAAAAACCACGCTGATTATATATTCTTACTGTAATTTATCCATGCAATCCTAACTGTCCATTGATTTTAATTTCCATGTATATTGATAATTGAGAGTATGTAGAATATTAGTATGCAGTGCAGTTACATACAGTATAAATACAGCAATTAGGGAAGAAAGCTGAAATCATTATTGCGGTCTTGAGGGTTAAGCATACAAGTACATAAATAAAGAGCACATATATGATTATTAGTTCATTTATCTCTAAAAGTTGCCAGAAGGGATATAATATATGAAGAAATTTCATGAAGCCTGGTAGGTAGTAATATGAAATAAACTTCATGAAGACTGGTAGATAGTACAGGGGAGATCGCCTAGTAATACTCCTGATGAGGGAAAGTAAGGAGAAATCTACTGGGACACATTAAACTCAGCAGTATATTGCTGATCCTGTAAGTAAGTGTACTTATATTACAGACTTTAGAATTATTTTTTTTTTAAATGAAACCGATTAATTTATTGGAAAAAAATGCTGGTATCTCAAAATCAGTTGTAGGATTATTTCTGTAATATATCAAAGACTAATGATTTATTGGGTTTTTTTAGAAAACTTTTAATTTTATGGTTTTTTGGGGGGGGGGTTGTTTTTTTGTTTATTTGTTTTTTAGAGTACACTACTGCTCACCCTTATATGAGATCCAGGACCTAAAAATTAATCTCATTCTTTTGAGAGAACATTTTAATTTTTAAGATCAATGAGAGTATCTGTTGTTTACAGATTTTGCTTCCAAAATTCAAGCCAAACCCAAAGTTACTGTTAGTTTTATTTAAATATCTGAATGATTTGAATGTTTGACTTAGTTTGTTTCTTTCAATCAATTCTGTATTCAAATGTGTTTGAGCAGTTTTAGTAGTAAAGAAATTAAATTATCTCAGAGGTGCATGTAAACAGAAACGACCTCTCTGCAGGAAGGCAGGGAAGCCCAGTGGCTTGGCTGGTGCCTTCAGACTGAAGAGAGTATGAGATCACCTCAGGAAAAAATTATATTAGATTCAAAATATGAAGAGTCATTAATTAGAGTCAATGATATTGATTATATGTATTACACAGAAGTGATCTAAAGGGACCATAACTCTGATTCTTGTTTCTAGTTTATTTTCCCTGGGTTTGATTAAAGAGCTTAGAGTTTATGATCTGTTTTCATCTACAGTGGTATATAGATAGGGTCTGTGTATGCACAGAGCTGAATAAAATAAATCCAGTCATTCCACAGAACAGCCTAGAGCTATGAGAAATTTCAATCTGTAATAACAATGAAAAGAAAATCACCTCAAATAACATAGATATTACAAAAAATTAATATCCTGCTGCTGTCCTCAATGGTCTGATTGCAAAAGCTACAAAGAGAATTACACGTACCAATTACATGATAACGTCAAAACTTCCTGGCTTGTAAAATGACATCAATTCCCCTCCCACAAAGGGACTTTTTACCAAGTTAATTTTAGCACTGAAAATATGGAGCCATCTGGGATACTGAGTAATTCAAACTATTTTTTTGTTACTTCTCAGTTACTTTGAGAAATCTTAGATTGTTTGTGGGTTATTTGTTTGTTTTTTTTTTTTTAATTGCAAAATCACAACTTGTTTTTCTACTTGCCTTTCTCAAAAACATTTTACATTCTCCTTGATACAGACAAAGGATCTGAGGATACTGAAGCTTCCTGTTTCTTCTCTTCATCTGTAGTCTGTTCTTATTGTGGCCTTCATAAGTATTTGAGGATATAAGTATCTTTTACTTTCAGACTATTAAAATAACGGTGCAGCGATTAAAGAAATTGAATTTTCTTTGAATTCCTGAGGAAGTAAGTCTGCAGTTGCCCCTTATCTGTCTTTCCTTCAACCTGTCATGTTCTGTACCCAAATAACCTTAATTCATGAACTTTGACCATTATCTCTGAGACAGAAATAGAAATCCAAGAGACTGATACATTTCTTTATGAAACACAGGAGCTTTCTTAATAAAGACCCCAACTTATTGATCTCACTACGTATGGGAAAAGGCTAGTTGTTACTCTTGGTAACAGCAGCTGGTGGGCTAGGCAACATATGATCACTTGTTTTGGCCAGCCGTAGAAATCTTTGGCCTGTTTGAGGGGTTGGAAGTATTGTGTGAGTCATGAAATAAGTGGGCAGTATGATAAAAATCCATACAAGTCCAGAGTTCATTAATTTTGCTCCTCCCCAAACTGCTTGTTTTTGAAACATTGTTTGCTGTATGGCAGAATGTTTCCCGTTTTCAAATTTGTCATCCTTCTTGTGAGCTATGACATAGATATAAATATTGCTGACACTGAAATGTATTAAAATGTTGGACTTTGGACTTCGGACTTCGATAGGTCTGGAAATATGACAGAAAAAAGTCAGTGTTGTATGACTGGCCAGAGCTCAGTGGGCAAGAATTTTGCATGGAATAGCTTGAGAACCTTCTGAACACATCTACTTAAAATAATGGTATTGGGCATAGTGCATGGTGGCTAAGCATTTCGTTTTTAAATGCTGTTTTTCAGTTTTTACCTGGCATTGTTCTTTCTAACTGAATTGTCTGAGTCAAAAACTGTACAGGTTCCAAAGAAGTATAGACTTGTTCCCTAGCTTGGCTGGTCGCACCACAAACCATCACATGAAAGATCAAATGGAGGGAGAGACAATTCATCTTTGCAGAGCTGAAGAATTTGCACTTTGGCAGTGACATAAGAATTCTTTCTTCTCCCATTTATTTCCATTCAGACGGTATAAACAATAGCCTTTTTTGCCAACCCCTCAGCTTCCATTTCCTCAACTTTCTTACCCAGAAAAAAAGTGGAAAACTATTGGAGAAAATGTTAATTATGTTGGTGTTTTTTTTGTTTTGTTTTGTTTTGTAATTCTGTTCATGCAAGAATTCAGGAAATATATGTACAATATCTAAGAGGAAAGAAATACAACAACGTAACTCATAAGCTGGAACTTTACATGTAGGAAAAATCTATGGTGAATTCTGATTTTCATATTAGGTATTTCAACAGCAGTTTCCAGGGTATTTAACAAATTATTTATTTTTCAATCAGAATCAGAAACTTGTCTTATAGCACTTGTATTTTTATATAGCATAGTACTTATTTGCATGCATATGTCTTTGTGGGCAGCTTTCATCAGCTGAACTTCTGTATGATACACTACATTTTCTTTGAGCAACTCAGGGTACTGTAGTACTCTCTTGAGAAATTAGTCATAGCTACTTAACTTTGTCTTCATTTGCTTTTAAATACTCTATTTTCATAGTGAAGCACTAGACATCTGATTACTTGATATTCACTGAAAAATACATGTGCTTGAATGTAAAATTACCCCATTGCCTGGAAGTGGGTAGTTTTCTGTAGGTCAAAAGAGATGGAAGAGACATCAGGCATGATTATGTTCCTTAAGTGGTTAGAGGTACAAGCTGGTACTTGGAGTACCTGGAGATACTTCTCAGTGGTACCTTGCTGTTCCTTGTGTTAATCTTTGACTCGTATTTAGATCACCTTCTGTAGACATTGAACATATTTATTGATAAAGCAGAAACTTCACTACAGTGTATATTTAGTGGATCAATCTGAAGGGGTGCAGATGGCCCAGGAGATAGACTGGCCCCTCTCTCCACTCTGACTGTACAGAGAGATGGAACCTTCTGCTGTGTCACTCAGCGTTTCCATATGGTGAATTGAGTGGGACTTTACTAGAGTTTATCTATATTGTGGGTGCTTTTTTGTTGTTTGGTTTTTTGTCGTTGTTGGTTTTGGGTTTTGTTTTGTTTTTGTTTGTGTGTTTTTTGGTTTTATTTGTTTGTTTGGTTTGGTTTATTTTGTCATACAGTATCTGTTTGTAAAGGATGTGACATGGTTCATGCAGCACTGCATTTGGTGTCACCTTGGTCTTTTTGTGCTATTGAGTTACCATCATCAGTTACACCCTTTTTCACAGCTCGGTCTTGTCGTCCTGGGCCAAAGCCCAACTGTTGTGTAGTCTATTCAGATGTCCCTGAATTCCCTTACAGAGGTTCTCGATTACAGTTTTACCTGCACAGTTATCAGAGCTATCACAGAAAGATACAGAATTTCTTGCCAGAAGATCCACCACATCTTTTCTTATTATCTAAGGTACATCTGGGGCAGGAGGGAGGCAGGGATGGGGAGAGGAAAAAAAAAAGGAAAAAAGACTGCAGAGTTCTAGCCTATAGAACAAAAGATTGGTCTGACTCAGGATTTCATTCCAAGTGCTTTGAAACAGGTAGAATTCACTGCATGGGATCTTCTCAGAGCACGTGCCTGAACAAAGAAACGTTTTTATAATTACATTCTGATTAGCATACTTGCTTAAGAAGTGAGAAGCTCAGTTAATATTTTTGGGCTGAGGAAAACTTTGAACCTGTCCATTTTGGGAGAGCCTGTGAAACTTCAGAACAAACTTGGGATGGAGCTTGTGTATTGAAGCTGGGTTGCAGTTCAGAAGAAAATGCAAGGATTAGGAGAAGAGAGATACTCGGCAAGAAGAATATACCTTGTTTATTTTTTCTAGTAAAGTTAATTTCACTGTTGAACAGTCTATTGACAATATGCACTTTGTTCAAAAGCAGAAATATTCACTTAAGCAAGACTACATACAGGCAAAAAATTATGTTGATCCGAGTTAGAAAAAAGTTCATTTATTTCTTGAATTTCTTTTTTTCTAAATTAATACCATATTGACACATTTCTGAATGAATTACATTCTAGCCAAAAGCATTAAGGCTATTTTGAGCACAGTTTCTATCTGCATGTTTACTTACACACTTACATGTTAGATCTACACTGGGGCAATGGCAGAGATATCTTGAGTTGTCTTTAAACAGCTTGATTCAGGTTCTGGAAGCCATCACAGAGCTTCATGGGGGCTGAATTACCCCACTGAGAATCTCTAAAGCCTGGTTAATTAGCTTCCTTGCCTGTCAGTCTTTCTATCTATTTTCTCACTTCAGCTAGTTCAGTCGTAAAACTGTAATTTGTTTTTCTATGACTGTGAAGAAGATACTCATAATCTACTCCTCCATCTACCCCTAACAGTATTTTTTTTCATTTTAATTGAACAAATTCCTGAAGTTTTGCTTCAGGAATACTCTATAATACTCTATAACTTTATGAAGCTGGACAATAAGTTAGTAAGTTTGTGTACAGCAACATCTACTTAGAGATTATGACAGCACACTGTTGCTTTCAGTTCAATTTAGTGATCATTTTGTTACTAAACTTCTCCCCCAATATGTGAGCATTTTGTATGCCCATCAGTCTTCATACATCATAATTCAATTTTAAAAACATGAAATGATTACCAGTTGGGACACCCTACTCCTGCACTGCTATCTGTTGTATAAGATCTTTTTTCACTAATCCGTGTCTGAGAGTGCCATGGTGTTGCTGACATCAGAGCAGAATCAAGCAATTCTGATTTACAAAGAGATATAAAAGTATTTTAAGTTCAAATGATTTACTGTACACCATATTTTTGTATGTTCGGGGGGTTATTTATTGGCTCTTGTGAAATGTTTCATTTAAACTATTTCTTATGCCTCTACTTCATAACAGAGGGTCTTTGGAGAAAGTGAAATAGGTACATTTTCCTTATTATATTTATATTTATGTATTTTAGAAAAATTGAAGAAGTCACTCAGATGTTGCTTTTAGAAACATTATAATGCCATGATCTTAAAGTTTTAGGGAAAGAAAGAAGAGTTGTATAAAATTGCAAACATTGATCATTTTTCTGTCAAAGGTGGATGGTTCCCTTTTTTAGCTTTGTGGAGGTGACATGTCAGACGTGTCAATAAAAGTATATCATTAAATCTTCCATTTTGAAGTTCCATTTAGAAAAGGAGCATTAAAATGCCCATGTTTTTTTTGTGAATAACATGTATTCCACAAGGTGATGGATTTTGTTTAGTGGGGCAATTTATCTTTTTTCTCTGAACCCCTGTAGCATACTGTTGGACTTTTATCTGGTCTTTGGCTCTTTCACTGCTAGCTATTTACAAAAGATTGCCTTGTACATAGTTACACCAAAACCAATCAATGAATAATCACTAGGGAAATCTGTGATAAACCTCATGATTAAAATAATTGTGGAGATTAATGAAATTTTGGCCTTCTTTCTTCCATTTTCCCTCCCAGACCATGAGTACTATGACATCATGTAGTTCTTGTAATCCAGGTTATATGATACACTAGGGCCTTACAGATAGAGACCTGCTCTGACCAGCTCTGCAACTGTATCTCAACTTCAATTTAATATTATCTTTTTTGTTATTTTTATTATTGAATTAGTAATTGTTTCATTACTCTCTCATATTTCTTTTGCTCTGAGTGAGCTAGAATGGATAAGTGTGTCTGTTTTATTTGCAGCAATAAACTGGGTACAGTTAAAATTATTAGCATCCCCACATAGTATTGTTTCCTTTTCAAAGGTGAAGCACAGCAAAAGTCTGTTTTTTTAAGCAAACTAATATCTCATGTTTGTGAGTTGTTGTGTACAAAAGGTGTCTGATGCTGTAAGTTTGAGCCCAAAACTGAAATCTTTAAGTTCTCTGTTTTAAGCAAATGCAATTCTTTGGTTAGAAGGAAAAAGTATATTCTAGTAGACAGATGTCAGATCTCACTATTTAAATATTGCTTATCATCACCAGGGTTAATATTTATAGCTGACTGACAGATAGTGGTGGATCAGGCTGCGGTAAAATGCAGTTCAGGTTGTTCATGTGTGTAGGTGAAACTCTTCACCCCTCAATCATATGGCACTGCAAAAGAAAATGTCTTGCCAAAAGAGTGTGGCAATCATATGGCTTCCGGAATTGTTACTGGGAGCCGTAGCTGTTGTTTTACATCAGTAGATCATGATCCCACCTAATTAATACTCCACAGTGGATGTCTAACATGAGCTTAATTTCTTTTTTCAGGAAATGTGTACCTCATTTAATAGACAAACATGCTGTTAATTTTCATTCTTATTTAATGCTAAATTATAACAGTATCCAACCTAAATATGATTCTGTTATTGCTTGGGATTTTGCCTCTATTTGTGAAGGCTTTTTGAAAGGTTAACCTTTGCTAGAAATCAAACAGAAGCAAAATACATAACTGCAGCAATCTTTCATTGCAGCCTAAAATTAATTTCTCTTGATTTATTTATATAAATTTCCTGTCACCTTTTTCCTTTTTTTTTTTTAAATTCCTAGATATTGGCAAATGTAATAATTTTTATCTGCGGAAACTTGGCAGGAGCGTACCACAAACACCTCATGGAACTTGCGCTGCAGCAGACGTATCAGGACACGTGCAACTGCATCAAATCCCGTATCAAGTTAGAATTTGAGAAGAGGCAACAGGTAAAGTCACACCCATGTCTGTGTCTGTTCTTCTCTTTTCACACTATCCCCCTATTCATCGCTATATAATCCAGCTTGTTAATGGGAAATCACTTAATGAGTTACTTAAACTTACTTAATGAAATACACAAAGTCTTTTGAACATGGTTGTGCACAATTTCCATCTGAATATGGTAGGTATTTTAGTTATTTGTGTTGTCAAATTATGTTTTCTCTCATTTGTTGTACATAAATATTTTATGATAAAGAAAGTTAAAAATGCTGTATAGATTATGTTGGCACACCGTCTCTTTTGTTGCCCTCATCGAATGAGCTGAGATGTACCTATGTGCTTTTGGAAATCTTCAGTTCTTCATGCCCAAGACCAATGCTGCAAATCACTCCAAGAAGATATTACTGTACTGGTTTTGAAAAATATTTGAAACCACAATACTGATGAATCATGTGATATAGTTTTGGGGGTCAGGTTTGTTAAGAGGAGCTAGGGGAATTGCATAATGAGATGTATCTGTCATTTATTCTAGCAGTTGAATAAAAGACTTCTCTGAGTGCTTTATATAGTTCTTTTTCTCTTTGCAAGCTCTGTACAGTGCCTATCATCCTGACAGGTAGGTGCTTCATTTAAGAGAATTTGAAATACAAATGATTTCATCAAGTAGTAAAGCAGATAGGTGCATTTTGCTCTGAAGGTCACCAAGACTCAAAATCTGTGAACTGTTAAGGGTCAGAGAATAGTCTTCAGTGACACGTTTCTGTTGTCGCAAAAAGTGCTGATATCCACGTCGTATGTCCCAGCTGACCCTCACTATCATGTCTATCTCACAAATACCTGTAGTCATTTTAAATTGAAGTTTTCATGATCCATCACCAACACCATTTTCTTAGAAAAAAAGCAAATGAAAAGCCCCAACCAGGATTTTAACAGGTTACGTGTTCAGAGTGCTATCCTTATTCTGCTAGGTATTTGGATTGCGTGCTGGCTGCAGTTGCTACAACCTCTTAAGGAGAAAGTTTTACAGTAAAAGCAGGTTTTGATGATTAGTTGCAAAATCTGCATAAGGTATTGTTGCAAGAGAGGTTTGTAAGAGCAGTCATTTGTGTTTCGACCTCTGCCTTCACGAGCTGCATGCAGTGAATTGGTACGCTTTGTGACTGATGGTACACAATGCATGTTTTAATATCTGCTGAGAATATGCAAGACTATCTTCAAATTTGTTCTATTGCAACAGCTTGTGAGTGCAGAGCAGCCAATGCCAGGTATCTGGGTTGCCAGTGATGTGGGTCCTGGTGTGACGGCTTCTAGGCTCACGGTGACTTTGTAGACAATGGCTAGCACTGCTCCTTGTGCTTAGGCCTCGACTGCCAGAAGCATGTATGCAGACCATAATCAAACAGCATAATTCCTAGCAGGCATCAAGGTCTCCCTTATTCAGGAGAGACCTGATCCCTTAGCTTCCTGAGCACAGTTGTAAGGGCCCAGTTTTCTACTGTTGGTTGCTTTTTCCTTCAAGCATAGGAAATGCATTGGTGTATCTGCAAGAAGTGGGAGGCCTGTGTTACTGGACAACAAATTCAAAGGAGTAAGGATGCTGCTTTTAAGATGGCAGTCTGCTTGTAAGAAGACAGTAGTTACAGCAGACATAGTTCTAGCTGATGTTTTCTGCAAATATGTATTATTTGCTGAACACTACTACTTTCTTTGAAAGACATAAATAAGTAGCTTTGGTTTACTGTCACTTCTGAAGGTGTTGCGGAAAGTTTTGAGAACTTGACAGTGAAAAGAAGCAAAACTCTCTGGAATTCTCTGAATGGATGCTTCCTTTTTGGTGTTTGTAGGAGTTGTGTTTCAAAAGTGTTATAGCCTAGCAAGATGGAAAGCAGCAAAAGCCATCATTCACTGATAAATTGTGTCATTCTTATAGAATAATGAAGGAAATTGTACATAATTTGTTATATATATATATATATATATATATATATATATATATATATAAGTATGTGTTGTCATATTTGCATTTTGATAGGAATAAATATATCAAATTAGTTAAGACATGTATACAGCTCTAAGTAGTGTGTTGCAGGTCTGTGTTAATAACAGATGGATCAATACCTTAATAAAGAGAAGAGTTCTGTGGATGTCAGTGATCTTTTTGACCTCTAATGAGCTCAAAAAGAGATCATTAGATCTTCAGGTCTTCCTATATAGATTTTTTTAGCCTTTATCCCCTCAGCCTCTTAGTATGTCCTTTATCTCATATCTCCAACCAAAAAGACAAGATGCGTACCTCCATATTATCACATTTAGGAATGTTATATATTTAGATGTAAAAGCTAAATGAGAATTCATTTGATAAGGGTATTTCCCCCCAGGATTAACATGCTTCTTTGTTTGCAACCAGTAGTTCAGAAGTGGATGTACTTCAGTCTGTCTTTTGGCACTGCTTGTTTTGCCAAGAAGATACAGAAAAGATAATCCACATTGTTAGTATTCAGAAAGCAAGTCAATCATATTGGTGACTATTTTTAGAGAACTAGGATACATTGAAACAGCAGGAGCGGAGTGCATTTTAAAAAGCATTGGTTTTGATCGAAGCCTTTATTAGCCTATAAAAGGTTGTAGCACGACCCTTGATTCTACATCTCTGTAACAAGAAAAAATTTAATTTACCTTAATTTACTTTACATAAGCTACTTTTGTGTGAGTGCAGAGTGTAGGATGTGCTTCTAAATGATTAGGGCTCCAGGTCAAATTTGCACATTTTTCCAGATCAGAGACATCATGTCTTTCATAATTGTTTTTGAAAGGTGTGCAATTTATGTTTAAATTATTCTATGAATTTCCTCTTATTTTGTTTGAGAGTAGGCTCATAAAAATGTAGCCAACTATTATTTTTTGGTTGTTAGGGTTTTTTTTGTATATCTTTGAATAGCCTTTTCGAGAACACCATTTTGATAGATCAATAGATAAGTATATTGAATTACCACTCAACAGTTATGCCAAAGAACCCAAGAGAATCACCAGATTCATTGTTTTCAATTAAGGCCAATGTACATTAGAATCTGGTGAAATAGGGGTGTGTGTATATATAGTGAAGTACAAATTGGACGTATTGTTCCCAAAGCACTGTGTCTTTCTTCTGTTAGGGCACAACAAAGGCTGGTTGCTCCCAAGGGGATGGGAAGCTATGGGTCGTGACCCCTCCCAGCAGGGCAGGGTCCATTTTTAACTCCTGTAGTAAAAAGCAGTATTTTCAAGGCCCACTTTGGTGTTTCTCGCACAGCTTTTATGTCTTTTCAGCGTTTATAAAAGAGAAACGGGGAACTATTATGACCTCTTTTTAATTTGCAGCCTTGTTTCAAGATATATATTTAAAATACCCTTTCCTAATGTTATTTGTCTCACTGATACAGTCTAGCTGACAGTTTGTAGGGGTAATGACTCACTAACACTGAGTGCAAGATCTTACCGCTGACAAGCAGTTAGTATAATTGCTCTTCTCTCTTCTGGTGCTTTGCATCGGGAGACGGGAATATACACTGAGAGATTCTTACAACATCACAGGGAGGTGTTTGTAAGGTGTTGGTGTTCAGTGGGTTCTCTGAAATGCTGTCTTTGAAAAGGAGGCAGTGTAACGACAGTTTTAGAAACAACACTCAGGTAGCAGATGAAAATGAATGAGGTTTCAAATCACTGAGTGGGATTTTAATTTTTTCACTGAAATGTGGTGAAGCAATACCATTCATTAAAGGAAGTATTTCAAAATTCTTTTAAATAGAGAAGCCTTACACATTTATAAAGCATGAGGCTGTTAGTAAAGAACGGGAACACTGGAATACATTATTTGGAACTAATACATAAAATGTGGATTCCTGTATGTTCAATTAATGCATTTTAAAAGGTAAACTACTAATATTTTCATGAACATAGAACAATTTTTCTAACCTTCCTCATTTTCATTTTGTTCTCACAGCTTCAAGGCTAGTAAACAGGAAAAACAAAAGCTAGCTTTGTTCTTTTAAATTTTAGAATTGATTTTCTACTTCAGTAGTGTGTGGACATAGACATGGCTGAGATGCCAATCCTGTCTGTTAATCTACATGTCATTAGTAGAATTAAAGCCTGTTCTGAGCAAGTGCCAAGTTTTTCATGGTAGACCATGGGAAAGATGGATAGAATATGCAAAGAGAAGAGAGAGTCCACTGAAAGGGTGCAGGGGTAATTAGGGGACTAGTGTTTATGACAGATGATGAGACTTAGGGAACTCAGGTGCAGAAGAATAGGCTTGGAGGGGACAACTAGCCTACTACATGAAGGAGCTTACACAAAACGTGCAGTCAGAATTTTTTTCTGAAAGGCACACAGTGAAAGTATGAGAAGCAATAGTCATGAGCTGTGACAGGATAAATCCTGGCTGGAAGGAGGTAAAAGATTCTTCCCCAAGGGAAGGGTTAAGCACTGGGAAAGGCTAACTGGAGAGGTGCTGGAATCTGTGTTCAAGGAGATTGTGAAGTTTCAACTGGACCAGTTGTTAGGTTTCAACTCTTCTTCAACACTATAAATATAGAACTCAGAATCTTGTTAGACTGATTAAAGTCTTAAAAACCTAACAAAAATACAAAAAAACCCAGTTATTGGTAATACTTCATTTACAATAATAATAACGGTCACAATCCACATTATTTAATTAACACCAAAAAAAGCATAAATACAGCTAAAACTGTTGTGCAGAGGATATTCAAGCATATCCTGCTTTTATTCTGTTGCTGTCCTCAGTCTTCTGTAACCATGTAGCCCTGCAGTACAGTACTGCCATTGCCATGTGCTTTGTGCTGAGTTTGTGAGGCCTAAGGGTTAATGTTGTCTGATTTTTTTTTTTACTTTCCTGGAGCTTTTTTTTTTTTTTAACTTGATTTTGCTGGAACAGCAATTTTTCTGACAAGGTGGCTATTGCTAATTAATTTTACCTTTATTATGGCACAGTACTACCATAGATATTATATAAATAAAGGTAATGAACAACTACTCTGTGAAGAATGAGATATGTACAACTGCAACATAATTTGGAAAAATGCAGACCTGACGTGATAGTGGAAGGCTTAAGAAGTGAACCCACAGAATGCCGTGCAGAGCAATACAGGCACGCGGTGATTAGAGGTGACTCACAAGCTTTGCGCTGGAGACTCCAGGTCTATAAGTAGTTCACCACTGGTCACTTCAAGAAATACAGACCTGAACCTGGACACAAATGTTTTTAGGGGGAACAAAGAACAAGTTTTAAGACATATAAAACAGCGTGTATATTAATTGTGGATATAGTACAGACTTGCAGACGAGCAAAGAAAGGGCAAGGTATAAATGTGCATTGTCATATATCTAGAAATTACTGCAAAGAGATCTTAGATTGAGGAAGAAGTAACCCATCAGCATCGTACTTCTCCTCAAAGAGGACTTCAGATGTTGAAGACTTACTGAAAGCCTTTCACCACCACTGCCAGGCTGAAGCCATCAACCTTAGGGACAGAAACAGAGCATATGCCTTTTACCAGAAGAAGGGTTATAAACTAATAATTGTATGTATAATAATTTAAGCTGTATTATTACTACTGGGACTTTGCTTTTTTAATACAGAAATACTTATTTCTTTATTTGGTTTTCTTTTTTTCCTCTTTAATAATTAGAGCAGGAGTAGTACTAATTCCTAGAACAGACTGTTAAGATTTGAGTTATACTAACAATAAATGTTAGTATAAATAAATCTTAGCTTTATGTATGTGTGTGCATGTGTGTTATCAGGTTTATTTCCTTTTAGTCCAAGATTTTGAGTGTTATGCTGCATATGTCTCTCTGGATCCTAAGATGAATTATATCAGTGTTACTTGAGCAGAAAGCAAGAGGTTCACAGCAAGGTGTCTCAAGTTCTTCATCAGGAGGAGTAAAATGCTTGTGGTTTGAACCCCTTTCTTCCTCAATTTTACTCCATTCAAGGTTGTATGCTACTGTCCCCCAGCCCTGTTACCCCAGAGGGTCTGTTTTTCCCACAGTGACTAGGTAGGCGTGCCAGTGTCCTGCCCCAGGTGCTCCAGAGCAAAGGGAGGCAACAGGCACGTGGCTGCCAGCCAACTGCTGCCACAACTAAAAATCAGGCCAAGGCAAGCTCAGAGAAGCCTGGAGATCCTGTGTTGAATACAGAGCTTATGATATTATGGTAAAAATTGTATTTTGTAGGCTACAGAGGCCCTGAGTGACATAATCTAGTTTTGAAAATAGCCCAGTTTGGAACAAGATCCTGGACTATGGATCACAAGAGGTGACTTCCAACCTGATTTTTTCAGTGACTCTCTAGTTTTCTTTAATGTCTTTCCTATAGGAGAGTGCTGTGAAATCCAGGAACACTATGATTTCAGATAGAGAGAAATGAAAAAGTAAATGTTACTTTGAATCGTATCTGATAATGGCAGATTAATATTTTTTATATCAAAAATCTTATCAATTGCTACTGAGATTCTTCCAAGTTTCTCATGCTAACTCTTTCCTTACAGGAGTGTAACAACAGAAATAATGTAGCTATTTTTGTTCCCACTTATTGATAAGAATAATAGTAATTTTGCAAGAGGAATCTATGTTTGTTACGGAAAGTTGAGTGATTTGAAAATCACATAGGTGCCCCTCTTCACTTCATTATGTTCAGGATGCCCTGTCACTGAAAAATTTGAAATGGGCTAAATAATCATCATTTTCGGGTATCTATTTAAGAGTCTGCAATTATTTTTCCCCCAAAGTTCAATATTTAATAAAAATCTGAAGCTTCAATATCAAGCTTTATGTCACAACCGAGACCTGTAAATCAAAAGGCTATAACAAAGGTAAGGATAGGGAGGGGCAGAGGCTTCACAAATGCCTTGCTGACCAGACCTTTTGTAAGGTAGAAAAGATATGCAGTTCCTTGCCTGGAAAAGGATCATGTGCTACATCAGCAACCTGCATCTCGTTTTAAGCCTCCGAATTATTCTTCCATAATACCTCACTACTTCAAAAGTTGCGTAGGAGCTTCTGCCCTTTAGAAATGGAATAGTGAGAAGGGGTGATTGGTTCACCCTCTTCATGTGCTGCTTTTCAGTTTACTGTTCTGGAAAACTCCAGAGGTCCATCAAGTGTGGAATACTGCCCTTTCGGTGCTTTTTCGGGGATCTGAAAAATTACCTTGAAATTTATAGCAAAATGCTATTGACAGGTGATGACTTTTCTCAGCTGTTATTTTCCGATTTTTGCTTTGCTAAATTTTTTTGCAGGAGTTGTGAGAGACTCCGTATGTAGAAATAAGGCTTTGTCATGTTTTGAAATGTTATAAACTGTGCCTTTCACCCCAGGGAATGTGTATTTCATTTGTAGGGGGAGAGATAGCACTATTGGAAGTCTAGTTACTTACACGAAGACACTCATATTGTCCACAATTTGGAAATTAATGGCTTAGCAAATGCCTTTTGCAAATAACTACTTCACGGGTCAATAGACACGCTGCAGTTCTTGCATGTAATGTTTTTTCCTACCTCAGGACTTCATTGTGAGAAAAGGTCATTTACCATTTTGCAGTGAACTAAAGATTTCAGCTGCTTCTCTGTGTGTTGATCTGCAGTAATTTATTACATCGAACATACTCAGATAAGCCGATGAGTCATGTTGATTTGTTTTATGAGGAAAATATGTAGTTTAAGAGATACTAATTACCACATTTTCATAGATATCCTGATAGCTTGGATGAAATATATAGCTGGCAGGCAAATGTTAATTTTTGTCATGACACCTGCAATTTTGTCAGCCATATTACAAAAGCTAAAATTAATAGCTAAAAATTTATTCTTTTTAGAAAGAGAATGTCTTTTGACAATGAGTTCAAAGTTTTCAGTTATTAATTATGCTCATGGTTAATTGCCTCATTTTTAAATTGCCATTTTATTTCCTGATAGAAGTTACTTAAATCCAACTAGATCCCCTTGTCCTTACTAACCTTGCTATGTCTTTTTCAGGGCTCTACGGAGTCTTTTTCAGCGCTCTTATTCTCTACGGATAGGGATTACAGGATATTGTGCCTACAGAAACTACACATAAATTTTGGTAATCCAGAGGCCTCTTCCAGTTGCTTTGTTTCACATACAGAATTGCTCAGTCATGTCATAAATATTCCTACAATATTGTAAATAGCTTAAGCATCTTAAGGATTCTCTGTAATGAGGATTTTCCAGGCATTTGATCATTCTTGGGACCTTTTAATTAACTCATTCATGATTTCTTGGATCATTTCTATAGCAAGTATATCTGAACACACTGTTGTCAACAATGTTCACAATGAAAGTCCCATAAAGAGGTGAAAAGAGATAAAAATCCTCTTACAAGTCTGTAGGTCACATTGGCCTTGTTAGCAGCAGCATCATGCTGGGAGATCCTGCTGATTGGGTTAAGTACCATGGACTCTGTATTCTTTCCAGAATTACTGCTTTCCAACATACATGATGCATATTGTAAATAGGTATTTTCCGAATTAATTTCCTTTGGGTATTTTAAATACCTTCTGTATTGCTGCTCACAAATAGTTATGTATTTTTCTAACATTCTTATTAACCCTATCACTTCTGAATATCTTCTTTATGTCACTTCTAATACATTTTGGTCTTTAAGTGATTGTCCATACGAGCATTCACACTGGCAGTGCACACACACTAAACAACTTAAGTTGAGGACATTTGAACAATATGTGCCACTGTGTTCTTCCTCCTTGCATTAGTGTGCACAGATTATAATGGGAAAGGTGTGCTCACTGTCTTAAGGTCTTCTCAGCAGTCTGGCTAAATTGAGACTTTTCTGGAAGTTCACGTTCTTGTCAGTGACCTAACTCAATATTACTTCTGACTCTTTTCAAATTGTAAATTACTTATGTTTCTCTTTTTGTAACATTCTCTTTCTTTCCACTTTCTGCCAAATCCTTACGTCCCTTTAGCAATTCCTTGGATCTGAAGGGCTTCATACTGTGGGAAAGACCACTAGTAAAAAATATAACTCTGCAAAATATACTACTCCATAGTGCTTTCAACCAAAAGCACATACCAAGTGGTAGATGTCAACTTTAGGAGCCCACTCTGCTTCCTTCTAGGACTCAGTTGGTTGTCTACAAGGTCAGCTTACTATTACGAGCTGTTATGAAGAAAGCTGTAAGAACTCATAGTATGGTCTCATTGCTCTTTCCCTTAGGAGCTGCTTTTTGGCTGAGGCTGTCACCTTTGGTACACGCCTGAGCTGCACTGAAGCTGCGTTGTAGTCATATCAGTGACATTTAACTTGTCAGTCTGGACCCTTACCCACAGATTTGACTTCTTAAAGAAAATCCCTTTCCTTCCGTTTGGAGTTGTCATTGGATTCAGCCATTTGTACTCAAAGATGGTGTTAGGAAAACAAATCTTTCCCCATAGGTTGCCAGGCTTCTTCTGAGGCAAGCCCATTTATCTTCGAGGTGTTGGTAAGAACTGTGCATGTGGATGTTTTAATGAAATGAGAAAGAAAATTTACTTGCTAGTAAGTAGAGGCCCTGTGAACTGTGTTGCCCTGAAAGATGTTCACAGACTGTGTGCCTTGCTGACTCTCAGAGCCATGTTTTATGTTTTGTTATATTTTGGTTTTCTTTTAAACAAAAAGTCTGTCAGATTGAGAAGAATGTAAATTTTTGTGGAGTGGAAGGGGAGGCTACATGGGTACAGTTACTCTTAGAGCTAAAAGGTGCATGTTCAACCTCAGATGGTTGGGCATACACATACCTACAGCATGGTTATGCACAACACCTCTCAATGTATATGGACATTGAGAATAGTTGTCTCTTGTTAAAAGCATTGTTTACTTGTTCTTCTGGATTATCAAGTAGGTTTTTGGAAACCTGTGATGTCTCAGACTTGCTACACAAAATACTCATCATAAAAATATGTTTCTCAGTAAATTGCATTTAGAAATCTGCCAGGAAGTTCAATTACAAGCCATTCAATCTGTGCTACTGTGCTAATTTTTAAACCAAAATGTTGAATAACACTAAGTCATATGTTTGTATAAATCTAAATTAACACATTAACAGTCATTATTTTCAACAAATGTCCTCTCGTTAAAAAAAAAAAAATAATTCTGAATGCTGTACTAAGGGAAACAAACTCAAAATTTACAGCTATATATTGGTTCTTGAGGTAGATCTGGTTGAAATTATTATAGGTCAGAGTAAATTTGACATCTTGATAAAAATCTGTTAACCTTTTTAAAATGCTGTAGAAGTGACAGTAAACACCCTCCCCGAACTTCCTCTCCCTGTATTTCCTTATTTCACTGAAACCTGATACTTTCCTTTTGAATCCCTACCAGACCCACTAATGAATTCTTTCTGTCCTCCTCCAGTTTTAATGTGTTTTCAGATGGCAGAGATTCAAAAAGGAATAAAAAGGAACAAGAGAATTGAGAGAGGATGCAAAAGTCCACAGATTTAACTACGTACAACTTCTATATTCAACTCATCTCTTTCTACTGAAACCAATGTCTTGAAATTAATTTTTTCCTTTTAAAATTAGGGGTTTTTGTCTACCTGAAATGCTCAAACAATTTTCATGAGCAGAAGCGGGATTGTAGAGTAGACCCTACTAGATCTGTTTTCAAAATACGATTTATAGAAGGTTTTATTCCTACTTAAGATGGCCGTTCAATAAAAACCTCAAAAATGTAAAAGAACCTGCCTGCTACACCCCCAGCTAGTCTATGAAAAGAAGGATAAACTCTTTTGAAAACACTAAAATGCGAAAGCTAAAGTCAAGTCCCAGCTATTCAATATTCTCAGCCTCTTACTGAGTATGAGGAATTGCTCATGAAATATCAGAGGCATTAGAGAGAGGAGACATGAGAGTATCTTTGCCTATGGCAAATGTAACAGCAGGATGAGGCTTCAGTCACACACATATGTGCTGGGAAAATGTTACAGGTCATGTTCTATTATGGGTCATGATACAGCGTGTGTAGCCATGCAGACATAAGCTTACTAGGGTCAAATTTTTAAGCTAAGTTCTTTCTCGGTTCTTTAGGCTACCATAAGGAGATTAAGCCTTGATTTATTCCTGAACTTTGTATTTGCATGTGAGCATCCCTGCATGGCTAAAAGGGTGAAAAAAACCCAACACAAAAATAATGTTACCTTTAAAAAAAGGTAACTACACAAAAATCAGGAAACTGATTGAAAACAGCGTTTAGGAGATAATTTGAAATCTGAAGTCAGGAAGGAGACACAGAGATGATGTAAACCACCACAAGAGGCTTAGAGGACAAGGACATTTACTTAAAATATTATAAATATACCAAAAAAAAAGTTGTTCAAAAGCAGAGTTAAATACATTGCTAGGAATAAAGGTCATAAGAACAGGCACTCTGAGGCAAAGGAAATGACCACCTAGCCTGGTATCTTGTTGCTAGACAGTAGCTTATGCCTATGAAAAAGTGGAGAAGAAAATCTTTTGCATATACTTCCCTGGTGATCTCTCTGCACACAAGCAAGTCTGTGCTTCAGTTACTTAATGAACCAGAATTGATGTGGCATTTAACTGATTTGGATATCCACAAGTCCGGTGGCACACTTTCTGCTCAACTGCAAAAGGTGTGAAAAATAATTTGCATAAGGTGTGAAAAATAATTTCCTTTTGTTTGTTTTAGTATTGCCTTCATAGTTTTATTTGATGGCCACTTAAGTCAGTTTCAAATAGTCTAAAGCTTAGAACACTGTGTGCCTGTTTTAAAGTTTCTTCCTTGCTATTTTCATTAGATTTTTCAAGTTCAGCAGTTATCAGCTTTCTCATTATAGGTCATCAAATGTGACTACTCAAGCAGTAAGAAAGTACTAAGTTTGTGTAGCCTTTTTTAATTTTCTGGTTTTAGCAGATAGTGGAAAATTACTGTATTGATGACTTTACATGGATAATGAATTTTCAGGCTCTAATGGTGTCTAACAAACCCAACCTTTTTTTTTTCAACATTGAATAGAAGTTTCCTGTGGTATTTAGAGAACAGTGTAATATTGTGGTGGGTTAGCTCTGGCTTGCAGCCAAACTCCTACCTAGCTAGTAACTCGCTTTCCCCTGATGCCAGCAGGAAAAGGTAAGAAAATAGGAAAAAAAAAGAGGATGAGAAAGCTCATGGCTCAAGACAAGCAAATCACTTACCAATTACCACTGTGGGCAAAACAGACTGAACTTTGAGAAAATTAACTTGATCTCTTGACAACTAACGCAACTTTGGCTAGTTAGAAGCAAAAGAAACAGATAATGTAACCGTATCTTCCCTTCCCCTGCTTCCAGGCTCAACTTCACTCCTTCACTTCCAGTTCCCCTACCACTGTTCAAGCAGCATGGAGGGGAATAGAGGGGAGGTCAGTACATAGGAATTCCTCTCTACTGCTGCTGTTTCCTCCTCATGGTTTTCCTCTGCTCCAGCATGGGCTCTCCAGAGGCTGCAGTTTCATCAGGCATATCCATCTGCTCTGGTATTGTTCTCCATGGGCTGCAATGTGGATATCTGCTCTGGAATGGAGCTTTTCCTCCTCTGCTGACCTTGGTGTTCCCTCTTCTGTATCTCACTCCTTTTGTTTCCTCTTTTTCTTTGTCTGGCTTTTCTTGCCCTTCTTACCATGCATTTTCCTGGAGATACCACCAGCTTTGCTGAGGGACTCAGTTGTTTCTGCAGTGGGTCTGTGGCAGAGCCACTGACCTATTTCCACAGAGGCCACCTCTGCAACTCCTGTGCTGCCAAAATGATGCCACCCATGCCTGGTGGAAACAGAGGTCTCACAGCGGGGACATGGGGACCATAATAGCTGCAGTGGTGAGGCAGAAGGGAGCTGGTGACAGCTGGTGCATGCACTGTGTTGTGTGTTCTGTGAAACCATGGGCATGGTCTTCTGAGACCTATTTTCAGCTTTTCAGTCCCATCTTTCTCCTAGTTATTACTAGTAACTTTGTATTGTCAGAAAAGAAAATGGCCCTGATAATTGTTCCTGTTCATTTTGTCATGTGGCTCTAAAACCTGTT
This sequence comes from Lophotriccus pileatus, assembly GCA_035583135.1. Lineage (NCBI taxonomy): Eukaryota > Metazoa > Chordata > Aves > Passeriformes > Tyrannidae > Lophotriccus > Lophotriccus pileatus. The sequence goes on along the minus strand of JAWWES010000081.1, from coordinate 80,196,661 downwards.
CTACTGCAACATTAATGTATGAACTTCTTTGATTCATACCCACAAATTGATAGCTTCTCATTTTACCAGTCTCCTCTTTTTGATAGGAATGAAAAGTTATATAGTTTTTTAGCAGTCTTTCTGCAGTACATTTTAAGTTCCTTTGGCCCTGCCAGATCTGTGTTAAACTCCTTGAGAACAGAAATCCTTTGTTTTTATTTCTGAAAGTTATTTCTCCAGAACTTTGTCTTTCATGCTTTTTAATGATTTTATGCTCTTCTCTATTCCTTACATTTGGAAAGAATGTCAGCTTTGGAACACTGCCTATCTCCAGTTGTATATGCGATCCTTTAGAAATGCTCTAGCCAGACTAGATCCTGACACCTGCTTTCCATCCCGACTCTAAGCTATAGTGGCTACTGTGATCTTTCAAATGCGAGAGGACTAAGGGAAAATAAGGTTATAAATTGGTCTTGTTAAATTCCCTTTGCTTTATAGGTGACATCTGGTTTTGTTCATGAGTCAGTGCATCAGAGATACCTTTAATAATGCCCTTTAGTGCGTTGAAGGGAACCCTCAGGCAACCCTGATATGCTGCAACAACTGGAGATGCATTTTTTTTTTTTTTTTTTACGTAATTACGAAAAAGGCTTAGTGCTCACAGGGATAATGTGCAGCTGTAACACTGTCCACACTGACAACACTCTCTTAAAGTTACAGTAAAGAGGTTTACTGTAGATCCCTAACTCCTTCTCACTGATTTTTCAGTGTACAGATTGCCGGCCAAAATCTGTCTGTGATGAACGGAATTTTAAATTGATAGCAACTCCATTTTCTCCCCATATTAAAAAAAAAAACTTTGCACCAATAGTCTTCCTGCATTTTAAGTTATTCTTCCAGGTTCTTTTAAGATACATCCTTGCATTTGCTAAGAAGGAACATTTGTTTTCTGGTACCATAGGGGAAAAAATATGTTCAGCTTGTTAGAGGAGTTATAAAAATAGAAGATGGAAGTTAGTGTGCTAACTTCTGTTATTGTGACATGCAAATACTTTGCAAATATGCCCAAGGATATCAGGGGTTAATTATTGTTCTAACAAGATAATTTGATCAAAATCATAAGCTTTTGTTTTTCTTTTTATACCACCTTTTTAGGTAAAACCTTTCTTTTATACATAATCTTCTGTTGCTCTGTTAATATATGTCTTTCTAATGAGAATTGATTGCTTATCTTTTTGTGTCCTTTCTCTCTGTTTTTCCTCTTTTTGTGTAAACTGTGGGGCTCATTTTTCTTTTCCATATGCATTTTGTAGAGTTCTTGTAAATTAATGTGTGCATCTTCAATGAGTTTGAGGAACAAATGGTATGTCACAACCTAATTTAGAATCAGTAGCATAAGAAAAACATATTGCTGTTAGCTGAAGCCCCATTGATTTTTGCATATAAAATGCAATTAAATATTATTGTTGTTGTTATGTTTTTGTTCAAACTCTGTGCAAGGAGTCTTAATTATGCCAACAGACTATCATTAAAAAGCTGTGTAATGCTATAAATAGATGTACTATAACTTACTCACATAAATCACTGTAGCACAGTTTCTTCCCAATTTTTTCATTCAGTTAAAAGTTTTATCTAGCCAGTGAAAGACAGAAGCACGTTGTTGCATAGCATAGAATACATTAGCATTTTAAAGATATTACTTTCTGAAGGTGAATTGGTTGACAGGTATGAAGAATATGAATAATGATGCACTGAAGAGAAAAGGAAGAGGCAGAACCATAGTATAATTTGCCTGTAATGCAAATGTGAATGCAGCAGGTGATCCTCAGGAAACTCTGATGACAGTTAAATAGAACCACATATGTTTGGGATGCTTTAAAATGTAGGCAGTTGTAAGATCTGCAAAATTTCTATACTGTCTGGGATGTACTTTAAAAAAAAACCAACAAGTCAGTGTGATGCTTGTTGAGACTTTGGTAAAAAAAGTGTATGTTGTATGAATACGTGTAGGAAAATAGCCCTCAATTTTGAGAAGGAGAGAGACTTTTCTACGTTGTGATGAAAATGTCTGTTAGTCATAGTGAGGATTTATGGTGTTTTCAAAAAAAAACATGTTGTAACTTTCCATGCTAGTAGGAGTAAACTAAGTGATCAGAGTCTCAGTGACAAGATAAATAATTCCAATGCTATGGAAATAGGTAAGGATTTCAACCCTTTTGGGATCTTGCATAATCAATGAGGCAGGTCAATTAGACAGTGGAACTGTGGACTATGGAGAGCTGTGAGAAGCATATTGACCATTTCTTAAACTTGGGATGGAGGGAGGTAAAGGAGTGGCCACACTATACATCACTACTGAAAGTACATTGCACATTTTCAAAAGAGATTCAATATCCTTTTAAACCCCAAATCACATTGAAATGTAGTCCCGCTCACTGATGTCACTTAAAAATTAAGAATCACAGAATTAACTGGGTTGGAAGAGACCTCCGAGATCATCAAGTCCAACCCTTGATCCAACCCTACTGTGATTACTAGATCATGGCACTCAGTGCCACATCCAGC
>JAWWES010000081.1:80115564-80194017 GCA_035583135.1 Lophotriccus pileatus | reverse complement strand
ACCACCTCTCTGGGCAGGCCATTCCAATGCCTGATCACTCTCTCTGTAAAGAACTTCTTTCTAATATCCAACCTAAGAAAGCCCTAACAGCATGCAGCATACATCAAAGGATTTTTATCCTCTCCAGGTGTCATCAAATATCCTCAAGATAGCTAATCCTGATAGAGTATTACAGGGGATCCCTGAAACCTTGTTTCATAAAGCTTCAAGTTGATCATGAATTGATCCAGTTTAGTGGTACTTCTCAGATTTAAAAACGTGAACATACGCAATCCTCACTGAAAATGATTGAGACATTCAGAAAATCCTATTTAAATCCTAATTAAGACCTGTGGTGCAGGGGCAAGGGGGAAAAGGAGATAATGTGTACAAACAGCAGACTTCAAAACCGCCTTAGTCTGTAGTTTCAGATTTGAAAAGGTTATTGCTCATATAGCCTGGGTACTTTTGCTCTGTATAGGACAGGCCAGTGATTTAGTCCTTGAAAGTACTTGACCAGAGTTCTCCCAACAAACTAAGGTATTCGTTTTTGCACCCTCCTCCTGTCAGCTTTTGTAGCCTCTTTATCTTCATAGGTCCACTTCAAAGGGCATTTACCACCTCCTCTTCTGGAAAAGAGATTTACTGTAGAATAGTAATTTTCAAGAAAGTTTGATTTTCTTAATACTCAGGAAAATTTTGATGCATATGGTTCAGTCACTGTCTAGTAAATCACATTTTTAAAAGAGCTGCATTGCTACTAGATTCAGAGAACCATTGTCATAACTCTTCTGTCTCTTCTTGAGCATAAGCATAGACTCTACACACCATTGTTGCCTTTCAAGTGACTCACTTTCTTCCTTCCTTTCCAGGCATAATATCTGGAACTTTCTTTCATGAAATAAACTCTTTACCCTGAAAGTATCAGAACAACTCCGCATTTATCTACAATGAAACGCATTTTCACTGAGAGGAAAAAACAGTGGGTACTATAACTGAAAAGTCTAGCTTTAGTTGACAAGAAATGCACAAAGTCACTTTCAGTACTTGTCTTACAGTGGCCTTTCTCAAATAATGCTAGAATTTCAACCTGTTAATATGGGTAGGTAATAAGACGCATTTTTAAGAAGCAGGAAAGAAAATAACTGATATGATATGATATGATACAAAGTTTTTCATTCCATAGAAATGTTTGCTTAAATTGGTCAGGTGATTAGCATAACCTTATTGAATGAATTGGTTTCTTAGTCTGAAAAAGCCACATATTAAAAAGAAAATAATTAAAATGCTCTCTAAAGAGCTTTATATTTTGTGAGGGACGTTTGGCATTGGGAACATTCTGGCGTCAGCTGCAGGGTGAGTGCAGTGAGGGCTTCTGAGTCACTGACTGTTAACAGACATGAAGGGTTGTTTACTCCTTGAAAAAGATGTGCTCTTGAGCAAATTAACAAACAGCACAGCGAGGACTGCTGTAACCCCAACATACCCATTGCTTTGAGGTAATTATAACAGGTGCAGTGCTGCCACTGTGTCCCCATTGCCACAAGTTCCTATCTGTCTGGTGTCTGATATCCCTATGCAGGGCAGTACCTATACAGGACAATATGCTTGCAAGTTTTCTTCATTTGCAAAAGGAAGATTTTTAGCCTTTCAACCATAGAGCTGCAGGTTAGGTTCTTTTTTCAAAGGGAGGAGACATAAAATCATAGAATGATTTGGGTTGAAGGACCCAGAAGGATCATCTAGTTCCAACCCCCTTGTCATGGGCAAGGACACCTTTCACTACACCAATTTCCTCATAGCCCCATCCAACCTGGCCTCAAATGATATAGGATAACTTGTATTTGAATCTTATGTAGCATCATTTGTTGAAATGCACTGTATTATTGAAATGAAAGGGGTTTTTTTTAATATATAGATACAAGAAAGTATTTTTGTAACGAAATATGGCAGAATAAGAAGATGGCATGATAGGATTTCATTAATTTATGTTTTGATTTCATTTGAATTTTAGTACACAAGTCACAGCTTTAAGAAGTTGTAAAAATACAAATTTAAAACATATCTGTGCCCTTTGAAATTTTATGTTGTATGCAGTACCTAATTGTATAAATTAAAAATGAAAAAAAGGCACTTGTTCAGGAAAGATGTCTAGATATTCCTTAAACACACGTAAGTTCACGTAAGTCATGTTGGGTGAATTCAAGTGCCTGTAGATAGAGAATACATACAAAAAGAAATGCCAAAATTTTTAAAGGACTAGGCTGTGTTGTGTAGCTGGCCTGGTTTCTCTTCTTGAAAGTTCATTGAAATATTAAAAATCAATCATAAGAAAGTACTTGCCCTGCACCACTGAAAGTAAAGAATTAATTCAGTTTATTCTAGACCAGCTAGCTGTTCTCAGTCACAAAAAAAACCCCGACCACCCACCCTACCCAAAAAAAATTAAAAAGAAAGGAATAGAAAGGCACCCAATTTAACTCATTCCTAATGTTTAATACTTTGTTATCATATATGAAAATTTGTAATAGAGTAATTTTAAATAAGTATAAAAGCATCTGAGATTTTGCCTAAATGAAAGGGGATATTAAAAAATGAAAAATTTAAAAATATTAGTTCTCTTTTTGGAAAATTAAATCATCATCAAGAAGGGATGTTACTGTAAAAAAAACCAATTATTAGAAAGACACACTCTACAGAAATTAATTGATTTATCTTTTTCAGAGTAAGATCATATTCAGGAACTATGCCACGTAATTCCCTATAGTAAATCTAGTGAATAATTTTTTTGAAGCTTCTGCACTCATTGTGGAAGAAGGGAGTTTCCTACATTATGGAAAACTAATTGCAGCATTTATCTCAAGGTGAAGTGTGAGGAGAGAGGTCAAGGAATAGATAGACTAAATAAAATAAGTGGTAATAAATCCTCATGTCTATGTATTCAGCAGAGAGATCCAAAGAAGCTCAGGAATGAAACAACTGAAATCACCAAAAGTTGTGCTGATGCTGCAGGGCAAGAGGAAGACAACTGTGATAAGAGTTTTAGCAGAGCTCGGGGGAGGCCAGAGGGCTACTGGCTTAGAAACCCACTGTCTGTTTTGGGCATATTAGTGGAAGTAGAATGCAAGATCACCGCATATTTGTTGAGGGTGAGGTATGGGAGAAAAGTCAAGACGGCTTTAGAAGGGGAAAAAATAAGAACTCTCTGAAGGTTTCAAATCTTGTGGGTGAAAAGGATCCACTTGATATGGGCTACCTGGATTGCTGGAAGACAAGATCCCTCACTAAAGGGTCTTGAAGAATGTAAGGAGTCATGGGACAAGAAAAATGTCTCTACATAAGCAAACATTTAAAATTTTATTAGTTCTCCCCTTTGAGAAATTTTTTAAAAATTTATTTTTAAAAAATCCGTCATGTCCCTTCAATTTTCTTTTATGCTCAGATTATTTTTTAACTAACTTTCTGTGTTGCTCCAAGATTTCAGTATAAGTTGCTTATCAACCATAAAATATCTTCAAGTCCCAGAAAGAATAATTTGCTGTTGGAGCATGTTCCACCAGTCTGCAGAGTGTTATTCACGGAAGTGCTTTATTGTCACACAGTACACCATAGTGTGAAGATCTGTCAGCTTCTGCAGTGAGCTTTATGCTACCCAAAGGAAAGCCATAAATAAATTTAGTTTGTTATATAAGATAGTTTTAGGTTTCTATTCATGTATAAAATAAAGCCTGAGTATGCAAATATAGAGAATACACAGAGTTTAGGTACATTTCTTGAAGATGAAAAGAATACTCAAAGAGTAATTTACTGGAATTCATAAGGTGCAGATTTACAGGGCCAAACTTGCAGTGTAGCTTAAGCCCCAGTTTTTGGTGTAGACCCACATTTTCTTGTTGACCATTTCCCCCAAAAAAGTAAAACCATCACATTAGGTAATTGAAAGTATTTTAAATCTGGGCAGCTGGCCAGATTTATAGCCATCTTTCCTCTCTGTCTCCTATGTCACACTGAAGAAACATGATTTTCTTGCTGGTTTTCCATGTCCTCCTGGGCCGTATTTTGTTCCTATCTATTTACTCTCTTCTTCTGCACTGGAAGCAGAGACTCGAAAATGCTATATTGCATATGCTGTTGGATTTCTGTACCACTTGAATAAAAAAAGCACATCTGGGAAGTCATCCATTCAATGTGCTGCTTTTAGATACTAGAAACAGGCATCTGAAGAATGCAAATGTGAACCTATAGGTGAGGAAAGTTAGCTGAAATCAGCAAGTTGTTATCAGAATGTCACCTTCTTAGTGTTGAGAGAAAAACAAACTTGGAAGAAGTTCTGCTGGAAGATGCGAGGTGATTGGTCTGCATCCAATGAATTTTGCTCTGCTGGAGGAGCTGTAGGTTTGCAAAAGAAAGATGGAGCATTTGCTCTGAATCATCTGTCAGTATTTCAACATACAGTCTCAGACCAAAGCACCAGGCTTCTTTGGAGACTGCAGAAGGAAAAAGATACAGGAAAATAGCAGAGGAACCAGAGGGATATGATGCAAACCTTTATCTGTCAAGCATTAAATAATAACTACCTTATGTACAAGCAGTGTCATTCTTTGAACAGCAGTTACAAGCTAGGGGATAAGCTTTTGCAATGGAAGTTTCTGTTGAATTGCCCAAATAAGAAAGAACCTTTTCCCCCCAAATAATTTATAGAATTTGTTCACTGCGTGGGCTGCAATCCATACAGAAGTAGGCATGGCTGCAAAGGCTTAACCTTGCTGGATCACTGAGAGAGCTTATTCAAACTTTAAACCACACTTGGTATGACAGAGAATGACTCATAGGTCCTTGGATGGAATAACTGCCTGTCTCAAAAATAAGAGTTTTATTTACAGCATAGTTAACTTACTCTAGAATAAGTTAGAAAAAGTTAACTCTTTAGTTAAGGAAAGATCAGAATTGTCAGTGAAACAGAGGAAATACCAAGCTTGAAAATAAATCTGTTATTAAGTCCTTGTGGTGCAGAGTTTCCTCCAGCTTCTTCTAGAAAGTCCTTCCAGTTAACAGCTTCCAGTGGCTTTCAGCATTGAAACAACCTCAGCAAGTCCCTTCAGGGTCTCTAGGATATCTTCTGTCACCTTTACACTTGCTTGACAGCTTACTCTGCAGAAGTCAGTTGCGCTGTGGCAGAGTAATATCTCACTTCTTCATGCTTTCTCCCTGATTGCTCCATCCAGTCTTCTGAAAGATTCTTTCTGCTGCACCTCTCAGTGACTCTCATTGAGATGGATCCACTTGATTCAGAGTGAAGCATTCCCTTCCAGTCACAGCCCTTGGGGGAAAAAAAAAAAAGGCCATTATTCTTAATACCCAGATTGCAAACTGCAAACAAGCAAGTTCTGCAATGACCCAAACTGAATATATAGGGCACCTTTCGGTAGGAAGGTCCTGATTCATCAGAACACAATAGTGTATTTAGCACATGTTCTGTGGATTCTTGGCAGGACTTAGTATTTGCATGTTGCTAAGCTGTGCTGAACATGGCAATGCAAGTGCTGTCGAGGGGAAGACGACTATTTTAAGGTGTACCTTGGAGTGATTGAAAAGGAATTTTCCTTTCTCTTGCTTATTAATAACAACAGTGTACTAATAAAAATCAAAAATTGTATGACATTTCTTAATACAGGTAGCTAGAAATATATAGAAGCTTCATTTTTTACCATTTTCTTCAAAATTATATAGTGTAAATGGAACAAAAAGCAATGTAAGTGTGAAAAAAAGTATGTATTCTATAATCTTTGCTAATATCATATAGAAAGAGTTTTAGAGCAGTAAAAAAATTTCACCAAGAGAACTGGAACAAGAACCAAGTGAGAATATAAACATCTTGTTACCTTAAAGATGTAAATATTTTGTTCTTCCATCCTTTTCAGGAATTATGGTTCCTGTAGCTTAAACATTTGGCATTATGTGCCTGTATTGCTGAGGTTTCACTGATAAATAATAAATTATGATCTTGGGAATTACATGGTAAAATATTATCGATTATTTATTACCTTCTAGTTTCTTTTAATTTTATCTTTTGAATAGCAACACAATCCTCATTGTGAACACATTTTTCTGATAGCTAGATCTGTTAATCTGTGTTTAAAATGCAGAGTTTCAAAATTAATCAAATTAAATAAAGGCATGGAGTATATTGATGATGTAAGCTGGAAATAATCAAAAAGAATTTTAGGTAAAGAAGTCACAATCCATTTCCAAATTTCTCAAAAGCTTGGGAGTTTTATAAGTGCAGTAATAATAGAATAGATGTAATTCATCCATACCATATTTGCCTTTAGAAATAACACTGCCACAATCAATCAGCTGCAGCTTCCATATTTGTTTTTTACGCTATTCATATTCACATGTACAAATTTACAGGCATCAGTGAATAAACCAGGATTCCAAAACAATAGGCATAACACTATATCTATTTTTAAACTCTCAACATGTGAGGGCAAGACCTAATTCCTCAAGGAGAAAAACTGGACCCATCTTTTCCAATGCTGAAGGACATTTATCAAATGCCCCTACTGGATTGCACATCCTAAGAGAGAGAAAGAGGAAGAGCAGCAGCCCTTGTGCAGGAGTCTGGGGATTAGGGAATTGATCTGGAGCGCTGCAATGACAGGAAATCTAGTACTTGCTTCAGTGATCTTTAAATGGTTTCATTTTGGAGGTAATTAGTTTTACCTGAAAAGGCTGCTAGGACTCTACCTCCTGATGCTCTCTGATAAGCATTTTTAGATGGGGATAGGAAGAGAGATGAGGTCTCATTTTGGCAGAGGACTGTTTTGAACAAAGGGCACTCACAGAGAGCATTGTCTAACCCCTGCATCTCCTGTTAAAGCATGAAAAGTTCTGGAGCTGACATCCCATTTCTGCACCTCTGGACACTCTGGCTCTGTACTGAACTTGTGTTAGTGGCCACAGATTCAGGCAGCTGATGTGAGGACCTGGTGGGGGACACTTTGTGAATCACTACATGTCAGCCAAAGCTGTGTCCAGCCTATCACGGGGAATATAAAAACAGCCATGGAAAAAAACTTTTTTGTGTATAAAAAAATTACCCATTGGGCATCAAAACTTATCCAGCTAAGGACCCATGGTGCCTCTGCCCAAAGATAGTTCACAAGGGAACAGGCAGCTGCTGGAGGCTGGAGACAACCTGTTTTGTGTACAGGGTCTCTACACCCAAGTAGGGTATCCTCACCCCTCAGGGGTTGTGGCCCATGGACAACCCATGCTGGAGCAGAGACACACCTGAGGGGCACTGCAACATATCAATGTCCCAGGCCAGAGCAGGGACACTGAAGAAAAGGGCAGCAGAAACCATTAAGCACAGAGCAGCTGAACCGATTAATAGCACACAATGACAGAAGAACCTATCACACTACTCTCTCAGCTTCCTACACTGCCTGTCTCCTCATCACAAGAATTTTGATGGACTGAGTATAATCCGCAGCAAAAATAGGGAAAATTGAGACCAGGAAGTGTGGAGGATAGATGATTGTGTAAGTGTCTGCCTCTGTGTTTATTTTCTCTTTTTTTTTCCTTTTCAAAACTGCAATCAGCAATGAGAGGTTTGTTTTTGTTTGCAGTAAATTAATTCAATTAAAATTGCCTGACTCTAGACTGTTTTGCTCACAACAGAGTCCCAAGCACATAAAGGTGCCTCCTTCCAGCCTAGAGCTAAGCACCTGGTGACTTAGTACAGAATCATAACCAATACCCTTTTCTGGGTATATTCTAGTTTTGTGGCCTCCTCTGGCAACCCTAATTTTTCTCAGTTGCATTTTCAGGATTCTGGTTTTCTCTATGCATTGCACACACAGACTTAGTGCCTGTCTTCATGGGATGGATTTTCCCTAGGTGACACGGCACTTGAAGGTCTGGTATTTACCATCCCTATCCTTCTGTGATTAAGTCTGAGTTTCTGTCTGCATACTTATATGCATAAGTATCTGTGGAACCATAGAAAATACTTCGGAAAATGTACTGACAGTAATATCAAAAATGTTGTTCAGGAGTTTGAGAAAAAAACCAAACAGGTTAATTCTGAAAGCTTTAACTGTTGGGATATTTTGTGCTAACTTTTGTTTTGTGGTTAGGCCTAGTAATGAGTGTTAAGGAATAGTTTAGCATATATCTGCCATACTGTAAGTTCTTGTTTGCTTTTTTTTCCCTGATCAGGTTCCTCAAACTAAAGAGAACTGGTTTTCAAAAATCTTGGGTTTTTTGATTATTTTCCAATAGGACCAAAGTTTTTAATTTAAAATTTTCTATCTTTAGTAGCTGGTGAATATAACCATTAAAGAGCAATTGGGAGATTTCTACAAGGTACATATTCAGTGACTAAGCAGAAGAGAAACTTTCATTCCTGAGACAGAGATATAATGCAAATCATTCTTGTTCCCTTTTATTTAGACCATTGTAAGGAAACAAAAGGACTGCTTTATGAATGCAGTAACAGCGTATACCTTCCAGACATCTGCCTGTTCTTTGATTTCCACCTAGTGTGAGTCAGCTTCCTCTGTCTTCAAGGCTAGGAAGTGAGCTGTTGAATGAACAGTTGAATGATGCTCACTGCTGTTCAGAAAAGAGATGTTAAAATATACAGCTTGCAACATTAAAATTTATCACTGTTTTGCAAGAAGTAGGACAGATCCTTACTGTAGTTTCATTTTTCATTAATGTATGGGTGAAATAAACTTCTGCAATTAGCTTCTGTTTGAATAAACTTTTATCTCTGTTTAAATTGGAGGTTTTATGGGCCAAATCTATGTTTAGTTACTTCTATTCTTGACTAATAATAAAGAGATTGAGAGTTTTGATTCATTTCTGTTGCTGTCTGGCCCTGCTTCTGACCTCTCTGTCTGACCCACTTTGAAGTGTTTATGAGCTCTTGACAGACCAATCCTTCGTTTTGATCCTTATTCTGTGGGGTGACTAACATTTGATCACACAAATGTGTGATATCTGTATAGTATCTAATAAAATACTGGAAAATCACCAGTGACACACAGAAAGAAATCCATTCTTGTATGCTTAGTTGGTATTCTGTAAGAAGATGTATAGAACGTCAGCACGCAATGTCAGACGTAAAAGCAACCAGTTTCACATTAACTAGAGGAGCGTGGAGCAGTGATGCTGACAGTGTGCTTCAGACATGATCATCTAACTTAAGTGCAATGCTGTGCCTTAGAAATGCTTTTAGATTTGATGCTTTCAGCCACAAGGTTTTGCTCTAAAGTGGGCAGCTGAACAGGAAACTTCAAGCAGTACTCTTGAATGTCTTCCCTGACGTAGCCTGGATAGTTTGGAAGAAGGGCAATATGTGAACAGAGAGATGAAATGAGTCCAGTTTTGTTCATTTCTATTGAAAAAATAGCATAAAATTCTTCTCAAAATGTGAAATGAGATGTACTGGAGTTAAAGGGTTTATTGTTTAAAAGAATACTATTGAGCAATTGCTAGCAGTGTAATACTTCACCATTATTAAAGGCAGATATAGTAATAAATATGTTAATCTCATCAAACTGGTTATTTCCAAAATGCTTCTTTCGTCTGTTTATCAGTTCTTGAAATATACAAAACTTAAAGCAAGAGTTAACAGGATCAGATGGAAACAAACCTTGAAATTCTGTCAGTTAATTAAGCAGCTCTGGCTGTGTATGTCAGTATGTTCTGTTTACTCTATTGTTTTGCTGTTTGATGACTCATCACTTGAACACCCACAGGATAGACACATATTCTGAAGGTGTAGTGAACATCATTTGCAGAATTAGTCATAAAAAGCTTGCATATGCAAACTGTGATCTATGCATAAACATTGAACATCCCCTAAGTTCTGTGAAGGAATTTGTCTTTGCCAAATATGTGGTGAGCCTGTGAATTTAAATGAGCTCTCAGATCCCTACACTGAAAAAATGCGGCAGCGAAGGAGCGCTTCTGGGTAGCTTTACTGTTATTTGGAGATGAAGGTGACCAGCTAGATGCTAGCTCTGCATTCACAGAGCTACTCAGCAGCAAATGAGCTGGGCACACTGAGGGTGCACAACACTGTTTATTTAGCCTGAAAACCATTAAGTGTATTGCAGTTGAAAGCCTGCATCAGCTGTACCGTTCTTGCAAAGCGAGCAAGTCACACCACTGATGTTTTGCCATTGCGAAATTGTTTGAAGACAGCTCACCCCTTTCTACAGGCATGGTTAGAGCTCAGGAACAGGTTGGGGAGGGCAGCCCCTCACCCACAGACAGACTCTCCTTGGCAGAACCTGGGGGCAGCTGCTTGTCTGGCCCCTCCCTGGGCCTCACCCTGGCCCTGATCCAATCCCGGCACCTGGGTGAACATCTCTTGTCACCATGGTCTGAGCTGGTGACCTGGGCTCTCAGCAGCCAGCATGAATCTGCCCACTGGCAGCCCCCACTCAGGGCTCTCTTGCCCATGGGAGCAGCTCCCAGACACCTATGACTTGTCTTCTGCAAGATGGCTTCAGGAGGGTATTTGCATTCCATGGCTGAGGAAATAGTGAGGACTGAGAGGATGGTGCTTTCATTCCTCTTGTGTGTACTGATTTTCTGGTGTTGATATTCTGTTTCACTTTCCATGGGGGAAAAAAAATCATGAATGAACATTGTTAGCAATGGGGGGCCCTTTAGGAGAACAGACGAGAACAGATGAGAGTTCATAGTTCTGTCCTCAGGAGAGATATTATCTGTGGCATAAAGTCTGTGCCAGTCACAGCTGGAAGCAAAAACAGCAATTAGACATGTAAAAAAGTGGTTCAATATGGTAAAAGTTGTGATGTGTGGAAAAATCCTTAAACTGTGTCTGGTTTTGTCAAGGCCAGTCACAGTGTTTTGGAAGTATTCAAAGAAAAAAGTGATCATAACGAAGGGGGTGCCACTAGACAGAAAAAGTATAAATGATCAGTATGAAATAAAAGATGTTGCCGTGATGGTTTTGCATTTGGAAAGAAATATAGTGATGTACTCAACAACTTGGTAGGAAATCAAGTCTCATGAAAATGTCTTTCAGTTTTTAATGGGGAAGAGATTTGGGTTAAATAACTTTCCAAAATCAAAATATTTCAGTAAGATGTTTGATGCAATGTGCACAGCGTAAAAGCACTGACACTCCCCATGAAAAGAGCACAATCTAATGGATTTTGAGTGGAATAACTGGAAATTAGCAGTGGAGATGTTCAATAAATTGGCACGTGTGTCATGTTCTGCAAGAACCACATCTCCTTGTTTATGCTACTATGAATTTTGTATTAATGATCTAGGAGGTATGTGAAGACATTCATGGACAATTTTTGCAGAACTCACAAATATTGCTCTGATACTAAATACTGTGTTATGGAATACTTCATATATTATATTAATCAAAAGAGTTTATAATAGCTGCCTGAAGAGTCATAATTCTAGAAACAAAGAGTATGGGCCCGAGCTAGGATATAGCAAGGCTGCAACTTCAGAAAATATTTTGGAGACAATAGGAGACATAAAACAGCAGACAGGGAACTCCAGAGATGTTACAGCACAACACTGTGCAGTGTAAATCACGGACGTATTAAGGGTTATACAGCAGGCGGGTAGGTGCGTGCATGTCCTTGTTCACTGCAGCAAAATGTTAGGATTTGTGTCAGAAAACCTTTGAAAAATGTTTTAAGGTTGTTTAGGGTTTTGAGAAGAGAGTGTAGAAAATACTTGAGAGCAGGAGACGTTTTGAGCTGTTTACCTGATCAAAAAGAAAGTTACAAGGAACAGAGTATGGAAATTAATACTGAGCTGAGAAACATGTAACAGGGCCAAGACTTCAAAGTAAGAAATACACAACACATTTTAACAGTTTTTAACAGATTTTAACAGTTTTAACAGTTCAGCTGATTAACCACTAGAACAAACTGCTGAGGAGTTGATAAATTCTTCATCTCTTGATGTCTCTGTAATCAAGACTGAATACCTTTCTTGGTGTGTATGAATAAAATTGATTTATTTGACTTAGCACAACTAATAAGATTGGTGGAGGTTACTACCATAGGCTAAATTTAAGGGGATAATAACATGTAATTTTTAAAAATCATCTCCCCTCCCAATTGGGAGTCCAAATTAGCTTGAAGAAAAAGCAATTTACAGCTATTTATCCTTGTAGGTGTATTTAAGAGAATGGCCATGAGGTCTGGGTAAACAGTACCATAATTTGACAAACAAGTACCCTGATGATCACCATCTCTATCAGCTTCATGGCTATTTCGTCATGAGTAGGAGTGATCAGGAGTCACAAGATTCCTTTCCTGTAGGTTATCTCTTTATACATTTCAAGGGCAGCTGAAAACTTAATTTTATTCATGTTTGTTAACTTTGTTGTGAAGCAGAATGCATGTAAGGCTAATTGCTTCTTGAGCTCTTACTGCTGACTTACTGACCTGGTTTGTCAAACTCACTAAATGGATGATTAAACATATGCCACAGGAATCTGAAAACAAAATCCAATGCGCAGGAAATCAGAATTCAGTATGATTCAGTGCCCTAAATGACACTGAAAGGGACAAAAATATCCCTATATGGGATTACAGGAACAAAAATATTCCTATAGTCCTTTACTGATCTACAAATGCATAGTTTTTCTGCAGACTGCTTGAACATCAGAAGAAGCTTAACAATAATGATGGACATTTCTTCCAGTAAGACCAAAATTTGGACCTGCAGTTCCCTCCGTAGAAAACAGAGAGATAGAGAGAGAGAGAGAGAGAGAGAGAGAGATGCTCCCTCAGGAATTCAGTATTAGATTCTGTGAGTTGCCTTCAAGGACAGTTTCTCTCTGTTGAGAGTAAGGCACTACGCTAATTTAAATGTAATGAGTCGTATCAGACTACTTTTAGTTCTCCATGGCATTCTGTTGTCTATATTATTCAAGAGATCAGACTATAAAGAAGAGTATTTGGCCTTTAAATCTATAAATTCTTAGAATTATGCTACAGTAAAGAGTTGCTAGTTTTGTAATCTTGTATTAATGAGCAAATCAGTATTGGTAGTTTACACAACAAAACAGGAATGAGCATTATTGCCTCAAACCAAGAAGAGGTTGATCTGTGAAACACACACTTTAAAAAATGTACTGTACCAAGTGTTTGAGGATATTTTGCTTGTTTACTGCATAATATCATCATGATACCATGCAAGATACTCAAACACAGTGGCCACCTTGCAGAATACAACAGAGTCCTGTGTTCTCTATATGAGCCATGTTAACTTTCTCTAGCTAAACAAACAACTTGAGTTTATCAAGCTGTAGAGCCGTGGTGTGTAGCTGCGGATCACTGCTAAACTCATCTCTATGATTCAGGGAAAATTCTGACCAAGAAATCAACTTGGGTGTGAGATTGAGAGAAGAGAACTCAAATTATAGTGTGACATATACCATGGAAAATCTTCAGTTGGAGAATCCAGAGAGGATGACTACTTGCTATCCTTCTACATGATCCAGATGAAGAAGTACTTAACCCTACAGTATTGAAAGGCACTATAATGCTGGATTCAATATAGATTGTGAGCTCTGTCTTTTAGCCCTAGAACTTAAAAGATTTCAGCTGCAAGTGACTTGAGTGGTTGAGAGGAAAACGATTGGTTTCGATGCTTCAATTATATTCTTTTAATCCACCAGCGATGACAAACATGAAGGAAGATATGTTCTTAAGTGCTTTGCATATCTTTGGATCTTTTAGCAGAAAGAGAGGAAACAATGTATTTTTAGGTCTTTTGCATTTGTCTAGCCACAGTCTTCATAAGTAGTTGAGATTCAACTTCTTTCACAATTGTGTTTTAGTGAAAGGAATTAAAATTAACAATCCACATTGTCACACAAGTGATAACTTCAGGATTGAAATGTGAGAGCTTGCAGCCTGCATGACGGAGAGGGTGGCTGAAGGCTGTATGTGCAAGCTGGGCATGGCAAGGTATTCTGCAGAGTGCTTCACCAATTGCAGTTCTCTAAAGCCACCTCTGGTTGCAGCCTTCTCTTCTGTACAGTGGAAACAGAGGAGGGAAAACATTCTTTGGAAGGAATTCTGGTGTGATGAACAGCTTCACCAGGATGTTTAAGCAGAATGGAATAGTGATCTGGTCTGGAGAGAAAAAGGAGAGGAAATACTTCATCTTTCCTGATGTTCCCTTTCTTTTTTCCTTTCTGTCATATGATTATTTGGCTTGTAGTTGACTTTATGGTTCTTCTTATGAAAACTTTTTCTCTTGCTTTTTCTCTTGATTCCTTGAAAACCTTTGCTGCTTTTTCCTATGACCTTTGTCCAGCCTCTCTGGGTTTTAAACACATAAGCGGTAACCTCATGTTGAGTGTCTGCATCACTGTGTATCTGGAATCATAACAGTCCTAGGAAGATTGTGAACTAGCTTGCATTTACTAGCCATGGTACAACAAGAGTATGGTAATGTCCAGTTGTAGCTCAGAGCATTCACTTCTTCATTAACTGTTTAATAATAATTATGAACAAGTGCTGACCTATCCAAAATAACAATTTTCTGTTAAAGATAAAGTTGGAAGAATAAGCTTTCATTATAGAAAAAAAAAATCTATTGATTTTACAGATATTCTTTCCATATTAGCAAAATGGAGGAATAGCACTGGTTCTTCTCCACCAAGAACCAGTGCAAATGAAATGCTGCCAATGAACATAAGCAATAAAAATACATTGGTCTCTTGAAAGTAAACTTGCTAGAATGCCTTAACTTGCTAAATAAAACTTTCATTTAAGAAACATAGTCACATTAACATTTTGATGAAAAGTCAATTGTATACCTCCTTCTCAGTTACAGTGTGTCTGATCTGAGATCCTAGCAGTAGGAAAACAGTACCTCTTATTTTATTCTTGCCTCCTTTAGTCAGGCTAGAAAAAGGTATGCTTTACCTTTTTTTTTACTTCATGAGTCCTCTTACTGTTCATATGATATGCTTTAGTATGGAAAATAAAAAATGGTCCATACCTGTGTGAATCAAAATTATTTTTAGATCTTATCAGAGTGAAAAAAAAAGAAAAATTTTAGTTCAATATTACTTAGTGACAAAGCAAGATTCTGTCTTGATTCACTGAAATAAAGATTTTATACAAAGTATGTGTGGGACCAGTTTCACAGGGCCTCATGTAACTTAATGCTATGCTTACAAGTGCACAAATGCTATAAGGAATGTGAAGTCTTCATTATATATGAGAGATAGATAGCTGAGGTAGCTGCAAATATTCGAAGAGTCTATAGCCCTGTATTGCCGTGCAATTAGGTCATTAGACCTGAACAGGAGTAATTATCCCAGGCAGAGAATTGGATTAATGGTGACATTTCTTCTGGTACCTTCATGAATCAAACTGCAAACTCTGCAAAAATACACATTGTGAAATTCAGAGAATGCATCATTCTGAGTAACACATGCGCATTTTGAGATCATAATTTCTTCTGGCGTACCTGTCTCTCTGTCTGACTCTGACAAGGGCTTTTTCAGATGTCTTCCCACTCCTCACTGGCTCAAGGTTCTGTTTTTTGTGCTTAGCCAGAATTAGTGTTTCTGTTCTACCTAGGAGAAAATGGGAAATTTTTGTTCAGTTTCAAGATGGAGTACAATCAAAGGAAGAAGGGTTGTTTTGCAGAGTTCTTGTTGATCTCTTTTCCAAAGAAATAGGAACTGAGTTTAAAGCTGTCACAAGAAGTATGGGCAAAAAGAAAATGTGGTGATATAAGAGACTTTTGCAAAAGGAAGACCATAATACCAATGATGAAAAACATGTAGGATTTGGGGATCTTTTAGTATTCAATTTGCTTTCAAGTTAATATTTTTTAAAAAATATTTTGTCACATGCAATAATAAAGGGACAGTACATATCAAAATGGTCTACAAAATTTCAAGATTTTCAATGTTCCATATCTGTATTTTATCTTTTATTTTCAGTCTAACAACTGCTAAAATTATGGCTAAACATTTAAAATACATTAGAAAAAAAAAAAAGATTTAGCCTAATCTGCCTGAATTAGACTGCATTTCCTTTAAAGTCCTCTAAAATGGCCTTGCAGATCTTGTTTTATTTGCTGCATACTACTTGGATGTTGAATAGATTACTGTACATAACTTCTTCTGATATGAAGTTTACCTTAAGCTTTTTCTAACCTTGAAGAAGCTAGGCATTATTTGGAAGCATGTATATATTCCTGTCGTATTCTTCAAGGAACTGATTAACTTTGGAGGCCATACCAGGTCTGGCCATTCGTCAGAATGTTCTATAGCATTGACAATAGTGTGTGCCTTGCACAGTCTTGCCACAATACTAATTTTATTCTCCTTAAAGAAATTGTGGACATTTCATTTTAAACTTTAGGAGCGTCTTCTACTTTCTTTACTGCCTGCTCACATTGCCATGGAAATGAAAGCAGAGATCATTCAGAGGTTACAAGGTCCGAAGGCAGGTCAACTGGAAAACACCAACAACTTCCACAATTTGTATGTCAAAAGGCACACCAACGTAAGGTATTGTACTGTAACAGAATGTATCAATATTCAGAAGAACAAAATTGAAAAGAAAGTGTTAAGGGAGCAATTAGAAAGTAATTATTTTAATATGATTTTCAACAACTTAATGTTTATTATCTGTTAATCAGATCACACGCTGGCAATTCCATGTTCGAAAAGGTGAGGATGCAATGGAGTTGTTTAGAAAAAGCCACACATTAACAGGGTTTTTTTGATAATGTCTTCTTGGTCAGTTCAGCCTGGAGAAGAGGAGACTGAGGAGAGACCTCATAGCAGTCTATGTCCTCCTGAGGGAAGGCAAGGGGCAAACACTAGTGGACCAGTGACAGGACCCAAGGGAATGGCCTGAAGTTGTGTCAGGGGAGGTTTAGGCTGGATATTAAAAAGAGGTTCTCCACCCGGAGGGTGTTTGGGCCCTTGAACAGGCTCCTCAGGGAAGTGGCTACAGGACTAAGCCTGACAGAGTTCAAGAAGTGTATGGATGATACTCTCAGGCACCTGGTGAGACTCTTGGGGATGGTCCAGTGCAGGGCCCTGAGTTGGGGGTTCCTTCCAACTCGGCAGATTCTGTGATTCTGTGATTTTTTTCAAGTTTTCAAAGTACTAAATCTTGCTTTCATGTGTACTAGTCAAAACTGGAATTCATGTCAGTTGTACTATTTTGATTTTGTGTTTTTCTTAACTGGGACGATTTCTCAGGCTTTATATCATGTAAATAGAGACAGCTGTATGATATATGTATTTAACACAGTACCTGAGATAAAATATTCTGATGAAGGATCGAATTATTTAATAACTATAAACTTTAGTAGTTAGAAGAATAACTCACCATTTATTTCAAACATTCTTTCTTCTTTGCAATTTCTTTTATCTGGCTTTTTGATTGGACAACTTAAGTTTGAATTACATTCTTAGAAATTTTAATACACTAACAAATATAGGTATACAATGTCTATAAATACCTGTAAATATAGTTATACTATAAAGGTAGTACTTGAGGAGGTAATACCTACAAAGATAAATATAGGTATAGATTACATATAAACACAGCATCTATTTAGGTAAATGTAGGTTTGCTTATAGTTTTATTTATTGCTCTACATTTAGCAGTGGCTGTTTTGGATATGGGCATACCCCTGTGAAGTCCAGAATGCTTACTCTCAGGTTTAGCTGTTGATTGATAAATCTGAGTCCTGCAGAAGGAAACTGTGACCAAGATTCTGTTCATTTCTATTTCTATCTAGCATCTTGTATGCTGATATTGTGGGATTCACTCGCCTGGCCAGTGACTGCTCACCTGGGGAATTGGTGCACATGCTAAATGAGCTGTTTGGCAAGTTTGATCAGATTGCAAAGGTGGGTTTCTATGGGCTGCTACTGTTAGTTTAAGTAAGTAAGTCATCTTTAAAATATTTTTTCTTCTCAGGATCTTCAAGCCATGTTTCTGAGACTTTGGCAGGAAAATTGGATTAGAAACGTGAATTAAAAAAGTCTGGCTCTGGTCTGAGTGCATCAGTGTATTTCTGTCAGTGAGACAGTCTGTGAAACTGAAGATAGCTCTCTCTAATATGACCAATAGAGACGGCCTATGGAGCCCAGTAAAGCTTAATGGCAGATGAACACTTCTTTTAATAGCTTTTTTACAATAACAAGGATTATGAAACTCAAGATAGAAAAGTGTTAGTTTTCTGATCTCTGGAAAAGCATTTAAGAGACTGGAGAAGAAGAGAGACAATATTGATTGAAGCAATTTTAGTCACTGACCACAGCCTCTTGATTACCCAAGGCAAGAATAAAATGCAATTAGAAAATTTTCTTTTGTTTATTTGGGTGCCATTTTTAAAAAATTACATCAAACTTTATGTGTGAAGGTGAAACCAGAAACACCAGAACATATAAAATTTCCTGTGTTATTAGTTCAAAAACAACTGTCCAGTATTGGTTTTAAAAACATAAAACCCTTTACATTAAAATATATTGAATTATAGAAATACTATTATGATTGGTTGTTTCTGGAAGTATTCCATAGTACATCTTCAAAGATGTGAACGTGGAAGGCTAGGTCTTTTGATTTCATGTTTCAAACAAAAAGGCTTTTTTTTTTTTTGATTTTGAATATGATAGTTTGGTTCGGTTTTCTAATCTGAGCTGTGAACAACGCTGCATATATATGTTTTGCAGTGTATTTACTTCCTGATTGTGCCCCTTAAGGACCATAACAGATGGAGGGGTCATACATACAAAACCCTAACAGCACTTCTGTTTTAGCAAGCCAAATCCTTCTCTTCTGAAACAAGATTAAGTAGAATGAATTTGCTAACATCATTTAAAGTCAGATTTTGTAACAGTATCCCTACATTTATGTATTTCAAGTTGAAAGTGACCATCTCACCTTGCTTTTTCCTCTAGGAAAATGAATGTATGAGAATTAAAATCTTAGGTGACTGCTATTACTGTGTTTCTGGACTACCTATATCTCTTCAAAATCATGCCAAGAATTGTGTGAAAATGGGACTGGACATGTGTGAAGCCATTAAGTAAGTGCCAAACTTATTGTTAAATACTCAACAATAAAAATCTCTCTTCTGTCTGTATCTGCGGTACTGGTTGAAACATTCAGACCTGCAGTAGTTGACGTGTTTCACTGCAAGGTCCAGTGTGGTTATCTTGATCTCGGCCTCAGCGAAGAAGTGTTTTAAAATGTTGGGTTGTGCGAGGCTATGTCATCACTACACCATAAAGATGATTAATGACCTGGAACATTGCTCATGCAAGGAAAGGCTGAGAGAACTGGGACTGTTTAACCTGGAGAAGAGAAAGGCAAGGGGAAAAATCTCATCAATGAATTTAAGTACCTAAAGTGAGAGCACAAAGAAAATGTAGCCAGGCCGTTCAGTGGTGCCCAGTGACAGGCCTAGAGGCTATGGGTACAAACTGAAACACAGGAGGTTTCCTCTGAGCTTCAGGAAACACTTTTTTTCATGATAAGGGCCACTGAGCACTGGCATGAGTTTAATTTCACCTTTTCTGTATAGATTAGTACTTCCTGAAATGTTTTTTTCAGTCAACACATTAAAGGTACTACTGAGAATTCTGTGCTTATCAGCAGTATTTTGCATTTCTGGGTTACTCTATATGATCCTTTTTTTTTTTCCCCCATAAAAATTGTTCTTGTTCTGTCCTTGAAACAGAAAACAGAGCAAAGTATTTGTGAATCCTAATATGATTGCATTTGAAATAGCAGTTGTAACTTATTTCAAGTAACTCAAGTAATAACAGGAGGCTTGATGTGCTTGTGAAAAAGAAATATGGTTATATTTGATGGATTAACACTGTAAGACAACTGAGGATACAGCTACAGGCTCACTAGAAGAATCCTCTATAGCTTGTTATTGAAGAGTAGGTTGGGAATGGATTATAGACAACTGTAGCAGTCGTGATGATGATGGAACTTCAAAGTCTTGCAAAAAGGCAGCTTTACTCCCTCTCAGCTCTACACCTGACTGCTATCAAAACTCTCAATGCAGAGTTGAAATAACTCTTGTAAGCTACCTGCCCTGTCTGAGTTCTACCACTTCATTTCAGGGATGTCTGCACATCGCACTGAAGGATCTTAAACCTCACTACACAGAAATTCAGCTCAGTTATTGTAGTTTATTTGTTATGTGAGTGTCTTATTCTGTTAGCTTATTTAGAAAACATTTTGTGAGGAAAGAACAATTAAAAAGCCTTCCGTATCTTTTTTTTCATCTTTTTTTTTCAACCAGGGTCAGAAAATTACACTTAAAATAATTTTCTGTAATTCATACCTGAAGTTATTTTTAAGTTTTAGGGATTAAACTATTGCAAATGGTTACTTATGGCAGTTATAATTAGTGGCACAAATATCTTTTCTGTAGAAAAACTAAGTTTCCTGTGACCAAAATTACAGTATATCTAGGTGAGCTACACTTTGCAGAAACATGTGTCATGTGGAGGTCTGGATATTTAGGAGTTAGTACAGAAATCAGGTTGCTGCATTTTCTAAAATTTTCTTTTTTTTTTTTTTTTCCAGCCATGTGTGGTTGTACCTTACAGCGTGTCCAAAAGCCCAAATTTTTAGATAGTACTTAGAGTACTTCTTCTTGCCAAGCTTTAAAATTTACAGATTTAGTTGTCTCTTCAGTTGTTTTCACTGGATATTTTATCTTTTTCACTTAGACATACTAGACCAATATTATAATTAAAACATTTGCTTGTCTGGCATCTTAGGAACTAAAGCTACCATCCCTTCAGTAGAACAGTTGGTAAAAGTGTGTCAGTCCTGAAGTTCTGACCCATTCATTGGCCTAAAAATGTTGGAATTTTTTCCCCAGCCTTTTAGTGAAAATGAAAGCTTTCTGGTTTAGATTTCAAAAGACCTGTGTGCTGTGTGAGAAATGTGAGTTAAAAGCATTTGCGCAGAGCTTCTGATCAGCCTGTTTCTTTGTTACCTAAGAGAAAAAAGTATAGGAGGTTACAGGCTGATGGAAAAACAATGCTAAGTTCAAGCCATAAAGTGCCCTTCATGAAGAACTGAAAGTACAATATCACACATCATAATGGAATGTTTTACTTGAGCTCAGAGAGCAATCTGTCAGTTCCTCACACTTCAGAACTTCCCAATTTTCTTGGAAATAACTTTCTGCTCAAGCTGCTATCAGGTATGTTCATTGTTAATGCTGTATGATTAGGTTTTCCTTGGTAAGAGCAGCCTTACAGAGTAGAAAATTATATGTTAGTTGTATAGCGTATTCTGATCTGACTTTATTACTGTAGTCAGAAATCACAATGCTCCCATAGGTGCCAGATTACCACAGCCTGTTTACAGAAGAAGTGAGGTATCTGAACCTTGTGCTTTCAAATGCCTTTGAAGTATTATGTCAAGTGTTGCAGCCTGCAACAAAATTGCTGATTGTTAATCAACTTCATATTTTGTTGTATGGTTGCTGCATCTTTGTATAGAAGCATCTCCTGACATACTTCTGTGCTCTGTGAAATGAGAAGTAGTAATACTCTTGCTGTTGGAAGTGTGTAACTCAGTATGTTTGACTCATTCTATCTAAAATAATTTTTTTTCCAGATATGAATTTTTACTATATTCAGTCACTGAGGTGCAAACTGCCCCTTCAGTGTGTAAGCTACTGAAATAGAGGAGTTTGCTGTTTAAATTAACAATTGCATATAGATTTTACTACCTGAATATGATTTCACTTCTAGTTCTCTTTGAAGCAAAAAAGAGGAATTCTGCCAGATTGCCGGGTGATCTGTAGTACAAAGTCTTATTCAGTGTTGTTATCTAATGATGTCTAGCTCCATTTTGAGCATTCAGCCTCACCATGCTATGGAGTGTTTCCATTTAAACATGGATTGTAGTCCCAGTGATTAATTTCTTTGCTTCTCTGCTCTATGTTGGAATAAATCCAGTGCTTCTTGTAGTCCGCATCCTGCTTGCCCAGGAGTGGGATGCTCACTTTATCAATCCATAGATTCAAGTGCTGCCTGTGATGTTGAGAACCAGCCACCTTAACTGGGTTCTTTAGGGCTAGAGTTTATCTGTTAAGGCAAAATACGTTTATTTGTGAATATATGGGTTGTTTTCCTTCAGCCCAAACTCCACTCCCTTGTCTCTCGGGTGACTTTCCTGTTTCTTAGCCACATGTTTCTCAAAGATTGACTTTGATTTGGTAGCATGAAATGAGTTCCATTTCAGAGGAAAGTAAAAGAAACTGTTGGATGAGATGGTTATACCATTTTGAATGTTAGATACAAAATAAAATAGTTTTTTTAGGTATGTTTTCACTCCTGTAGGTCTGATCCCAAAGAAAAATATGGTTTTAAAACTAGCAATTTACAGGGGACTAAATGCCCAAGACTCACCAAATGTGTTGTAGTGTCTTAGATACCTCAGTCCATTGTTAGAGATGAATAAAGCTCAAGTTAAGAGAGTAGGTGTTTTCCTAGTGACCTGAACCCTTGCTTGTGGGGAGTAAAGTTGCTACAACTAGCTGCAGTTTTTTCTGAAAAACACAGAATCCTTATAAACTCATATTTCAGGTTACAAAAGGAAATATACAGTCTTGATGAGTATTTTGACTGCCTAGCCAGGATGGGCACACTGACTGTGGTGAGCTGAGGGAAACTGAAGAGACTGTGGGAGAGAAAATTAAATAACAGTTTCAGATACACTTGTGTAAGTAAGTTGAGTGTCCTATGGGAATGTGATAGATACCTTCTCGAATGCATTGTGTCTGCATCATCATAGCAATTGTTCAAGGAGCACAGGAGAGAAGTAGTAGTAAGCCCTAATTTGCTCCAGAGTTACATTGCTAATTTAAAGTCTTCTATGGTTTCTTTAATTTGTGAGACAGAAGAAAAGATTTGGTAGTGGTACATGTTCTACTTGCTCCCCTCCTTAACTCCTGAGAGCTTATTATAAAGCCAACTTTGTTCTGCTTGCTCTGCAGAATATGGCAGGGGAGCCTTCCGCCAATTTACTCCTAGAGGACAAATGTTCCTATTCCATTTTGCCCAGTTTTGTAAAACAGTTGTTTTCAGAAGTGCTAAGCTTGTGTCATATTCCTTGTACAGAGCAAAATGGCATTTGTCATTTGCCAACTGCTTACAAAGATCATTTACAGGCAGTTCATTTTCAAGTGTGTCAGCTACATGAGAGCAGTGCAAGATGGCAAAGTGAAAAGAGATACTAATAAACACTTGATAGAGGCTGAAGGAATTAAAATAGTTTCAGTCATGCTCCTGTTACTTTAATTTCCTGGAAAAAGAACAGTGAGAACTAATGCTCAAATGTAGGATTTACTATATCAAATGAAGCCTATTAGATTCTATGTTCCTGTTCATTAAAAAAAAAAAAAAAAAAAAAAAAAAAGGAGAAGATGAAGGGGCTCAATTCCATAATTCAGAGCTGATGATTCTCATCACTGAGATTGAAGATGTTGCTAGAACTATGAATTTGACTCCTATACAGGAGCCATTTGGGTTCTTATTCTATAATTGTTTCTTCCATTAACACCTTGAATTTCTCCAAGATAAATGTATGCGCATGTTCCTTATTAGTGGTTAGGTTTGGGTCCATGTGAGTTGGGGTTTTAATACATAAGCACAGTTAAGTTATGATCTTCCCATTCCTTAGAGCTGTATAAGCCTCTCAATATCTAATTAGTTTTATACTTCCTTACATATGTAGTTAGGTACCCATATGACATATGTCTGACAAGTTGTTGGACCTTAGTCACCCACTCATGATTCAGAAAAGCTTCTTTTGGAAAGATAAATGTCCATCTTATGTGTAGGGGTCATCTGAGATTTGGGCCAGGTGAAGAGATATTTAACTCTGTCATTGAAAGGGTCAGAAGTTTAGATGTGGTCCGGACAGTGAGGGTGGCCTCTGTATAATGTTGTAGTTGGTACAGCATACACTAAGCATGTGTTGAGCCTCGTGTTTTCCACAGCCTGAATGGCTCTGAGACTATATTCCCAAAGTGTGTACAAGCCACAGCCTGTAGAATATCCTGAGGTGCTGTGTTTTTCATCCTTCCCTTCAGATATGACAGATAAGAGAGGGTCTTCAATGCAAATATTAGGGTCTTCAGGTAGAAGGGCACATAACAGTAGTTAAGTAAATGTTTTACAGGTGATATTGCTAATTTCATAGAAAGGTTTTGATCGGAATGGACCTTAAAGATCACTTAGTTTCAACCACCCTGCTGCAGTCTGGAACACCTCCCACAGGAGCAGGTTGCTCAAAGCCTCATCCAACCTGGCTTTGAGCACTTCCAGGGGTGTGGTATCCACATAATTTCAACTCGCAAATTAAAAGAAAACAAAGGGCCTATATTAACAGAGGTTTCCTTATCAACTGCAGGAAAGTGAGAGATGCAACTGGAGTTGATATCAATATGCGCGTGGGAGTGCACTCCGGGAATGTGCTGTGCGGCGTTATTGGGCTGCAGAAGTGGCAGTATGATGTGTGGTCACACGATGTTACTCTGGCCAATCACATGGAAGCTGGAGGAGTCCCAGGGTAAGAGGCTTCCCTTTTAACCTCTGGGAATATGGATTTTTCAGCCATGAAGAAACATGTAGGTACCGTGTCTTAAGCTTTCATGGAGATGCGTGAAGTAATTCTTAGTGCTGTCTTTAGGTTAAAAAAAAAAAGGGACACTCAGCATTTCTGGTGATTTTAAGGAATATTTTATTTGTGTATGGAAACCTTTAGATTTATACACATTAGAACTTCTAAAAATCAGATTAGAGGGACTGTAAATGAAGTGAACAGCATTTAAGAGCTAGTAAAATGGTTCACCAGGTTCACATTATGCTTTTGATCAGTATTTGTGATTCTGTCATTCTTTTAAAATATAATTTCAGCCGTGTTCACATCACCTCAGTCACCTTGGCACATTTGAATGGAGCTTACAAAGTGGAAGATGGGGATGGAGACGTGAGGGACCCGTACCTGAAAGAGCATAATGTTAAGACTTACTTTGTTATCAATCCTAAGGTTAGTAGTGCTTTTATTTTGTGCCCAGTTATAGTTATTTTTGAGCAGAAACACTAATCTATTGAATAATTCACTGCCATAAGATATTGATCAGAGCTATTACTGATGCCTACAAATACATAATGTTTGCATTGCAAATGTTTCCCGCTCTTCAGAAATAAGTCTTTGATATTTCCCAGCAATATCATTAAGATTTGCAGGTTCCTAGCAACTCTCCATTTTTAAGTTCTTAAGCTTGCAGATCTGTGGTACCAGATGATGTACTGCTTCAAAAGGTCATGAACACAAAGGCTGATACCACCTTTTATTTTCTTTCAACCAGGGAGAAAAACGAAGCCCTCAGCACCACATTCGACCTCGACACACTCTTGATGGAGCAAAAATGAGAGCTTCTGTCCGCATGACCCGGTACCTGGAATCTTGGGGAGCAGCCAAGCCATTTGCACACTTGCACCACAGGGACAGCATGACCACTGAAAATGGCAAGATAAGCACAACAGTAGGGGC
The DNA here is from genome assembly GCA_035583135.1 of Lophotriccus pileatus. Classification (NCBI taxonomy): domain Eukaryota; kingdom Metazoa; phylum Chordata; class Aves; order Passeriformes; family Tyrannidae; genus Lophotriccus; species Lophotriccus pileatus. Next base: position 80,168,419 of record JAWWES010000081.1, on the reverse strand, counting down.
CTACTTATGTCATTTCATACAATTTAGTAACATTTGAAAGGAAAAAGGTGCTCACTGCTAAATACCTGGTTATTTCTGATGGAAGAAGATACAAGTGTTTGTCCAGGGCATAAACCCAGTGAAGTTTTTGGGAACTTTTCCATTGACATGGGAGCTTTGGATTAGATCTAAGAAGCCATGTCTTCCTATAAATGCATCTCTGAATTATAAGGAGTCCAGCATACTTACTAAAATACACAATTCGATCCTCTGAGCTGAGACCCTCCTCAGGCACAGGATGGACAGTGGCTGCGATTCGTCTTGTGGAAAGATATTTTAAACATAAAGCCAGAATGAAACACCTTTAGGAAGGAAAACTTTTAATACAGAGAAATTCCTTGAGATTCATTGACTGTTTAGCTACATTCTCTGTTTGGAACATGCCAAACCTGGAGCAAAGGCTATGAAGTTAGAATGATCCCTGTGGTAGCTGGAGTGGACTTTATTCAGAGTAGTCCAGGAGCCCAATCCATGCTCACTGTTACATCTACTTTCTGAAGCTGTACCTAGCACTCATTAACTATGGTTGATGGCCTGGCTTTTAGAGTACTATACTGCAGTGTTGCATCTCTTACGTAGAACAGATTTCTTTTTAATTTTGCTAACACAGTTTTACTGCTGTCTGTAAGACACTGGCTCTACAGCTTGTATGTTCATTATCTTCTATTTCTAAAAAGTGAAAGCACAGAGGTAAATAATACCTAATAGCTTTCAACACTGGCATTCAGTTTTGTTCCAGTTACATATGGGAACATGGGATTGAGCCACGTATTCTTGTTCAATAAATACAGTGCATCAGAATGTGGCTTGTGCTATGTTCATTACAGAAAGTACCCAGCCATCTCTATTAATCACAAAATAAATGTGGCTGTGATGGCTGCTTATTAATAAAGAATAATGACCACTGTCTGTATTTGGTTACTCAGGTCTGTTTTTTTCAAAAACACTTAAAATTTGTTTTTGCTGAAGCTGTCAAAAGTTTGGGCTACATCCAAACAGTGGTGACATTGAAGTCTTTCTGGTAAAGCAAAACATTCTTGGATTCAGACTGTTGTATTAGTTGTTTAGTGTTTGTAATGATAGATCAGTTTTTCCCCAGGTCAGTTCATCTTTACTCTTGGCTGGATTTTTCTTTTAAACAGTTTTAACCTAATGCTAAAAGTATTTGTATTGAAAACTTTTCCCCTTACTCGACCCTGTTTTCAACTCTGTTTTTAAAGCAATTTAGTATTGTCAAAGTTTATTGTAATTAATAAGGGGTTTTTTTTTTTTTTTGTTCTTTAGGATGTTCCCATGGGGCAATATCATTTTCAGCGTTGCAGAGAGAGGTAAATTAATCTTAAAACATTACTTATTCATCAAAAGTCTATATAAATACATATACATTCATATGCTTTCAAATATTGAGGTCCATTTCTCACGCAAACTATTTATTCGGCTGATACCTCTTATGTAGAGAAGGGCTATGGAGAGATGGACGGACATATTACTTATGAATTGCAAATCACTTCCTACTAACAAAGAGCGTTATGCTGAATTGGTATGTTGGTGAGCTACTATTCATTTCTCCTAACAAACCAGTTACTCTATCAGTGGGAAGAAAATTATATGCAGCAGAATTCAGAGGAGACACAGAGGTGTAAGAAAAGGGCAAATGGAAAGGGCTGTTAATAATTTTTCTTACAACAAGTAATAATATATACTAAAAGAGACATTTTTTATATTTGTCTAATGGCTTTGTATTTGTATTGTGGTCTCTTATTTCAGTCTATTGTATGTTTGCAGTAATAGACATTCAAAAGGTATTTTGTGGTCTTCCTATAGTGCTCATGCTACACAAAATGTTTGCAAGATCACAATAGCTTTAAGTTTTCATGCTGCTCCTTGGTACTTTGATTACTAGGGCAAGATGATGATATCATAAATACCGTAAAGTTATTTGAAAGAACCTTTTAAAAATTTGTGTTTTCATTGTCCTTGGTTACTGTAGAGCTATGCAGTTACCTAAAATATTGCTAAATTCCAGAGGATAAAATTTTAACTGAATATTCCAGACATTAATTTAAAAAAAAATTAAAACTGTACATTTACATTTGGACAGTCCAAAGAACATTTAGACATGTCCAAAAAACTTCTATCAGCCAATGAAAGATCACTGGAATGTAACATTTGGAAATACTTGAAGTTCTTGAAGTTTCTGAAATGTTCTTGCTTTTGTGTTTCTAAACTCCATTCCAAAATAAATTAAAAGGTACAAATGTGTCTTGATACCATATTATGGAAGGAGTTTCTATAAACCATTGCTGGCATCTAATGTCCTTAGTGAGGCAGACATGTAACTAGGATTCTAGCTAAGCTAGTTAGTCATTCCCACATGAGAGAGCTGAAATGATCATAAGCACTTTGAAAATCAGTATTTTATTAGAATATGAAAACATAGGGTTTGAAGCCTGACTGTAGGCTTCTGGTTGTGGTAGTCTTAGCTCTTATGTAGTTATACAATAGTCTTATGTTGTTAAGAATCTGCCAAGAGGATTAAGTGTAATTAGACAATGTCTCCTCATCGATGTGTTTCTTCTAGATTGTCTTATATGTGAAAAATGAGTTGTAAGCACTTTCTTACCTAGGTTCAATAGCATTGAATAGACAAGAAATTGGTTGTGTTTTTTAAAATTCCTGTAAGTATGCTAATATAGTTTCTGTATTAATTTGAATCCTGCAACAGGTTATCAGTTTTGGGGAAATAACCCAAGAACTTGATGTTGAAGATAATCCATGTTACCTTTTACAGGGTTCAATTTGTAGGTTAAGAACATTTGGTAAGCAAAGAGTCAAATTTCAGATCTAGCTGTTGGCTTTTTACAAAACACTGTTTTTTAAGTTACCATTGGATTTAAGTTTTCGAATATAGAGACATAATCTATCAATATTTTAAATACTTCATTTTTAAGGAGAGCACAACTACCGAAAGGTTTGATGATGTTTGCAGTACTTTATATTAGCAAAGACAAACCCATTCTGATGATCTTCTGTTGGGTTGGTGTTCAGTCCATTCAAAAGAAAAGGTGGCTTTTTTTATTGCAGATGAATTACAAGGTTATAAATAGAGAAACATGATGTATGTTTGAAACTAATTTAAGGTGATTTTGAGTTTTCTTATTAAAAATAATAAAGTATTTCCAAGAAAAGAAGAGATTTCAGGCTTTTGGTAGAGAATACCTATTATGTGCACTATCACAGTGTGCTAATCATAAAATTCTGACAAGGTTTTTAAAAATAACTGCAAGAAACATGAACGTTTTATGAATTTGAGCATATTCTCATTCTTTTTCATGAATTCATGATACTGTGGAAGACTTTCCTTCAACCAGAATTTCTTGAGTTCTCTTGGTTTTGTTTCTGAAATATTTTCCTATGTTTGTATTTTCAGGGCTCGCTGGTAGCTAAAATCTAGATTTGTGAGTGAGTGTGTGTGTTTGTGTCAGACTACCTTATGCTGGTATTTTTAAGAGCTTATTACGAGGCTCAGTGTGCTTGAGGCCTATAGCTCCTATTGCAGTATAAATTTTTAAAAATTATTATTATCCTCACATATTTATGCCAGCTATTGTTTAATGTTTATTAGCAATGTAATGATTTTCCAAAGTAAATTCCCACATTTTTCATTTCAGAACAAAATCACAGAAAAGGAGGTTTGAGGAGGAACTAAATGAGAGGATGATCCAGGCTATTGATGGAATCAATGCTCAAAAGTAAGTTTTTATCCTCTGTTTCTATCCTTTCCAACTTTGGCATAAATCTGCAAGATATTTTTTGCTCCCACGTGCACACCAAATCTGAAAACAGTAAAGGTGTCATTAACACTGGCATAGGAAGCTCTGCACATTGTGAAGATTGGCTGTACAGTAGCATTTTCTACTATATGAGATAAGACAGTGCCTGTGAATCATGGTGTGACAGAGGCTTTGACTTGTCTTGGTCTTCACGGCAAAGGGGTTTTTGCTCTGTAGCTGCTCGTATCTGTAGACTCGTAGCCGTAACTACAGAGTTGCCTTAACTGAAAGCAGAGGAGTAAGACCCAAGAAGTAACTGGCTCGGGAATCAGAGTGATGTGAAAATTGATGCTTCACAATTGTCACAGAAACAATTCCTCAGAATTACAGAATTTCCCTAAAGTCATAGTTTAATATCTCTGTGTTTCAACTAGTTGGTTGATTTCTTAGAGAAGGCTAATCTTGTTGGCATATTGGAATTGCTGGGGGAGGCAACCGGATGTATTTTTGCTGTGCCCTAGGAAGAGCTGGAGGCAGTATTGATCTTCTCTGTTGCTGGTGAATAGATAAGACTGAGAGAGAAATCAATACCAGAAAAAATAAGTGTTCAGGCTTTTTATATTTATCTGATGAAATAAGGGAATTGCCCTTCAAAAATATGGACAATAATTGCAATTAATTACGTTCCCCCCCCACACACTTTTTTTAATCAGAATCCTAATCATCTGAGTATAGCACCTAATTACTAAATGTTTGTATGTCATATTTGGAGGTTTTTTCATCTTTTAGTCCTATTAATGGTACTTTGTCTTATGAAGATATTTTTCAGTCATTTTAGAAAAGAGTGTTGGGCGTTGTAGGTCATAGAATACAGTGAAAGAGGGTAGATAATGTGATAGACAAAGCCTTTTGATTATACTAGACTTGCCTGAAAGAGCTGTATAAATTTTGGTAGTTTTTATTTGTCTTTATATACACTTGCTCTGGTAAGTGGATTGTAAAAATGAGGATTTGATGTCAACAGTATTTCATCTGTATAAATGCATTAAAATATTGGTGTGACCAAACTGTGGTTTTTTATTTTAAAACTGTTTTAAATTATTTTAAAACTGTTGTTTTATCTCAGAGAATCCTTGTCTTATCTAATTAGTACATAAAATTCAGAGAAATTTTGGGATATAAAATGTTTCTGAAAAATTTTCAGTGAGTTTTGTGAATTACATGGGGAAACTGCACCAAGATAAGGAATGATCTTATATATCAGAAAGGCTGAATGTCACCTTCCAAAACTAGATTGTCTACCTATCTCAGTATTGATTTGCTGAATGAATCACTTAGAAGCTATGATTCAATTGAATACCTGAGACTAAGTTGTCAAAAGTCCTGATTCCTCAAATGGCAAGTTAATTCAATAATACTGTAACTATGTGAAGGCTAAGCACATAGAACAGTTAAATAAAATATTTCCTACATTCAGAACACAAAACTAATCACCTTGTACATATTTTTGTGCCTCAATTTTTTGGCTGTAAAATGAAAATAACATTATCGGCTACAGTAATTGAGTGGTTGTGAAACAAAATCTTCTGGTTTGTGAACCAAGAAGCAAAGAAAATATTTAAGATTTTAAGATATAGATTTTAAGAAAATCTATAAGAAAACTGGTATTTCTAAATGTTTTAAGTGTAAAGTTTGGATTGTATAGCAAATAGGTCTGTGACTGAATAAAGAAAAATAAAAAAAAAAATTATTGCACTTAGAATATGGTGTTAAAAGTACAATGCTTTTGACCTTTTTAGTTATAAAAACGCATGAAAGGAATTCAAAAGCAAACATTCACCGTAGAGAGTCATGTTTCTTCCATCTTGAGCTGTCAGTATGGTCTGACTTTTTCAGCCATACCATGGTTCTTTGCCACGTGTCATTCTGTGAAAAAAGGAAGTGGTTGCAAGGAAATGATCATAATATGGGGGTCTGTGGAAATTACGTGGCCGGGTGTAATTTTACTTTACAGCCAGTAACTGGAAGATAAGGGAATGTAGAGTCTATTTTCTTAGTCCAAGACAATGCTGTAGTCCAAATGAATCACTGTCTTTACACAGTGTAAAATAGTATGATATGTATTGAAATGGTACCTCAAGTTTTTTAACTCACTGTAGCGTTTTCTCTGGGCTTCCTCCCTTGCTGCTCCCCTGCCAGTTCACAAGCTGGTTTAGTGATCTTTCTGCAAAACTGCCAAACACCACATGCACACACGGTCAGTAGTTCTGGGCATCTGGCTTAAATTCCTTCTTGTGGAATTTAAATGAAACTCGGGCATCTGAAAAGCAGCCCAGGGACTTTACAGCATCGTTCAGAGTAGTAGACTTAGCTGGCAATGCTCCTTGCAGAGTTGCATGAGGAAAGTTATGACCTGCTTATTTAATATTATTCTCTTAGAGCACTGCATTAAAAGATACAGAAATACAGATTTAAAAGAGTGAGTGGGAAACAAAGAGCTTTGGTGCCTTAGCCATTAGGGTGTAACATCATGCTTTCTCCGTGTGTTTCCTTTTCCTGTACCTTCAACAAAGTACTCCTGATTGCAAAGTGCTTGTCCTGCGCAAGAGGGGGATGAGCAGCCCTAGCTATGTCATCCTGAGCCTCGGTGGTTAGGAACTTGTGTAGGACATGGATGGATGGTAGTCTGTTAGCTAAATATGCACCTACAGAGGGGGCTAAACTGAAGCTAATTGGTCTTTGGTAAGTAGTTACTACGTTAGAGACACACTCTCTTTGTCTTCTTTTTCGTTTTAAGTCACAGTGGCTGCTATGTTCTGTGCATAATTCCTTGCTGTACACTGTCAACCAGTACAAGGCCTATTAAACCACACACTTCTATGGATAAAGCCTGAGTTCAGCTGTCTGTCTGTGTTGTTCCTGGGATTGCAAAAGAATTTAAGATGAAATTTGGTACCTAGCTTCCCAGGAGACATATCCCCAAGTACTTGCAAATACTTTGGTAACTTTTAGGCTCATTAGGGAGTGAGGCTGGAGGCAGAATTTTCAGCCCATATCTCTGTGCCAAAGGTATGCGACTTCATGCTTTCTCTTCTGTACTTGCTCTCCACTTCCATTTCTATGTGTTGTACTATTCCCTCGTCTCAGACCTCTCAACACATGCTACCTAAAACCAGTATAGTTGGGGGTTTTTTTCCTGAGCTTTAAAGAAAAGCTAAAATCTTCTGAAAACATGAATTTATGACGTGTGGAGTATGAGGGTGACTTCACATGGAATCAAGTGTGTACAAAGCAAATTGGGCTTTTGAGAGTAGATCTGCAGACAGAACTTTTTAGCAGTGTGGTAATGGTAATTAAATCAATCCTCCTGTCAGGTACCATAGGAAAAAAAATGGGAAATTATTTAACCATTTGGAAAGGAGGGGTACTTTAAGTTTGATTTTTATAACTAAATGGAAAAAGGATTGCATTACATTTTAACAGTTTCCTAGAAATGTTCCAAAACTGAATATTTTCTCCAGTAGGTTACAGATGAACAAAAACAAAATGATGCCATAGGTACACCAGCCTACCACATGTGTTTTTTCTCAGAATCCTAACTGTGATCAGATATAACTGTGAGCCACTGCAGAGCAAACTGGGAAATATTTTTGAATTAAACATTCCTAGAACTGAGAATGTTTACAGCCCCTTATTATAATGAAACTGATTACACAGGAACAGGGACAGTTTCCCAGGCAAGGAAACAAATATTTTTGATTTCATAAATCAAAGCTAATAGCTTACCCTCCACTCTGTCCACTCCTGTTCTCCCAGGACCTTAATTTTGGATCTGTTCCACTGTGGTTCATTACTGCTACTTATTTGCATTGCAGCCTGTCAGTTGAGACTGAGAGCACTACTTAGAGCCTAATTTAAAGTTATTGCTGGAAATGTTGCAAAAAATCACAGGCCAAACTATTATTCAAGCTCAAATACTGCATGTCCACAGAATTAGTCTGCTTAATTTTTTTTTTTTTTCCAGATTTGTGTAGTGCTCTTGAGGTACAAGCAGCCTAGCCTTCTTGAAATTTAAATATTTTACATCTTTTCAAGTGTCCATTAAAATAAATGTAGACTTTCATATTAGAACATTTCATTTTGTAGAAGTCATGTCAAGCCTTTGTCAAGATTCACTTAGTTTAAAATACATCTTTCATGTCAATACAAGTACTTATACAATTTCTCATCTTTAAGTGGAGAAGAAGCTTTTATAATCAGCAGAAAGGTCAATACCTACCTCTATAGTACAGGGCTGTGGTCAAGAGACTGACACAGTTCAAAGACAAAATCACCCCTCCTCTTTTAGTAATGTTTGTTATATTTTCCTTTGCAATAGGAGTTTGTGAAGTGTAATTTACCTACCATTTTTGCATATTGGAACAGTGTGCTTCCTAAAAGAAACTTGTGAAGGACTGTTTTTATCTCAGGTTCTCTTCTACCTGCTGGGTAGAAGTATTTTGGACATGAGTCCAATCACTGTTAGAATTACATCATATTAATCTCTCCCTTGATTCTGCTTAGAAATGATCCACAGAAAAGCAATTGTTCATCTGAGCTTTTGTTTCATGTTAGCAATAGAAGTCAAAAAGGAGAGAGGATTTATAGTCTCCACTTTTACTGTTGGTGAAAATTCACTATATAAATTGCAGTACATAAGAACTTGCTTTATTCCAGCTGATTTTCTTATTTTGCTGCACTTCATTTATATAAAAGGACAGGACTACTTTATTCTTATCTCAGTGATAACATTTCTTTTCTCTTCTAGGCAATGGCTTAAATCTGAAGACATTCAAAGAATATCACTTCTTTTCTATAATAAGACTCTGGAAAAAGAAGTAAGTTATTTTCAGTAAGTTCAATTGCAAATTCATTGGTAGATTTCTTCTTTGACCTACCCTAAATGAGGCTTGTATCCCTTGCTTTTGTAACACATAGCCATGGCTACATCACCTCTCCTGCAGGGAGAAGTGCTCAAACCTTAGAATAATATTTTAGCTCATTTACAGAAAAAATTTTATAGTCTGCAACTGCTTTCCTGTTTGTAGGGCTCTACATTTCACTTGAATTTTTTGAAATTTTCATGGTCTCACAGAAGTGGGAAAAGTTTGGTAGTCCAGTTTTGATGTAACTGAAGCTAAGTTCTACAATCTGCGTTCTCAAGAGGCATTTATCAAACTGCATTGGTTTTGGTTGTGGCATTTTTTTTTCAATGTCTCAAAGACTCCTGTAGTAATGTAACAATCACCTGTAGTAATGATAGACTTGTAATGGTATCAGTTGTTCATTAGTTTTCTCCATATGCACTTGCTGCTCACAGTCATTTTTTGGGAAACAATACTGTAAACGTCTTTTTAGGAAAAATGCCTATCAGTCTTGGATGCAACACACCAAATGTTCTTCGGACTAATAATGTGTGATAAAAAACGCTTGAGACATGTATGTACAGGTGGAGTAACTGATAGTTTTTCTTGTCTTTGGAGTAATGATGTTGGAGAATGAAAGATTCCTCCCTTTTAGATGACTGTCATGACCACTGGCCTATAAAATCAGGCCTTTTCATTGTTTTATGGTCCTGTGGACCTTAAGTGTATTTCTGCATACTGACACAGCTTCAGCAAGAAGACTGGAGAGTTGCCTCTTTCTACTTTCTCATAAGCATAGGGCAGCTGATAGCTGAACAGTTATGCTGTTGTTCAGGGAAGTAAGAGGTAGGTTTGACCAAAGCTAGCTGTATAACTGAGTGAATCTGGCAAAAATGGGCTAGAGGAAACATTACCATACCCTGTTCACATTGTACAGCAAGTATCCTCTGTGTCCACGTGGTAGTCAAATACATATTTAATTATTTTTTTAGATATCCCTCAGTTCAAAGCATCTGAAATAATTTTCGGATTCTTTCACAGCTCAACAGAATAGTGTTCTTATGGCCAGATGACAAAGGCATGTGTTGTATGCCCTTAGCAATGCGTTAGGGCGGAAAAGGTTTCAAGGCTTCCCTGAGGCTGTCTCAAAGACTTCATAAGAGAGAAGAAGAGAGAGGCTAGACCTGTTGTGTTCTCCCCTGTAGTGTTTATGGGGTGCACTGAGTGGATCAAAGCTGTGCCTAGGAGCACATTAAGATTTTGATGTGTGGTACTAACTAATAAATTCTGAAGGACAACTTGAGAGAAAAACATGACATGCACTTTGGACAATGACTTGGGAGAAAATTTGGGAGCTAAGTTATTTAGCTGTGTAGATGCTCCCTCTAGAAGTCTAATCTCTTTTTGATTTAGAATGCTATGGAAGGGCAGAGAACTAATTGTTCTTTTCGGATCCAGCTTTTCAAGATCTTTCTTCACTGCCTTTTAATGACTCACCAATCCAGTCTTGACTTTAAACAACTCAGTAAGAAGTCTGCTTTTGATTTAAACAACCTTTTCAGGCCTTGCAGGACCTGAAAGTACAGCAAAGTAATAAACCAAAAAACGCTTAACCTAAGGAGTGAGTCGCCTGCCATCAGTAGAAAATGTATGGAGAAGTGTGAAACGCTGAAATACATTTAAAAGTGGATTGGAATTCCATGCGATTTTAATTGCAGCTCAAGGTCGAAAATTGTTTAACAGGACCATTATAAACATATTTAACAGGTGGAAGAGCACAACTTGCTGCAAATTTATGCATCAAGCAAAGTCATATTTGTACCTTGAAATTCAGTTAGATATGTGATCAGAATTGCTTTTTTTTGTCGTATAGTTCAAAAGTGAAAAAAGCTGTTGGGTTGCCAAAATCCATTTCTACATGTTCATGTAAAGTTTGGTGCACTGGTTTCATGGGCAGAGCTTGGCAGTAAGCACAAAGACATAGCTGTGTGCTTGCAGTTAGAAGGCACAGCTCATGCACTTCCATTTTCTAAAGTTTGCATTTTGAGCACTTTGTGAAAGTAATTTTTGGTGTATTTTCTTTTAGTAATTGAATCTTAAACTTTTATCGTTTGAAAAAAAATTTGGATAGTGTAAGTAACTTTATTAGCTACTTAGGTCATTTCCCTTTGAGTACTTAATTGGTTTCAACCTAGATATATCTATCTCAAATAGCAGAACAGCTCTGATAAATATTTCATTGCTTAATTCTCATGTCTCTAGACAGAGTAATTAGAGATAAATAGATTTTTCTCATGACAAAACAGATCAAATTGACTCTCTCCTAAGAATATCAAGTGATTAGTAGTATCAGTGGACATAGGAGGCCTTTTAACAGAGACATAAAGTATTTTAATTGAAGTAATAATATAGGTCCAGTAAATATCAGTGTGATTGCTATCTATGCTCTGTAGCACAGTTGCTACTTTTTGTGCTCAGAAATTTCCTGTTTAGATGAGGGTTATGTTTTTTAATAACTATTTCAGCCCGTTAAGTATTTATCAGTAATCTGAAAATCAGTTTGAGGAATTAATGACAAGGAATCTTGGAATCTGTTAAGAATGATTGGCCATTCCTAAGAATATTTTAAAAAAAAGTTTCAATTTTGTTGTTTTTGTTAATTAAACTTTTTATGATGAATTTGAGATAGTCTGATCAGTGGAGGGACAAGTCTATTTGACATGGCTGTTCTTCAAGAAGCAAAAAGATTCAATATTATGCCTGATAACCCCTAGCCCTAGGTTAGAGGTGTGAAGTCAGTGAAGAACAGGAAATTTAATGTTGCTAAAGACTGCCTATACATATGTGTGTCTTTAAGCTGAAGTTTCAGTTGGGTGATATTTTATCTGCTTTGGCAATTGTATTTTTAACATTTGATTTTTTTTTTTCTTCTAGTACCGAGCAACAACTCTGCCTGCATTTAAGTATTATGTGACTTGTGCCTGTCTCATATTCTTCTGCATTTTTGTTGTACAGATTCTGGTCTTGCCAAAGTAAGTCATATTTAACGTGTACTCATTCCTATGTATATTTGCTCATTAGTGTTAAAAAAAAATAAGTATAAGTAAAAATTTTTAATTGTCAGATTACAGAGGTCAATTCATGGAAATGAAATAGAACAGAGAAGATCGAGGATTTTGTACCATTTTCAAAGTTAGGCTTATTTTAAACACTGTCAATGGTGTTGTGCCGAACATTAGTTTCAATTCTTCATTCATTTTAGTTTTTCTCTTTGCATTTAAAAATATGATAATGATGACAGGAATGAAATTCATATGTGTAAAAAAATTAATATAAGTAATACAGTCTATAAGTTTGTGCAACTAAAATTATATGTAAAACGTGTGACGGATGTTGAAGTGGGACAAAATGGACTACAGAGTTGGAACTGTGATAAATAAATAAATGTATTTAACATATCACTGTGATAATACTGCTCTATTAAACATTAAAACGTAATTAAACAGAAAACCACAAAATTAAAGTTTATAATTTTAAAATTAATTTTCTAATATTATAATTAATTTCTGGAGTAATAATTTGCATCAGAATTTAGATATTATGAGCTGGTTTATATTTGTGCATATAAATCAGCTATTTTTTTCTGTACATATTCTAGAAAGGCTGAAAACTGAAGATAGTTCTAATAAAAAATGTTTTATTAGACTTCTTAAAATGGAATTTTGCTGTTGATGGTTTACCAAGTGGAAAGTTGATACTTGTTTTATAGGAATCGTTTCTAAAGACAACATTTTATATTCCCTGTTATACAGTATTTCTTAACCCATAGTCCTTTCTGCTGTACAGCACTTTCAGGTGAAATTACTTGTAATCACAGTTGGTTGATGGGTCTCGTTTTGTAGTATTTACTCACATTTTAATTCAAAGCCAGAAGGAACTGTTAGGTCATTATAAATTGATTTTCCACACTGCAGACTTATTTTATAACATGTATAAAATTTTATGGACTTCAGATGTTACAGCAAACAGTTTCTCAGCTAGCTTCTGAAACAGAGACACAAGCCACCAAGGGACACTCTTCCAAGAGTTCAGCAGTATCCCACTCATGGTTCAGTCTGACTTTGGGTATTGCTATTGAAAAATACGAAACTAAGACACGTGGCTAATTTTATTTTACAAGCTCATACTGTATTTTGATAAATATGGGAATTAATTCAGGAAAATTCATGATTTGTAGTATCCAAAAAGCCAGAGGTGAATCTCACTACTCCCTTGCAGCAGTATGATTTCTGAATATGTTTTTAGGTTTTGATTTCATTCATGAAAATTAATCTACATTTATCATCTATCATACATGTAGTAAGAAGCTAATTTTGCTCTCTCCATATTATGTCACTTAAACCAATATTGTAGCTCATTGAAATATATCAGATTATCAGTGAACTCTAGGGAGATGTAAGGAAAGTGTCCTTCAGCTTGTAAAAACATGATCTCGTTGTAACATATGAGCACAAGACACGTATGCGTTATCATTTTCATTAACAAAATGTTAAATGTCTTTTGATCCTTTTATAGGGCTGTATATTAAATTGTAAAAGCAAAAGTGTAAAATCAGGTATTACCAACATGAATGGTATTCAGCTTCAAGGGGTCTGTGGATTATTTAAAGAGATGCAAAAAATGGAAAGCAGAAAGTCAAGGTATTATACAGGCACCTGTGTCTTTGCTGGAAAACTGGGAGCATTGCAAATAAAAAAAAAATAAAAAAAATAAAGTTGCAAAATCACCAGTGTATCTAGTAATCACAAATATAGCTCAAATTGAATGTACTCCAATGCTGCAGATGTTATTGCCTTCTAAAATTCTATCTAGCCTTTTTGTTTTCTTCCAAAAATTCTACAGGATTTTTAAATGGTGATCTAATGAAGATGGGGAGATGAACTACATCTGTCATTGTGTTTCATTGATTCACTTTTCCATTAATCTAGTTTTGCAGTAGTGTCATATCATTGATTTCTATGCAGGCACACTGCCTGCTACTTAAAAGTAGATTTGGAGATATTTGATGGTGAATAACATCCAGCAGGTTGCAAGTACTAAGTAATGTCTTCAAGATCACAAGACATTTATTTCAAAGCTGAAATAATTTATTAATGTTTTAATTTCCTGGGGTCAGTAAACTGGTGTGGTGTTTTAATAATAAACTTTACACAAAGTGGTAACTATAAATTTAATCAAGTCAACAATATCTTGGGGTGAAATATATAATGAGGAGTAGGTCTTTATTGTGACATTAAAATAAAAGCAAATCTTGTTCATTACATTTCCTTGGAACAGACCTTCAATAGCTTTCTAACATTCTTCATTTATCAAGTGAGAAAAGTATCTTTAATAATTCATGACAACTGTACATTCTTTATTTAAGCAAACAGTCAACTAACGTCGAATTGGTAGTGTTGGCATTTTTGAAATGCAGACAGTTGAACTGACAGAAGTATATTTCTGTTGAACAGGAGATACTTCTTGTGCTACTCGGGTAAGGGATTTATTAGGGGCTACATTTAAGACTCTTTCTGAGTCTTCAGTCTCTGAGTATGCTGTGTTCAGGAAACTGTGTCCTTTTGTCCTGAGTCATGCCAAACTAGCAGTCATCTCACTCTACACAGGGCAGGTGGTTAGGAGACCCTAACATAGTATTTCCAATCAGGCACAGCTGATTTTCTTCATAGATATGGTAGTAGTTAAAAACTTTGTCTGAAAGCAGGCACGTAAAATATAAGACAATATAAATGAAAGAAACCCACCATTACTAGCGTTCTGTTCTGATTGAAAAAAAATAAAAAGAAAAAATTAAATAAATAAAACCAACCAACCAACCAACCAAACAAAAAAAGGCACACCAGAAAAACCCCACAACTCAAGGGCAGTTATAACACTCAATTGGTATTTTTTAACACTGAAAATTCTTTTTCTTGTGCCTTCTCAATAACATCATTGATTATGTAAAACACTTCCATACAGTCTCTACAGTTATTGAATCCTTCAATGGCTTACTGAAAGCATCAGTTGAATTATGAAAAAAATTGCTATTTTTAGATACCAAAAGAGTCTGAATTAAGTATTTCTTTTATAATTGTTATTTGCAATGTCTTCGTTATGATTTTATCACTTCAAGAGAATTTGCAGTTCTGTAGTTCAAAACATGGATTTTCATTACCTGGCAAGCTAAGGAAGTTCTTTACATGCCACTAAGGAATGTGTGCCTTAAGTCACATATTTTCCTAAAAGTTAAAAAATTGTAAAAGAAATGCATTCTTTTCTGCATTTTTCAGTATCTTTACCTTCATAAATAATTTTTTATTTTTCAGTTGCCAATTGAAATGTTGCCAACAAGATATAAATATGTATAAATACAAATTTTTCCAATCCCATACCACCTGATAAAAACGAATAGCTCATAACAGATATTTGCTGGTGAAACAAGAAAAATATGAGAAATATAGCCAAGTTCATAAATTACTTAGAAATGGAACTATCTGAAGCCTGAGAACTTCTCATGTTGTCTCCTTAATGTTAAACTGTCTCACTGTAGGTTATGATCAAAGGTTGTCCTGTGTTCCTGGTGGGGCACTCTAGCAGGTCATTCCTTGTATGGTCAATTTCTCTTCCACTGAAGAAGAAGGTAAAAAGTTACCTGGCTGATGTGATTTCAGGTGCTCTTCTGACTAGTTTGCCTGAATCTGTCAACGCAATGTATTTGGTAACCTGTGAAATGCATTTGATGACTCTACACAATAAAAGTGAGATTAATGTACTGTAAAGACCTGTTCTGGTTTTGTAACGTTCCAGTGACAAAAAATAAATGCATGTTATGTATTTCCTATGGTTATTGCTTCAAATGGGACTTAGTTTTGGTGGCAATTTTCAGTATTTTGCTTCCCTCTGTAGCATTTTCAGACCACTTCTTTCTGTCTAGGAGAACTATGAAACTGTTTTGTCTTAAGTGAAACAGAAGTTCTGCTCTACTCAGAAAAGTATGGGGTGTGAGGAGCAAAAATACTACTTTTTTTTCTCTGTTTTTGTCCCTCAAATCTAGATTCAAAGATACCACTTTTCCTTTCTGTTATCCTCAGTCCTTTTCTCTTTGCCCTGTTCACCTTGCCGTGTAATTCTTTTTCTTGTGCCTCCTCAATAACATCATTGATTATGTAAAACAGCTACAAAGACCTTTTGTTCTTGCATGTTGCCCGGGAGATTAAGTACTTTTTGCATAAGCTCTCTGTATGCCATGTTAATTTTATTTCCCTTGCTCTCCAATTTCTCTCACAAACATCATAATTTCTTCTTCTAAAAGGATGCACTCTAAACTTGACTGATAAGGCTATTCTTGTGTTGAATTACTTTTTAAGGTGTACAGGCTCCTTTTTTTTATCCCTCATATCAGAGAAAGAGTAGCAGTAGCTTGAAATGTAGGACTGGTTCCTTGAATGTTACTGAAGGACATATATGATTGGAAGTGTTCATGCATATATAAAAATTAAACCTGTTAGTTTTCTAACAGGCTTTTTTTCCAATTTCCTAGTTGTTTTTTTTTTTCTTTCCTTTGTTGTCTTCTGTTGCTTACTAGATTTTAAATACCTAAAGAGTAGAGACTAGTTTTAAATATTCTGATGTACAGCTTACTGTCTCAGTCTCACTGAGAAATTTTTGGAGAGCATGTATTCATAACAATAATGATTTTCAAATAATTTTTAAAAGAAATATTCTTTTAATATTAATATAATTTGTGAATTGCCAGTTGTTTGTTTTCACCAGCCATGCACATCAGCCCAAAATCTGATGTATAAGAAGTTCTCTGGGTGATTGGCAGGAAAGCTCATCAATTATGCTGCAAAATGCTTTTAATGGCATCAAATTGGTTGGTGCTCTTAATGCTTTTTTGTTCTTTCCTTAGAATAGCTTATATAACACTGTTGTTAAAACAGATCAAAATGTTTTCCAATACTTGTATGTCATCTAAGGAAATTGATCCATATAGTCTACCCCTAGGTTGTTAGTATTATAGTTTTGAAAATGTATACATTTGAATTCACATGGAATCTCTAAAGAACAGAAATGTATGCTTTTATTAATAATGTATTTTAATTCTGAATCATAAGTTTATGAAGGCACTAACAAAATATAATAGATGTTATAGTTTTATGGAAATGCAGGGGATATAAAACTTATTTCCAAAATATCGTGCCAATATTTCCAGCATATAAGATTTCATAAAATAAGGTATTTACTGATGCTCAAAGGAGTTGAGAGATATTTTTTAGTTCTGTAAGAGTATCAAATCTGTGATTAAAACTGAAGGCAGATACTCAGGTGAGGGAGTTTGTGACAGCATCTAGTTCTCTTCCTTAAACAAATCAGTTGATCCAGAGCTTCTAGTGTCCTCTTGGCATTCATTAAGCATAATTAAGTTCCACTGCATCTTTCCCTAGGCAGATGTGCTAAGAAGTTCTTGTATGGTGCCTGATGGAGCAATTATGCTCTACTGTGGTATTCATATAGAGACATTTCCACATTTGCAGAATGAATGAATGAATGAATGAATGAATGTACAGATTGTTACTGTATCTCTGTTTCTGTTTACTGAATATCCAGTGATGCTATTTTGGCTAGACCTTCCTATTTATAACGCATGAGAAAAGCATGAACTAGAACAGTAAGTAAGGAGGATTTCAAGAAGAATATAGGTTACTCTTTTTTTTTCCCCCCACCCATTTAAAATCTGTTGTTGGTTCTTCTTTCGTTGTGGTGTTTACTTTTCCTTCCTATCATATCCTCCAATACTGCAGTATCAGACTGGCCAGCCAGTCAGATTTGACCATT
Source organism: Lophotriccus pileatus (assembly GCA_035583135.1). Classification (NCBI taxonomy): domain Eukaryota; kingdom Metazoa; phylum Chordata; class Aves; order Passeriformes; family Tyrannidae; genus Lophotriccus; species Lophotriccus pileatus. The sequence continues at coordinate 80,150,823 of JAWWES010000081.1, read as the reverse complement.
CATGACATACCAGTCATTATCAGGGCCCTTGCTGACTGAGACACTACAGCATCACAGATATCACCGGTTCTACCTGTGGGACACTGAAAACCAGACAACACTGTCCCATGCTATTTTCTCCTTTTTAGAGGTGAATGTACACTACCAACAAATTTATTTTGTATATGTATTAGACTCTTAAAATATTATAAAATCAACAACATAAAACTAGAGCAATAAGGGTCTTATTTACTACAGGTTTCCTAAAGTCAAAATAAAACAAAACATTGCTGCTCTTAACGTACCCTGTCATTTAAATTATTTGTGTAGAAATTATTATTTTCTCATGTAATACCAATTCAAGCATTCCCAAACTGAGAAAATGGCAGGAGGAAATGACTGGTCATTGTGGTAAGGGTTGGAATTGTTTTTCCATGATGTTGATGTTTGGAAGTTGCAACTTGCACAAGAGTAGTTTTTCATATCATCAGTATTATAGACAAACAAATGTCGTGCTATAACTGTGCAACAGAAAAATTAATACATGTTTTCCTTTTCTTCTAGAACATCTATTCTTGGAATTTCATTTGGGGCTGCATTTCTCTTCCTTTCCTTCATTTTGTTTATCTGTTTTGCTGGACAGCTTTTGGTAGGTATTCAAGGAAATTTAATCCATTAGTTGATGGTTTCTTTTAAATAACATGTTCTGATTTTGCCAAGCCGCTCTGTCTTTGCAGCGTACCAGTTAAAGGAGAAAGGCTGCATGCTGAGGCTTCTCTCGACATTGTTTTGTCCATGTTAATTTTCTATAAAATGTCCTCATTTATCTGAAAACCAGAAAATGCCAATGGAGTGGTTTTCTGTATCTACATGGATAATCTCTTTGCCCTATTAAGCTGGATCCTCTGAAAGGTTTTCATTATGGTTTGATTGATTGCCTTTTCAAAATTTTTTGCTATTTTACTTGCAGGAGGTGACTCATCTTAGAGTGCTTTCGTTTGGGGAACTATGTATTTGTTTAAGTGTTTTGTAAGACCGTTTTCTGAGTTTAGAGAATATTTCACCATAACAATTGGTTTGAGATATAAAAATGTTATAGCAAATTTCCAATTTTGCTATTGAGTACTCCAGGTATTATTGAAATACCTATTATTGTACGCAATATTATGCTGAATTTGAGAATTTAATTTAATTCAAGATTTGGTCAAACCTTTCAGCATTTCACAATGTAATTTCCAAGTATTGTTGTCCTCTTTTCAGTTATTCTCAAATAGACCCACCACATAACTCCATCTAGAACAAGGAGCTTCAGGATTTGTAAGAAAGTGAACACAATTTGAATTTGGCATGTAATCTGAAATAAAACTATTTGTATACCTGTCACTTAATCTACAGTTCTCCTTCTCTGTGTTCCCATAAGCTATCACAGAGAAAACTGAAATATCTTTTATAAAAAAGCAAAATATCACATGAGAAAGGCTATGCAGTAAAACACTAAGAAAAGGTAATTAAACAAAAAGCAGAGGAAGTAGGATTTTATCATTTCCCCCTCTTCTCTTATGAGGCTTATAATCAACCAGGACATGTTTTTAAGAAAATATAATTAATGTACATTTCAGTTGTCTTTCCAACAAGTTATGGATGCTTCCACTGCTCAGGAATTAATCTGAAATATAATGAAACAATATTTTAAAATATTTTGAATCACTGAAGAGAGGTCTTAGAGGTGTTGCTATTACTTAACAGCAAAACGTAGTTCTCATGTAATGTCATACTTGATTGCTGTTCGTTACTGACATGGGAGTAAAATGGTGATATCAGTGTACTGCCCTTGAATTAGCAAATTAAAAAAAAAAAATCCTTCAAGGAAAAGCCAGCCTTTTTCCTGTAGGTAATAGAGGTGCTAATGAAATCAAGAAGTGCTGGGACATAACACTCTCCTGGGGCTTTTATTTATAGTGTTCCTTAGGAGAAATACAAACATGTAAAACATACAAACATATTTTTCTGCATGGCTAAGGAAATAATCCCAAGTCAGAGTTGAGGAGTTTGCCACTTGAATAATGTCTAACAGTTACTACTTACAATGCCTTGTAATAGTTCCCAGAAATGGAAACCTATCATTGCATTTCTGTTGACTTGCCAGATGTCATGTTCTAACCTAAATAACTTGAAGAGGAGATACTTACGTCTAAGTCTGTGTGAGTTCAGCTGTTCTAATACAGAAGCTACGCTGCTAAGAAGCCTTTCAGCAAGTTATGATCTAGTTGATGCAGTGTTGTCTTTCCTTCATGAGCATGGAAATAGTTCTGTAAGATGCAGTGTTGTCTTTCCTTCATGAGCATGGAAATAGTTCTGTAAGATGATGGATGAGAGACAGCTAACAAAAGAGGCAGTAGGCTTTTCTTTCCCTTGTTCTCTCCCTAAGATTTCTTCCTTCATGTCAAAATCCAAGTATTATTTTGCAGCTTTAACCACAGTGACACCCTATGTTATATTTCAGTCGCATACCCATTGCAGAATCTGACCCATAAGTATAAATGTTTTCTTTCTAGAAGAAAAAGTCTAAAATTTCAAAGCATATCTGACTTTTCACACTACAGTGTCAATGTTAACAGAAATCAGGCTTTACCATCCTAATGCTTATGTGGTTTATTTGGGGATTTATTTGCCAGTGGGAGTTTTTCACACCTCTTTTTCTAAAGAGGTACATTTTGGATTCCCTTATAGAAGGTGTTGAATAGAAGTAGTAAATATGGATGTGCTTGTATATACATGCATATGCACATAATTACAGATTTTAAATTCACCAAATGTTTCTCTTCTAAAAATGCACCGAAAAGAAAGAGAATTTTTGGGGTCTAACTGACCCTGACAGATGAACTGAGTGGTGAGTTAGCCTTGGCTGTGGGCCAGGCACCCACCCAGTTGCTCACTCACTCTGCCTCTCTCAGAAGGATGGGATAGGAAAATAGGATGAGAAAGCGTTTGGCTTGATATGAGACAGGGAGATCACTGACCAATTACTGTCATAGACAAAGCAGACTCAACTTGGGGAAAATTAATTTGATTTATTACCAATGAAAATAGATTTGGGTAGTAATAAACAAAACCAAATATGAAAGCTGCACCATTACTCCCCCCTGTTCCAAATTCAGCTTCATTCCTCCAGACTCCTCTGCTTCTCCTCAGCCAGCACAGGTCAGGGTAGAAAGTGGTTGACACATAGGCATTTCTGTCTGCTGCTTCTTCTGTTCACAATTTCATCCTGCTCCATCTTAGGGTCTCCACAGGCTGCAGTTCCTTCAGAAATATCACCTTACAGGACTGTTAACAAGATTATAGAATGATACTTGTAGTGCCAGTGAAGACAGCAAAATCTAAGTTCAAGTTAGGACACCTAGCTGTCACTGCATTATGTGCTTGTCTCAGGACTTTTGACACTGCCCTCTCAATCTCCACCAGTTATAAATGGCTGTCACCACCACAGAATAAGTCACACAAAACCAACACTGAACAAGTTTCTCTGATTTTTGCTTCATTGGCAAAAGAAAAAAAACCCACTCAGATTGTAATGCTAAAATTACTAGCTGTTACATAATTTAATTACAATATTGAAAGAGATTTATACTCACTCTTTCACTCTGAGTTTATTCTTAATTGATTCTACTGTTCAGTAGCACTGGTGTGGTTCAGCTCAGTCTAGTGTGAAGTGATAACATTAGCCATTAAAGAAGAATAGGAATTTTTCCATCAAAGGTTGCAGCACAGTAGTAGCAAAAGTAAGGAGACTTCTAGAGCCTGCTTTTAGTATGTGTCATTCCCTGCCAGTCCTGGGCCATAGGCATTGAACCTTCCTCCATCCTAGCTAGAATGGCATATGTCCTGAAATTTTAAAGGAATTTATATATTTTATGTTCTAATTACTTCTTTGTGCCTATGCTTTTTTTTGTTGTTGTTGTTAGTTTTTTAGAGAATCACAGTATTCAGAGTTAATCTAAAGATTGTGAGTCTTTTTGGTAAAGATACTTTCCGGTTTATACTTTCATATTTTAAATGTATTCTCTTCTTTTTTATTAATTTTGAATATTTTCTTTGAATTTTCCATGAGAGATTTCCTTCCCAGTTTACATGCAGCAATAGGACCATGCAGTGATGTTCCTGTAGCTCATATATATTCTGTGTCTTGTCTCCTTATCTTCTTAAAGTGCAGACAAATTCATAGAACGAGTGTGAAATGCCACAGACCTGGTAACTGTTAATGTGTTTTACCTCCTGATGTGAATGCAAGGAAATAGACATCTGGTTACCTAAACGATACATCAGAAAATGTAATGCAATCAATAGAAAAAAAAAAAAAACACATCAAGCATGGAAAGGAAAGATCTCTGGGGTAGCTGAGGTAGCTGGCCAAAGAACTATTAGTCTCAAGCAGATTTTCCATGTGCATTGATTCAAATGCTGTCTCAAAAATCTCTTTGCATTACCTGGGACATGCATGCACTTAATTGATGTGCCAGTTATTTTCCGCTAATATGAAATAGCTTTTTGCTGTGTATGTTTATGACTTGCAAATCTATTTAACTACTTCAGCTAATAGGGAAGATAGAAGTAATACCATCTCATCTGACCATGTTTATAGTTTCTCTTAAATACCCAATTGAACCATGGAATTAACAGAACACAATACCAACAAAATAAACATCGGAAAATAACTGGCTCCACAGTTGAGAAAGATGTTCTCTTTTGAGGTCACCAGAGCATCTGACATAGTGTAGCCAGTACCTGAGCAGCCTTGTTCTTGCTGGAGAGAGCACGTTGCTTACACCACTGTACAAAGAGTGAAACACAGTCTACCTTTTTTTTGTATTTTGCTCTAAAGCAATTGGCATTGGTACTTAACAGTCAGAAAGACTGTATACACTTCAGGTATTTAAAAACTCTGCAAGGAAAGGAATATCAGCACCAACACTACTTGGAAATTATTTTTGACCTGGAATTTTACCTCTGATGTGAGTGTCTCTTAATGCCAATACAGATGAAAGATCTAGGCCCTTTAGTTTCTTCAATATAAGGCTTTGCTTGTAAATCAAGATTAAGCAGAGGTGGGGAAGGCAGGGAGGCACTTTGGCACCTACTCTACCTAGAGAGGCACTTTGGCACCTACAGCAGGGTCCATGAAAGAGACTTATCAAACCTAAAAGTCATTCTGATGATTTTCTAGCACAGGTGCTACTACAGCAAATCCATCACCACTAAGTAAAGTACTATGTTCAGACTTCTGGAATTTTTGGAAATGTACTTATGTTTATGATGTTACATGATTGTGACCAGCTGGACAACTTACCTATCATGGTGAATAAGTTTCTTATGTCTGTTTTGCTAATAAGTTCTCCTTTAATATTTTTTGATGAGACTAGCTTGAATGTTTTTAAAATCCAGCAATCCTGTCTTTTAGTGTCTTTGCCGAAGATGAGATTGTAAGTTACTTCCAAATAAAGAGACATGCAAGTGTGCTTCCTTATAATAAGTCTAGTATGCAAATTATTTTTCCTGTGGTTAATTTAAAAAGGACAAAAGCAGAAAGTGCCCAGAATGTTTTCAAGGTTTTTTACATGTATTACCTGCAAGTTGATATTCATGATGTGTTAGTACTGCAATATGGTCGCAGATCAGGGCTCCTGTTGTGTGAGGCAATTTTTGGATGGTAGCACCTCACTTGGAGATCAAGACTCAGTCAGTGTAGAATGTAGCATTTGGAACTCCCTCCTTTGCCTTAGTGTCCTGAGTATTGTCTTTAAAAAGTGATTCAGGTTTTGATTCTTCTCAAAACCAGTAGCTCTTTAAATATTTCTGAGAAATAGAAAAGCTTTGATGTGAGGGACTGGGAAAATCGTACCTTAAAGTAGCATATAGCAGAGTGACTATATATTTTATTGAATGATGAGAGCAGCACAGGAAGTGCCAGGACTGAACTCTGACTGCCTAAAGGCATATTCATGCATCTCACAGACATGTTTTTTCCTTTGAATGACACAGTTGAAGCAAACCACGTGGCCATTTTAACGTGACCCTTTGTGAAGGATAATAAACACTGCAAAGTGTGATTAAATTAAAAATATGATACAAACTTTAGTTTTTGCTGTTATTTCTTTATTCAGTATTCTAGATTCAGTCCAGCCAGTTTCATGAAATGTAAGTTGAGTAGACTTTTCACCTGCCTGCATTTTGTATAATTCAAAATGCCTGGCTTAGATTTACAGGTGTCAGAACAGAGTTCAAAACCTTTATGTTACAGTCCTTATTTTAGGAGTACTTTGGTCCTTTTTATCAACATTAGGACCACTAAGAAGTATGTAAAGTAAAAACTTGTAGCAAAATACCCCTTCTCCAAGCTTAAGTCCACTGACAGACAGTTCTTTGGGTTTGAACTTTGGTGTCTTCTTCAAGTCTGAGTGTAAACAAGCATGTGAAAAAAAAAATCTGAATTTTGTTTCTCTTGATTTTATTCTTTGTAACATTGGTATTGGTAAAATACCAAGTTGTATTTGAATGCAAAAAGAAAAGAATAATAATAGATTGATAGAAAATGTGATTCAGTGGCTTTCTGTAAATAAGAGGTCTTCAGTGAAGATGTTCCAACCTCAGCTAGCATGTGAAGAAATGTGACAGCTCTGACGACACTGTCTTTCATCTACAACATAGCTGTCACAATTAATTCTCTCACCAGTTCCTTGATCTCACTCAGAAAGACAGCATTCATTTTATTTAATGCTGAAGTAGGTTTTTGTGTGTGGAAAGACAACACAGGGTACATTTTAATGTCCTGAATATTCAAAATAAGTTATTACTCACTATCATGCTAAACTGTCATATCAGATTTAACATGTTCAGATGAAAAGGTAATCCATTAGTCACCTCTCATACTACAAATACCTATTATTTCCAGTTGGTAAATGATAAACACTGAACTATATTCTGCCAGCTCCACTTAGAATAAACACAGAAACTAATGCTACTGAGATCTGGTATCTTATCCTACTTTCATGCTTTCAAGAAATGATTGCTTTCTTCCTTAAGTCTCATTCTTCATTTTATTCAGAAAATTGCCAAGGAGACATAACATTTACAAGAAAAAGCACATGAATCTGCAAAATAAAGCTGTATAATTCTACCAGTGCTATTAAAAGTCTGAATTTAATGATCACCCTATCACTCCAGTTCTGCTTCCAGACGTTCCCTGAATTTTCAGCAGTAGTGAACTGCTGCAGTTGTACTACATAGGGACTGGATTTGGATTGCTGAAAAGTGAAAAAAAGTTCAGCAAATCTTTTAATTCACATAGAGATTTACTGTTCAACAGTGCATTATTTCTTATTTTCCAAGGCTTAAAGATTTCTAGGGTTTTGTCACAAATTTTCCTTTCAGGACCCTCACTGGCTTAACAAACTCAGCAGGCATAACAGATGTACTAAATAAACAGTGGTCTTCCCCCTCCAGAACTCAGAGCTGTGCATTTAACAGCCTGGTAAGAAATACATCACTGAGCTATGGTATGTTTTTGTTTGACAAGTGGAAATAACTATCTATACCTTCATTTTGGAAGTTGCCCTCTAACATCACTCAAATATTTTTTAGGTCAGAGCCATCAGTATATTTAATTTTAGCAGTAGCAATGAGAAGAATGGAATATAGATTAATCACATTGACTGAATGATATATTGTTTCCTGAAATCTATGTTGTTCTCCAGACTTTTTCTTAGTGATAGAGTTGCCTTTCTTTTTTTTCTTTAATGGTAGCAGAAAAACAACTTTTTAAGGAAATGTAGAAAGTCAGTCCAATTAGTTCCTCCTTGCTAAAATGCATTAGCAAAGTCCACTTTACAAACTGACTAGCTCAAACCTTGGGTATTCCCAAACATAAATCTCCTACTTGCCAGCCAGTTCTGTTTAAATTTGCCTAGTGGTTACACACACACTCCCTCCCCACCACCCTGTGGGTCTCCCCAGGACCTGGTCAGAGACACTTCAGCTGCTGTTACCCAGCCCTCAGGTGCCTCACCTATGTGATCTCTCTCCAGTGGCTGGCACTCATCCTGTGCTACTTGCCATCTCATCCAGCATGAAGTTTGCTAGCATGTGCACACGTGCAGGCTTGGAATAAAGACTGCACTTACACAGTAGATGATTAGGGATAGAATTTAATAACAATATCCAACAGACTCATTTAGACAAGTGTTCACCTGCAACCGTTTCCTATCATTGCCTCTCTTCTCCATGTACCTCCGTTCCTCTCTGATCCACATTGTCTCCCTTTCCTGTCCTGTGTCCTGTCCCTTAAACATCATGTAAGTTTTCCACATACCCACAATGCCTTTTAAAATACACGATAATGTTTTTCACAATCCCAGGTTTCTCTCTGCTTCATTGCAAAATCAAGTATTGTGTGCCACCCACTATCCTTTTAGGCAGAAAACACCCTTAATCTGGAGGGAATCCTATAAAGAATTTTTTTTTCATTGAGTCTTCTTGGTAAGTTTCCCATGAGAAACCATGGCTGCAACATTTTCCTCCAATAGTCTTCGGAGCAGCAGATTCAGTGGCTTCTGTTTTTCATTGATGAGCTTACTTTGATTCCACCATCTGTCATTGTTCTTTTGATCATCACCAGGTCTTTGTGTTTAATTTGATTAGTCTCTCATCAGATAACCTAAACCAGTAACATTCATAGTAAAATATATCTAGTTTAAACCAGATAAATTATTTTCTTTGGTAGCTTATTTTCTTGGAATTTCTTATCCTACAGGTTTTCCTTACACAGTGTAGCTCCCTGTAATGTGATTCAGAAAGAAGGAACAGAGTGAACAGCTTTACATATAGAATTTCTTATCCTCTATATTCCTCATACTTCCTCACTATACTTGCCTAGTTTTGTCCCTAATACAGCTTAAACTATCCCAGCTACTTCTAAATTTACAAAAAAAACCCTGAACAATGTAGGTGAAGTTGTAGTAAACCCTCAGGTGAGCTATAATACAGTCAAAGAGGAATCTAAAGCATGCTGCAAATGAAGGCCTATGTTTGGTCATTTTTAGTGCTTGAGTTCCCGTTTCTGATGGTGGCTGTGCTTGTATCTTTACTAATTGCTGTGGCTGGGGTGAAAAACAATATGTAAAGCGATCTCTGATAATATTAAGTAAATAGACAAAACAAGTTGAAAAAAGCAATTACATTTCTGGGACTGTCGTGTTCCTTAACTTTTCATTGCCTTTTTTTACAGAGGTTTCCCTATAACTGAATTTGACATTTTGAAAGGGCACAAGATGCTTCTAGGCAACCTTATCTCTTCATTGCTAAAGTTTTGGGAAAATTAGTATTTATTGGATGTGTCACAAATTGTTGCTTATTCTGTGTGAGACTCTTGTGCCTCTAGGCACTATGCATGTATGAATGGAGGCTTTGAAAAATGTTCTTGGAAGCAGATAAAATTAGTCAGTTTTTTATTGTTAATTTTTGTCACTATAGAAGAAAAAAATTTCTATTCATTAAATAGTCTTTGTGTCAAATTGTAAATCCAGTTGTTGTATGATTATTTACTTTCGGGATAGTTTAGGGAAGGTGAATTTGCTTTGTGGAGTTATTTTTCATATAAAATTAATTATCAAACAAGACTTCAAATAAATGAAAGCAAAACCCAGCCACTCTTGTGTTTTGTGGACTGCCAAGGATGTATCTATGTATATAGCCTTTATTCTCTGCCTGTATATAGCCTTTATTCTCTGCCAAAGACTTTTCAGAGTCATTATTTACATTTTGATGTTTCCAGAGGCCACTAAATATGACTCTTTCAATTGAGGCAAGGCAGGTCAGTTGATTGTCACAGGTTTTACTGATACTAAAGGTAATGACACTTCTCTCAATTTTGTATTTGCTATTATTAGTAATAGATATAAAATGTTTAATAAGGTACTTGCAAATTATAATTGTTTAACAGAATTGATATTAGGGCAGATATTTTAACTAAATTTGCCCTTAGTTTTGTGTATAATCATGTTCTGTAACTCTTAAGAGACTATAATAGTTGAATATTTCTGTCGAATGTTTCAAGATTAATGCTGCCCTCAATCTTGACCCTTCTTAATTCTACTCTTTTTAATACTAATTAAACATACTAAAGCTGTTTTTTTTCCTCTTTTCTATACCATTTGCACTTAGCAATGTAGCAAGAAAGCATCGGCTTCATTGTTGTGGATCCTGAAATCATCTGGAATAATTGCAAACCGTCCTTGGCCAAGGATCACTCTTACATTGACAACCACTGCTATAATATTAACCATGGCTGTATTTAACATGGTAAGGGACAAGGGGTAATTTTTCTTGGATTTTTCTTTTAAGATTTTTTTGTTGTTGTTTTTGTTCAGTATTTGTTTAGATGTTGAATTTTTGGCCCATGGCTATGCCAGGAATCTACATGATAATGATTGCCAGAGACAAAAATGTAAAGCAGAACAACAGAAAACATGCTGTGCAATGGGAGCCTCTGCAGAAAGGATGTTCAACAAGAGCTCAGAACCTGGCTAAATATGTTAAAGACAATTATTATTTATAATTAATAATTAAATCCCAGGTTTGAGTTGTGCAAGTCCCTTGGTCATCTATGCATTGCTTAGAAAAACAGAGCATTGCTGAAAGAGTGAAGTATCTCCTCACAGGCAATGTGTGGAAGGCTTTGTGCGAAACAAACTAAGCTCTATTCAGTTTTGTGACTCTCTTCTGCTGATCCCAACATTATCATAATGTATGCATTGTTGATTTCACATGCTTGTCTTTTTTTTTAAATCAGAAAAAAAATTCAAAGTTACATCAAAACTTCAAATATACTAAACTACAAATTTGTAGTAAGGCTTATGTCTACTTTAGCCATTTCAACCTGTGCTTTTCTGTCCCAGTAGGGAAAATCCATGTAATTCTATTATTCTTTTGTAACTATAGCAAATACAGATTAGATCTGTCATTAGTTTATCTAAAGCATGAATCTTAATGATCTTGTTTATTCGCAAAGGTGTGTTATCTAATGAGATGAGCAGTATATGGGATCAAAAAACTTCCTCTGTTTTGTCCTGTTGGCTAGGGCTGTTTCTGTTCATAAACCTGTGAAGGTGTTCCAGTTCAGTTCTGTATCTGGGAAATAGGAACTCCTTAATACTTATTTAGGTAATGTTTTCATTACAACATTAATGCATAGATATCAGTCATGTTTCAAGTGAGTAAGATTCACATTTCAGTGCTTTTCAAATTGCAACTCTAGCTCTTCCTTGTGTTGCTGGTACTTTTGAGGCTCAGAAAGGACTCAGAGATTGACAATACCTACTCTGTTTTGTTTTGTTTCCCCACAACATTTCAAGGGACTCTTAGTTAATCATTTTTTACTGTAAGTAGTAGGATCATCCGAGGGCATTATGTGGGCTTTCTGTGTAATGTGTGCTTTTAAATGTGAACAATTGAAATTTCTGGTAATACCTTTTCTCCATTTTTACTGTTGAATTTTTCTAGTCTTGTTTTTGCTGGTTTTCTGATTTTTCTTTTTCATGCATTTTTGGAGCAGAGAAGATAAACTAAAAAACAATTCCATTTCCAACATTTAAAATTGACCAAATTAATTTCCTGTGTAAGGCTGGTAGAGGAGAAACTCAAAGAAGCAATGGAAATGAGATAATAAACTTACTTTTCAGCGGTGAAGCACTTAGCAATGGGAACAGTTATTCTGAAAAGCTGTTGATTGCCCATGACCTTTTGTCCTCAGCTCTAGACTATATGCTTTAACCTTCGATCAAGCAAAAGTTATTTATATACCACAGGATAAAACCTAGAGATGGAATAACTAATAAAATTAATATCAGATTAGACTATCCCTTATTTTGAATTCTATAAATCTATAAGAGGAGAAAAAAAGCCTACTTGGGTTTAAAGTACACTTTGAGTTAGAGTTCATGCATATGGTTATTTATTAAGTTAAAAAATGTAAAAGGAAATATGGTCAGCAACTGTTTTTTGCTTAGACTAAAGTTTTACTAGTGTGTACAGCCCACTTCAAATTTGGCCTTCAACTAGTAAAAGACATTCTAGCAAAAAAAAAGCAGTTGTTCAGCACATTATTTTTAGAAAAAGGTTTTAATTTTGTTGGCTCAAATCCAATTTTAGGTGGACTAAATGTTATAGTGAAACCTAGTAGGCTGTATTTTAAAGTCTTTGTGCCTTATCAGTAATGTTAGTGTTACAAATAATCGCGTTCCATGATATTCATGAGATGATAATTTTAAGTACAATTCCCCCCTTGAAACTAAACCTTAATAGTTTGACTAGCAGAAATGACTTTAAGTGTGATTGTGAAATTTGCATTTCCTTAACATTAATAGCAAACTGTGGGAGAGACTCTGAAGTATCATTATTATATCTCCAAGCAACATGTACTTAATAGCAGAGTCCATTAACTGCATTTATTTCCATGAACCCTTTCAGTAGAAAAAGGCAAAATGCAGCCATTAAGATTTAATGGAGATAAAAAGCGTCTAACCATCCCACACCTAATAAATCATAATTAGGACCAAAATGTCAAATAAAACTCAGTCTTTATGGTCATGGAACACTGGGAAAGAATGGGAGTGCAATTTTACTTCAAATTAGCTGTTTCAGCAGACATCTGAATTTAGTCTTCACATCTGAGAGGTATATAGTCATGATCAGTGGAGGGAAGTTAAAAATCAGCGAATGTGACGTAGGTATCAAATACTTCTTAGCTGAAGGGAGAGGGTGAGCATTAGATCTGTTGATACATAGAGAGTATGACAAAAATCAGTGGCTGAGGAAAACTGGTTTTGTCAAGCTGACCTTCTTTAAACCAAACATGAGAAAGTATCCTGCTGGGAACAATTCAGACATCTCAGAGAGATGGTAGGACTGCATGACTCCAAAGGGTTGATACTTGGAAGCTGAATGAATGACTGCATACAATGATTGTGCCTCACCATCTTCTGGGATTCATGTGATTTCAAGAAACATGTCATGATGAGAGAATCCTGGAACAGCTCTTGGTTTCAGTGACTTCTGCATCAAATGCATGAATGGTTCTTGACACAGCAACAAGATCTTAGGGCTATACTGTCCCAGGAAGGTTCTCTGACTACCAAGCTAAAGATTTGGGATCATAGAATCATAGAGTAGCTTGGATTGAAAAGGAGGACCTTAAGAGGTCATCTAGTTCAACCCCCCTGCCATGGGCATGGACATCTCCAACTACATCAGCTTTCTCAGAGTCCTGTCCCACTTGACTTTGTTTCCTGCAATGGGGCATCCACCACCGCCCTAGAAAACCTGTTCCAGTACCTCATAACTCTCATCATAAAAAAAAAGTTTCGTTATATCTAGTCTGAAACTACCCTCTTTTAGTTTGAAACCATTACCTCTTGTCCTATCACAACAGACCCTGCTGAAAAATTTGTCCTCATCTTTCTTAAAGGCCCCCTTTAGGGACTGGGAGGTGCTGTAAGGTCTCCTTAGAGCCATCTCTTCTCAAGGTTGAACAACACCAACTCTCTCAGCCTCTCTTCATAGGAGAAGGGCTCCAGCCCTCCAATTATCTTTGTGGCCCTCCTCTGGATATTACTTGCTTTCCTGTCTTTTCATTCAGTCAATTTTTAGCAACTGGACTGTTTCCTCTTAAAGAACATGTCTTTTAAAATGTAAAGACTCACAGAGGTTTGACTATTTTTGCTCCATTGTTAATTTATGTTTGTGAGAGTGAGCTGCCTTAAATTATGCAAGTGTTGGCCGCCTCTAGTCATGAATGTGTTTAAATAATGACAAATAATTAAGCAAGCCTGCTTCATTCTTATAAGGGGAAGTTGGTTTCTTTAATATACCTTCCACTTAGTGAAGCTGACTCTTAATACGGTTGCTGACCTTTTTAATAAGCAAAGTCCTTGACAGATATACTCTAATTATGTGTCCCCACATAGCCTAGCACATTGAAGACCCCATTTTGGAGGGTACCTAATGCATGTCTTTCAAGGAGAATAAGCAGACACTGCCTAGAGATTGACCTGGCCTGGAAGAAGAAGGGGGAATGCAGAGCTGCAGTTACGTCATTTAAGTGGTACTTGCAGGGGTCCATCACAAATCTATTCCAAATTATAGATAGGATTTAGGAAACTTAAAAAAATCAGTATCAGTCTAGGTACATGAGATTAGCAGGGATGCAGTAGCAGGTGAGACACTGTTCTAAAATATTTGCAGCAGTTCCAGTGTCTTTCAGGTGTGTGGGGAGAGACAGTCTTGCTGTCTTGTGACTGTTTGCTGCAGAGACCAACAAAGATGAAACCTTATAAATGAGCATCTCTTCATATGTGTCAAATACCATGGTGGTATCTGAGTCTGTAAAAGCTCATCAGGCTTCTCGTCTTTCTTATCTGGTGCTGGTGAAAGCTTTGGACAAGGCAGTGGCTTGCCACAGCATATTGCCTTTACAGGGAGGCTGGGACCTGAATACATGGTGGCACAAAGGTAGTTTTATATTTTCACTTGGCACACAAACTTTTATAAAAAATTAAATTATTGAATTTGGTACATTTTGACCCTTAACAAGAGATACTCCCCATGACATGTCTCTTATATAGATGCATGAACACTCTGAAGCTAAGAAATGTTGTACAAACCCAGAGAGAAAATGTTCTAAAAATTCTGCTAAATGCACTGCAGTACTCTCTGGATCTTCATCATCCTTTTCCAGCTAACTGATATCTCAGCATTACCTCTTCTTTTTTAAAAAATGCTTAATGGTCTTGGTAGGTACTTAGTATTCCAGGCTCTCCTTAAACTCCTGCTTAGGAGCTTGTGAAGAGGAGGAATGATACCAGAATTTGGGATCTTCCACACTACTCTTGAAGCATTTGTGTGAGATGTGTGGATAAAAATCCTGACTCAACTGCCAGACCAACTGGCGTTTTTCAAAGAAAGCTGTGATATACATTGGACATCCAAGTACCTTCATACCTTAGTGAGAAATATGGCTTCCTTTTTTTTCTGTGAGATTTGTATTAGTGTATTATGTATGTATGTTGTCTTATGATGATTCTTGATCAGATAACAAGAGCAATGCACCAACTTGCTTACCTTTCTTTTTGGGGAGACAGTCTGTCACCACATGGCTCCTATTGAAATAAATAGAAGCACAGCATGTATTTTCATCATGTGAGGCAAAAAACTCAGAACTGAAAATTGCAGATTATATGACCACAAGAAAAGAAAAAGCTGTTAGAATATGTGAAGTTAAAATGAGAATTTAATGGTAGTGTGCTCAGATGTTCCATGGAAAACATAGGTATTCATAAAAAATACTGCTTTCATTTGAGTCATATGAGTAGGTGTGACTGCTTAGTAGGACTGAACTGACTTTTACAAAAAATACTATGTTGAAGAACAATATGTATCTTCAAAGCTTCATAGCAGATGTAGATAACTGATGAGAGACAAGAAAGACAAGTACAAACACATCATTCAGAATAAGTGTTGTTTAGCTCATGGGGGGTGACAATGTTTCCATATCCTTTTTTTCCCCTTTTTGTATTTATTCATGTATTCATAGATACACCATATTTCACCCAGTGTTCTGTGTATACAGGTAACATCAGAATTGCCCTGCATCAAGTTCAAAACCAAAATACTTTAATATTAATTAATATATGTATAAATATATAGGTACCAGATATGTTTATATAATATAATTGCATTTGAGTTCTTTGTGTTATATAATTTTTTGCTCTGTGGACATGCATAGGGAGATTCTAGAACTAAATAGTTATTTCATGTTTACAGAGAAAGTATATGCACTGTTACTGGGATATGGAGACCCTTGGCAAATGCCTTTGTTAACAACAGTTATTAAATACTTGGAGACAAGCAGGGGATTAAATGCTTAAAGCTGTCTGAAAGGCCTTTGCCCAAAATCGTTTCTGTTAAAGAGGAAGGGCATCATGATCTGGCTTAAAAGGTAACCAAGCAACTTCAGAAAGAATTGTGCAGTAAAGAAGGAAATAGTGGGAAAAGAAGTACAAAAGAAACACAGAAATGTGTAACAGGACACAGAGCTATGAGTAGAAACAGCTGACTGTCCAAACCTGGTTTAACAAGAATCCTAAGTCACTCCTCTGTCATCACACCTCTGCCCCAGTCAGCAAGAGCAGCCTCGCTGTCAGATACCGTGAGCTGCCTGCTCTCTACCTGGCAGGCAACAGCGCGGGCTGTGACGAGCAGGGACCCACACCTCACAGGAACTCACAGGGTGCTCTCTCTCTAGTATGTGCATTAACAGCTTGCAGGGAATTGCACAAGTGCACATAAAACTAGAGTACTCACATCTCCTTACAGGGGAGTGTGCAGGTAGGGTAACCTGCACTCCCAGAAGAGTGTGTGCATTTCAGCCACGCATCCTGTGAGAAGAGGCAGATGTGCATATAATTGTGCATGTATGAGCCATTAGAGATCTTTGAGATTACTTTAGAAGGGTGTTCCAAAATCTGTAGGGGTTTATTAACAGTTTGTAGGGTCTGGTTTCATGGTTGATCAACAGATCAGTAGTAGTGATACTGATCCTGGCTGTATAGTTCACTGATTGCAGGGTAATTATGTGTAGTTTCTCATATATAGTCAGAGAAGTATGCCAGTGAAGGAACACAACCTGAAAGTGCAAGTGTACAAAGTGTGCCAACTTAGTATTGGTAGTAGGTTTATTTTATTTTATTTTATTTTATTTTATTTTATTTTATTTTATTTTATTTTATTTTATTTTATTTATTTGATAACCTTTGCAAGTCCACAACCTTGGACTTGTGTTGAAGGGGTGTTACAGAGATAATGGCTTTAAGCTCTTCTAAGCAGTGCCACAAAACATATCAAAGGGCACTCACTAGGTATGGTGGCATGGGAGATTGAGTAGTCTTTAGAAAGATAAAAAAAGTCGCTGTGCGTGTAGTCCAGCGCTGAGACTGTTGCCAAGGGGGATTGTGGTGTCTCTATCCTTAGAAGTTTTCAAGACTTGGCTGTACAGAGCTATGGCTGACCAGATCTAATGTTAGCAAATCAACAAAACATTTTGATCCACATTTGGTTGATCTGAGTGAAACTGTGCTGGTTTTCTCCTTAATAGTAGGTAAAACAGAGATGGGGAAAGAATTTAGAGGTGAGTCACCCACTGACTACCTGCAGAGAACAGCACCTGAGAGGGAAGAGATCTGTGGAGCTCTACTATGGTCAACCCAGTGTGGATTTTCATATTTAGTGTGTAAGAGAGACTGTGAAATTTACTAATGAAATTAAGGTGACAGTCAGTGTCTATGAGGGAAAGCTTGGGATTTCAGAAAGGAAGAAGTCAGCTGAGAATTTGAGGAAAAGAACTAGGATTAAATTTCATAGTGCAAAGCTCAAGATTATGGTTGGGTTGACAGTAGCGTCAGGAATTTCTGATACACGTTGGAAGCTCATCAGATGAAGATGCAATTAGTGCAGGACTTTAATTAATTATGTGGGTTTAATGTCAACTCAACTGAATCACAATAACCATCCATATGACTGCTCTTAATTCATGGTAAGTATGAACTGCATTTACCTTAGTCCCAATGAAGGAAAGCTACCTCACATTTGCTGAGCATGTTAGTGGCTGGTGTGATGTCAATGTGCAGTGATCTGTGAAAGCAGCTATAACTTCATGACAGCTATAACTTCTGTCTGAGCCCTAGTGGCATGAGATACAGTGAGCTATTAAGGTTTTGCAGCTGTGAGCAAAGGAGCATAATAAGTTCAATTAATATATTCAGTTTATTCAATATATATAAATATCTCGAAGGCAGGTGCTAAGAGTACGGTGCCAGACTCATTTCAGTGGTGGCCAGCAACAGGATAAGGCACAATGGCCATAAACTGAAATGCAAGAAATTCCACTTCAACACGAGGAAGAACTTCTTGACATTGAGGGTGGGAGAGCTCTGGAACAGGCTGCTCAGAGAGGTCATGGAGTCTCCCTCTCTGGATACCTTCCAAACCCACTTGAACACATTGCTGTGTAACTTGTTCAGGTGACCCTGCCTTGGCACAGGTGTTGGACTAGGTGATCTCCAGAGGTCCCTTCCAACCCTAACTATTCTGTGATTCTATGATTCTAGGATGTATGAAAACATATTTTCTGCAGAATTAGCACTAGTGCTACTGCATCACTCACTGATAAAACCTGGGAAGTGTGTTTGCAGTTTTGATCACCCATAAGATGGAATTGAAGGAGGTATGTACAGAGGGTGACTACTAGAACAATTAGGGGAATCAAGAGCTTGTTTTCAGGGAAGAAACTAGAAAACCATATATTGGTGAACATAATGAAGGCTGATATGACATTAGGTATTAGGAATGTAAATACTAGGGAGAGAAAGGAGCTATGTGAAAGCTAAAGGATGAGGTTATCACAAGAAGGAAAAACATGAGAACTGGACATGCATGAATAGTAGTTAAATGTAGAAAGAGCTTAAATTTTGAGATTCAAACTACTGGAATTAACGTAGTCACCAAAATCTAAATCATTAAGAAAGCACTGGGTCACTTTATCAAGGGGTACTGTATGATGATGGTTTCCCGTGTGGTAACTGGCTGAATTTGATGACCCAGGAGACACTGGATCCACTTTTCTGTTTCAATGCCATTAGTCTCAATATTATTATCAACATTATTATGTTATTACACCTGCATAAATCAACTTCAGTTAAGACTTCTCATTCTTTCTTTAATTCTTCCTATGTTTAAATAGGACATTCGGTTGAGGTAAACTCGAATTTATTTCATCATTGTCTCTTCTGTGTTGAGCTTGTGTATGAGCAAGTAATCATGCGATGTCATTTCCCCTCTACTGTTTCAGTTTTCAGTGAAATACCAAAGTTGAATGGTTACTGGCAAGGCTTTCTCTGCTTCTCCATTTCTATTCTCTATTTTGACCTTAAGCAGCTGTCAAGCTAATGGATTATGTGTTGGGTTTTTTTCTAGTTTTTCCTGGATAATGCTGTGATAGCTTTCCCCTCAGTTCTTAATTCATCAAATGCAAGTTTTCCTAATTCAAGTAATCAGACGCGGTGGTGTATACAGAACAACTGTTTTTTCCTACCGGTAAGTTCATTTTACATTTCTTTGTTTGTTTACAACAATTACACTAAATTGACTGTTGCCATATCTGCTTGAAGTTAAACGCCCACGAGGTTTTAAAACTGCTGTAAAAGCTTGATTTTTTTTTTCAATCACCTACAACTGCATTTGAAGTAAGTGGGAAGTTAAAGGAGGTTGGTACTTCTAAAAATAAAGGTTTTAATGAATGTCAGATTAAAAAAGCAGGAAACAGCATGATAACCAGGAAGTGTAGCTCACCCATGTCAACACATTACAAGATATCAGGATAACACACAGCATCTGCAAAGCACTGAACGTCAGGTTGATCTGCAGACAGGTTTCACAAGGACCAGTGGCTGACCTGAAAATATTCACCATTTTCATCATTGACAGTAAGTGTGAAATCTGTGATTGTCACACTTCTGTCATTTATATTTGATTAAGAGGTGGGGTAAGAGGGATGAAAATAAAACACTCATGTACCACTGCATAAACTGCTTAAAAGGTCTGAACTGATCTGTAAAAGATGTCTTAGTGAACAAAAGCATAACAGCACATGCAAGAAGAGGGAGGAGGACATTGCTGCAAAAGATGGGAACTATTTCCTAGAGAGCTGTTATTCTTAAAAGGATTACAAAAAAAACCAGTTGAACGTAACAAGCCATATATTGTGTCAAAATAGGTCAGCAATCTTCGGATGAATAAGCTGGTGGCAGCAAGAGGAGAAATGAGATTATTTTATCTCTATGGTGAAATAATGGGTCCATTACCAAAATGTTGTATGCTGATTTCCACACAGTATGTTTTAAATGGAACAGCTATTCACTATGTCAAACTAAACAATCCCAGGCACACACAAAAGCAAGATGTTAATTATGTATAGAACTCTCCTGGAAAAAAAGCAGTTGCAGTAACTGCAGCACTTAGAGATTTTCATCATCTCCCTGGTAAAGTTACACAGGAAGATTACTTTCTGTTTCTCATTTTCAACTTTAGCTAACTTAATGCCACCGTGTATGGATAGGTGCCTATGTTTACTTTTGGTCTGACATCAAGTAATACTGTTGACAAAGAAATTATGCAGTCCTTCTCCAATCCTCTGCATGTGTTCCCACTCACAAGTGCATAGAAATAACTTTTCCAGTGCTTATTTTTTTTTGTTTGCTTCCTTAGTTATCAGGTTTTCTAGTCATCTTCTTTTCTATGTCTTGTTATAGTTTTGAGCATCTTGAAAGGAATCTTGAATTTTGTTTTCTTTTTTACCAGTAAGTTTTCGAAGAAACATCTGAAGGACATAGTTTTCATAAGTTATTATTACTGTTAAGATTCAATCTGTTTTTTCTTTGTTCGTTTGTTTTCCAGTGTATAACTAAGATGTTTGTCAGCTTGTGATTGTTTTTCTAGCAATTCATCGTTTATATTGTTCTTAAAGTATTAGAACACATTTTTTCATCTAAGAAACTCTGATAAACTGGCACCAAAAAATTATGTTAAAATTTCATTTCTGACAATAGTAATTGAAAAATTTTTTAAAACTTTAAAACACCTCTCAAATACACGTTGTTTTCATCCTCACACACTGCATAATTTATAGCTTGAAAAAGCTATAAATTCCTTTTGAGTTACCACTTTTGATATTAATTTTTTTTAATCGGGAAATAAAATTCGTCTGTCTTCACTGAATGAGGTATTGAATACTTAAGCTGACAAATGTTTGTTTCCTTAAATTAAAAATTCAATATTTTGATTCTGTGTGCTAGGCATAAGCTTTATTCATGTCAATAAACTTTACGTGATTTATGGTAGTGGACCTGACAGATCTATTGACTATGTCATCTAAAATGAGTAAATAAGAGGTTTGGGAATTGTTTTAGTGCCAATTGAAATAAGTTCATTTTGAAGCAAAGTAATTGATTCTCCTTCTTTTCCATCTCTCAAAATAACTTTTCTGACTTGTATTGCTTGCTTTTTTAAAGACTTAGCAAAGATTCCACAGTAAGTTATAGGGGCATTTTTGTGTTTAGTTTTGTGTAGTTTTGCTGTGGTGCTTCAGTAGTTTCTATGTATTGGAAGTTAAACCTGGGAGATTTCAAGACATACATATCTGTTCCTGTGACAAAATAGAGTCTGGTGTCAGTGCTGCCATCTCCACATGTTAAATAAATAAAAGTTATAATAATGTCTTTGTTCTCAAGTTTTTCTCTATAGACATATGAGAGTAGAATCCCTTCTTACTTCAGTAAAGATCTTTATATCCACAGAACTGCTGTAGGTCTTAAATTTTAAGAGATCAAATGCACTGGGCTGGATCGTAAGTGTTCAAGGCACCAGACCTGTGATCCCAGTGAGAAAGGCACACAGACTATGTAAGGTATTGATTAAAATACCCTTTATTTGAGCAAGCACAAGAAGGAAAGAGAGGGTAGATGGAGTTACGCTCCTTCAGATGCTGAGAACCTGAACTGTACAACATGAGATGCAGATTCTGACTGTGGAGAGGTTACCCAGTATTCCTCTCTTTTGAGCTGTTAAAGGATTTTCTGAAAAGGAAACATTTCCATTCACTGTTTCTGCTGTAAGACAAAAGTGACAACCGTGAGAACTTGCTGATGCGCTATTAGATAAAGCCGAGGCCACAGAGGTGGCACCACCACTGCTACAGAGTGGGAGCTGCCTGCAGGCTCCGTGGTTGTGATAAGTTGGCTGAGCTGGCTGAGGTTATCCTGCGGCCAAGGGACATGCTAAGCAGACCATGTGCCTGTTCAGCCTAACTGCTATGTGGATTGCCAGCTCTACAGATCTGCTAGTTGCTTACAGAAATATTGCATTGCAATGCACAGTATCACAGTCTGCATTCTTAAATGTGTGACTGCACCACTCTTCTCCATTCCATCAACCCTTGTCTGAAATTTTAGCTGAAATTTTCAATCCCTTCTATGCATTCCCATGGAACACTGTCAGAGGTTGTTCCACTTGAAAGTTTCTTGGTCTTTGTCAAACAGCATCCAGTTGTGTGTTCAAGATTGCCTTTGCTTGTTTCTTTTGGGAAAACTGATTTCACCAGTAGAATGCCTTACAGGGTCAAAAATGGATGCTGCTATTTTTATGTAGCACTGAAATTGGAGTGTGACCTCCTGTGAAATGCAGCCATCAGAGTAGTTTTATTTCTGGTGATTCTGAACAATAGTTCTATCTATTTCTTATTTCAACCAAATCTTGAAGCAAATTGCAGTAAGAGATTGAGGTGGCAGGTCAGTTCTGTCTGATGGGTGCCGTGAAAATTATTCCTCTTAGTGATCCTCCAAAATTAGTGATTCAGGTTCTGCAAAAGTAGTGCCATCAACAAGTCAACAGCAGTCTGAAAATAGCATGTCTAGAAATAGAATGCTTTGTAGTTTCAGAAAAGAAACTTCCTTACAAGATGCAGGACTGTAATTTTCAGGAAGCATTTTTGGCAAAGATGTTGCATATTAAAGACTAAGATAATGATTCTAGTGATGATATATTATTCCTTTTTTAGCATTAATTTTGATGCCCTAATCAGTTTCCAGAAAGCATCCAGAGAAAATGTTTTCCATGAATTTAACTTCAACCACACATATTTTATATATATATATGTATATGTATATATATATATAATACATAAAAGAGGATTTGACAGAAGGATATCTGTATTATGCATAGGCCTTGTTAATAACTTTGTATTTTTTCTACCCTAGCTATTTCTAGAGTTTGTAAAATTGCATATCTATGAGTTTCGTTACAACTGTATGTTGGATCAATTTATAATTACTGAAAATATAGGCAATTGAATTGTTATTTTCAAATCTTTAGACTTTTTACCTTTACTCTTGTGCTAACAGTATGTACAGGGTAATTGTTGGACTCATGCATGAGTGAAAATGCTTGAAAATGCAGGAATAAATCTGCTGACAGTAGACTCCTACATTAGATTTCAACAGCAGCAGTGATGTCCCAAGAATGCAGATGAGTAAGTCAAAAGTGTCAGAGAGTGAAAATTAGGGAGTATAAATTAGGAGCATAATCTGGATTCTTTTGAGTTTTTGGTTAATTGATGTCTAATAAAAAAAATGGGTCTCTTTCATGAAATACCAGCATCTTATTGTTATTGGCTGTCTAGAAACCATAGTGTCCCAGACTGTGATAGAGCACATACTTCAGTGGTTGGTCAATAACTTGGTTTTTAAACTAGCCTGAGCATTCTATTATACATGATTTCCTACTCAAGAGCCAAATTCTAAATACTTTCTATTTGATTTTTCTTTGCCAGTATTTTATATACAGCTGCATATTAGGGCTCATTTCCTGTTCTGTTTTCCTGAGGATAAATTATGAGTTGAAAATGGTAATAATGTTGATTGCATTGGTGGGCTACAATGTTATCCTTCTACACACTCATGGGCCCATGCTGGATGACTACAGCAAATTTATGTATGCAATGGCACCTCTTAGAAGGTAGGTGGACAACTCCAGTCATTCTGAAATTAAATACTACCTATGGCACTTCTTATATCATGAAACAGATTTTTTTTTCCTATGTGTTTAGCTATGTACGTAAAATTATTGTCATGCTGCAGTTAGTGTATGATTTAATGTCACACCTCAGCGCATTAGAAAAAAAACAATAAGCCTGGATAAGGCCTTTAAATCAAATACTGTAGGAAGTAGAGTATGGTTTAATAGTCATTTTTTGTAATAAAGGGCATTACAAAGAATTCATCATCAATGTTGTTAGGGCCTCACACTGTACATCATTACAGCTGTTAAAGCACATTTGCTGCAAGCCCAATAAAATCAACTTCTTCAGAACTAGTACATAGTCTTAAATCTTTACAAATGCAGTCTTAGCTATTGAAAAAATTGGTAGACTAACAGTTGCTTTTTGTTTTTTTTGGTTTTTTTCCCTGTACTTGTGAATTGATATGTTAAGATTCCATGAGAAATTGCTGAAATCTTTGTTACAGGTGATAATATACAAGACCAAACTTATGACTCCAGTTCCAACTGTTGTAAAATAATTTTTGGACACATGTATTTGCTACCTCATTTTCAAGGCAATTCTTTTCTGTGTAGGCTGTGTGGCATATGCCACACCAGAGGGTCTGAATATTCGGAGTAGAGTTTCGGTATAATTCTTCCCCTGCTGTAACAATCATGGAAAAAGATCTGAATTAAAAAAAAAAAAAAAAAGTGTAGTTTTCTTTGCACCTAAAAGATTAAATTAACAAATGCAGGTCTCTGTTTCCATTGCATTAGTGGAAGGGATATCTGTGGGATGGTACGGAGAACCATGGAATGGTTTAGACTAAGCAGCTTTGATTTTGCCAGTCAAGCTCTCTGTTGGTATTTTCCCTCCTAAATTTCTCACCAAGGTTCTTCTTCTAGTGGCCTCAGAGGAGAGCTCTAGCGTCTTTTGCTAAAGTAGAGTTTCTAATAAACTCTGTACTATATCTACTTTCTGCCTCCTGTAATTCTCAGGTGAAAAGGTCTCTTGGGAGTTAGGTGCCTTGGTTTCTGTTTCTCTGTATTCATTGGATTTGGTCAAGCTCTCTATTATGGAATAGTGTTGTTTCATTAAAAATCTCTTTTTATTCTGCCTGTATAGAACAAGCCCCAAATGCTCTCCCTTTGTAAGCAAGCAAGGATACTGTTTTTACTAAATCCTCATTTTATTATTGGACTTCAAAATGTAGGCACATTTGCACAGAATGTAGTAGAAGTAATTCAAGCTACATAATATAAGTAATGATATTTCATCAAGTAATAAAGCGTATAATATTTAAATGGTCTTAGTTTGCATACTCGCAAGTAGTATCAATTGTGGTCTTATTTTTGTGCTTGAAGAAACATTGGTTTAACTTTTGAGCAGCCTGCTTTACTTATGTTTTTATTTCGTAGGCCAGGAATATTGAAAGACCTGAAGACAATGGGCTCAATTTCCTTGTTCATATTCTTTATCACATTACTGGTTTTGGGTAGACAGGTAAGATGCATGATTCTCTTCCTCTGCCTCAGTCGACACAGTGCCAGCTGCCACGTGCAGCCTATCACCTTCCCAAAGAAACACCTCTATTCTGTTCAGTCCTGTACCCTTGCAAGGGAGTGTCAGAAGCATCTGTAAAGCTATTTTATTTATTACCTTCCAATTTGTCCTCAAAACTCACCAATAACTGTCATTGAGACATTATGCTGATAGTGTACTGTGACTGTTGCTTGTCACTCTGACCAATATTGTCTCGTAGCTTCCTGGTTTGCTCCCATCTGTCTGCATCCATCTGCTGTCTCCCCCAGTTGCTTAATTACAAGCTATTTTCTTCGCAGTTATTACAATTTGATGCAGACACAGAAACAATGTAGCGTGCACACATAACTGTACCACATGCTGAGGCCACGGTTACACTAAAACTGTGAGCCAACAGGAAACTACTCTTTTTGTTACCCAGTTGTGCTTTTTCAGAACAAATCTGATGTCAGTGGTCTTACCTGTACTAAGCTAAGGGAAGATGCAAGAGCACTTATTTCTCTAAATCCTCGGGCCTGTCCATGATTGTCACAGGTGGAGTGGAAGGCTTAGACAAAGTTATTAAAAAGCAAAGCCTTACCAGTGAGTCTTGAGGTAGAGAAAGGACTCCCTTGCTTTCTAAACCTCTCCTCAGAGAGGAGTCTAGGTGCCGCTAAACCCAGTCTTAACCTTGGATTATGTTAATGGTTTAAATTTAAGGAATTATAGATGTATAATTGAACAACTTTTGTCCTGCAGGTTTTAATGATTGGCAAAATGAGAATATTTATATAAAATAAATTATTTATTTTATACAAATGATCAGACAAAAGATCTTAATGAGAACTATTTACTACACAATATAAACTCTAAATTCTACTTGTAGAGTAGAATATAGCATAAAGTAGTATAGTGCACTGTAACAAAGTAATTATTGAAGCAGTTCTAGTAAAGCTAGCAAAAAGAAATAATTATTAAATAGAGATCTGATATAACTCTCCCATACCAACGCTCCTGGGAAGATCTCTTTCTCTCAACCTTGAGGAGTATCCTTGGGAGGTGTCCCCAGCCCAAGACAACACCCTGGCTCCAGCAGTTGATCTTGCATGATAGCTTGATTGATAGCTTGGTTGTATTTTAGGTCTTCTCAGGGTGGGTTTATCCTGACACAATGATCCATGGCTAAAAGCTGCAATTCCAGCCCATTGTGCCAGAAAGGATACAGTGCACATGACAGGGCTGGGAGATGGAAGAGACAATCCATGAGAGATTTCACGAGCAACCTATCCCAGACTGTTCATAAATCATTTATTTACATTACAGTTTCTTGAAATGTAATGACTGTCATTTAAATTGCCATGCAGGCCCTGCAGGTTACTACACAAAAATTTGTTTGGCAGCTTCTGCAGTATCTGCTGTAGCAGAGAACATCCTTCTGGAGTTAGAAATAACATCCTTCATCTGCCTTGCTCCCAGCACAGCATTAATTTGCGCATTTGGTGATGGTAACAGAGAGTGGGGCTGGAGCACAGCTACTTCCACTCAGAAAGAGGGAAAAGTGCTTCTTTGCACCAGTTGAGAATCTTTAGTCCCTGTCAACCAAAGTGTCAGATGGAGATGATGGGCACAACATCAAAAAAAAAAAAAAGAAGAGAAAGACTATCTTCACTGGAAAGGAGAGATTTCTTTGTGGGTTCAGTCACATCAAGAAGAAAGTTTGTTTTGTGTACAACTACAGGTATTCTCTGTCACGGCAACTGAGAAATGATGCTGTAATGGAAAAAGTCTTCATTTTTAGAGCTGTAGGTTCAGAATCCTTGTCATGATACCACTTATTTGTAACTTATCAGTGTTTTGCCCTTGATTTTTCCTACTAATTTATTCTCCCTTAAAGAAGGAGAAAAAACCCTGTGTTTTCAAACACTCTCAAGAAAAGTACAAATATTGCTAGAAAATGTTATGGACTAATTTTCGTACGTACCTGGAGTGAGACATGCCATTTTAAATTATTGTCGATGTACTGCTGATGTGCTAATCGGTAGCAAATGCTTGGAAAATGAAAAGGGGAGGAAATCAACCTGCAAAGAGTGACCCTTCCAGGAGCATATACTTCCAACCTTCTGCTAGTTGGCATTCCTATGTCAGTGTTTAACAGCTACTGGCTGCTCTGCCTTCTGTTTCAATGTCTGATCCCTTTTTAACCCATTTTATCTTCCTGATCTTCTCAACACTGATGATGAATTTCACAGTTTGATAAAAAGTCATGTGACAGTGTCTGTCTTTCTGTTTTTAAACTTTCTGTTTGCTACTTTCACTGAGTGGCACTTGCAGGGCACTTACAGGGCAGTGTAGGCGAAGGGAAATTCTTCCTTACCCGTTTTCCACAGAGGGTAAAATATAAGTAATTTCTCTGTTATTGCATTTTTCTACCTGCAGATAATATGTGTTTTCTTTTGATATCTACTTTTTAAAAAAATGCTAAAGATCATAGCCACTGATGAAAGGAGTGGCTTTTACATTTCTCTTAAGCTGCCATTGTCCCCAGAGTGAGTAAACAAATCGTTCATCCAAACAAAAAGTCAATGCTTTCCTACAAGCCTGGCTCAGTGAACCTGCTCACCATATGTCAGTCTGTCCTGATGCAAAAGCAGAGGTGGGGAATATTTGCCTCTGGTTCAATGGGGATGAAGAGAGGGAGAGTTAGTATTTCATTACAAGTTTTATGAGCCAACTTAATTCTCAGGTTCAACCAAAACTTTTAGCTGCACAGCACAGTATCCCTGTTGGAAGAAGTAGGCCTTCCATCAGCTGCTCATTCTTATCCTTGTGTCTTCTTATTTGTACTGGCACAGCTCGCTGTGGAGCTGTATTCTACACCAAAACAGGGAAATGATCAGGCTTAAAAATTAACCCTGGAGAAATGGTTGGTTTTTAGCCAGATCTATTTCCAGGGTTTATGACGTGGCTGCAACAGTGCTTGTGCCAGAAAAATGAGCATACGATGGAAGTGAGGCGGAGAAAGTAGAACTGCTTTTTTTAATGGTCGTGCCAGGATAAGCTGCAATCATTTCCTGACACTGAGACCAAATGACTCATTTCATTTCATGTATACACCTAGAGTTATTTGAAAATAGGCTGGCGACAGGCAGACGATATGTTGGGAATGGTGGCTCTTGCACCCTGCCCAGAAGATTGCATACTGGTGTGGGCTTGACTGTGTAAGAAGTGTGCTCACATTTAAACACTATTGAGCATTAAATATCTCTTATGACCTGCTTTGAATTACCAGTATTGACATAGCCTATGAATTCCTTTCTCAACAGTACCTAAAATATTACATATCCCAATACTCTGTAGGCTGGCTGTGTATTTTTTTCATTATTGATTATATTGTGTTTATCCACACTGCATTTCATTGGCTGTTTTACTGCTGAGATGCTTATGACAACTTTCTGCAGTTGTGAAAACACTTGTATACTCTATTCTGTTTTTTAGTGAGCTTTTTTTCTGTGA
This sequence comes from Lophotriccus pileatus, assembly GCA_035583135.1. Lineage (NCBI taxonomy): Eukaryota > Metazoa > Chordata > Aves > Passeriformes > Tyrannidae > Lophotriccus > Lophotriccus pileatus. Next base: position 80,122,115 of record JAWWES010000081.1, on the reverse strand, counting down.
AGGGATCCTTCTCTTCTTGGACAACATAGTCTTTTCAAGACCTTTTTCTGGAAGAATTTAATGAAAACCTATTTCAAATTTCACTCCAAGTCACATGACCTTTAACTTCTTTGTAACAGATGGAGGCATGTTTACAGAAGAGGTGTCAGCTCCTCTAATTGTATCACCTTTAGCTGTATGTCTATATAGCTCTTTTCCTTATCATTGTTTTCTTACAAAGTACCTTGTTCTATTGTTCCACCTCTTTTTCAAAGATTTGCATTATATCCTTGCCATTTTTTGTCAGTTCTCTGACACTATATCTGTTTTGAATGACCACACTATCCCCCACAAATTTCATGTCATGCAAATAAAAAAATTCCCACAATTCAAAGTAAGTTAATAATCTATTGCTTTTTTGGTTTTGAAAGTCTGATTATGAATTTTGAAAAATGATATGTTGACTTTTCTAATTTCAAAGGAAACTGTAGAATATATTCTGATTTCTTTTTTCTGATTTCTGAATTCTCTTTGCCCTTTTTTTAGCAGACTAAACTTCATTCATTAAATAATAAACTAGTAAATGAATTATCTGTTTAATATCAGCTCATAAAAAAGAAACATCTTTTTGAAGACTTCAGCTTAGCTTTCACCTTTTCAATACAAAGTTGACACAATATGTGGATATCTAATTTCAGCAGGCATCCACTTTACTTCTGTCCATTTTTGCCAATAATTTTTACATCCCAGATTTTTATTGTATTTTTTTCTGCATGAATACAGTCAGTGGCATTTGAATTTATCATCCATGTGTATGGATATTTATACATCTAATTTTTAAATGTATAAATATCCAATATACATACAAGAAAGACATGCTAAAAAAGTGACTGCATGTATTTTGCATCATGTGGGAAGTTTTGAAAAAAAAAACCTGTTTATGACCTCAAGCTTTGTAAGAGGGATAATTGCCATTTAATAGATGCATGATGACAGAGCAACAATAAAATCATATTTTCAAGTTCCTGCAGAAGTCTGTTGTCAGATTCTCCGTTCCTTCATGTTTGTCTTTACAAGGATTTAAGTCTCTGCCTGCTCTTCATTTGCTTATAATCTGCAAATATCCTTTAGTAACGTTCAATTTTTTATTGAAAATATCCAGCTTGTTTGCTTATTTGACATTCCAAGTCCAGATTTCTGGGATACAGGATGATCCATTCTAAGATGTTAAGAACCATTTTACTTTCAGAAAAATGTTATCTTTTAGTCAGAAGAGCCAGAATATTTCTTTTGCAGTGCATTTGAGGTCTGCATTCTGTCCTTGTACCAGCACAAAGCGAGTATGTCAACAAAGAAACAAGGATTTCATATTACGGATGTTCTCTTTCAGTTTTGTAATTAAATATCTAAATAGTACCTGACCCTTGTCAACCAATTTAAAGGCAACCTGAGTATATTGCTCTCTATGCATCTCAAGGAGGCATCATTTTCCTCTTACTGTTTTTTCATCTTGCAAATATTTGGCAGATATATTTTTTTACTTCACCAGTTTTTACTTTCATTGCCTTTCAAAAGCTTGTGAAATCATTTTGATACCACCTAATTTGAACTTTCTACTCTTATCTTTGTCTGTGGTTTCAACAGAATACCTATGAATCATTATGCACCGTGACAGCCACTGTCCAGCTGGAAGGACTGCTTTCACTTCTGATGTGAATGCTTACTGATTGCTAATAACACTAACTAGCATTTTTAGGTTTTTCTATAATGAGATTGTCATTAGAATCATATTCTCCTGGTTAATAACATAGTCTTCATGGAGACTGCGTGGCAGTGTTAAACCATTAGGCTACATTGAAACAACTCTTGATTTATATCAGCTCAAATGAGGTAGGCCAGAGGAGGCTTCACTGCAGATATAATGCCATAGAATTTAGGACAAAACATTGACAACATTGAAATTAAATAGAGTTCCACAAAAATGTAATTTTATGTATTTTTATGAATTTTTCACCATCTTTTTAATGAAATTGGATCTTAAAACATACTGATATTCCAAAATTGTAACACCTTTAGATGTAGTTCCAGGTATTGTTGTTGTTGTAGATACTAAAAAGCTACTATGAAAACTCTCAGGCAAAAAGAAAAGAGGGATAAAGTATTATAGAAGGGAGTGTAAAAGCTGTCAACCAGCCAACCAAACAAACAAAAAGGAAAAAACAAACAACAAAACCAAAACTCAGTTGGGTTGGTCCAACTGATTGGGCCATTTTTGATAGTCTGATCATTATCTGATAAACTGGACATACATAATATGAGTAGGCTGTTTTCTTTTTACCAAGCTGATGGCATGACGATTTCAAGTTGGTAAAAGTTAGGGTCTTCTTGAAGTGCCCATTATGACATTCTACACTTACAAAACCATATTAAGTTAGTTACAAAACTAAATTGTTTTGATTACAGTGTTTGATTTCTGGAATGAATCTTCTGAAGCCAGAGAGTAAATAAATAAATCTTCCATTGTTTAAGGCACCTTGCAACTTTTTTTTTTCTTCCCTGGGCCTTTTTGTTGGGTTTGATGAAATGCATGTCACAATAGTGCATGCTTGGGGGTTGATTTCTGGGGCATCTGGAATTGTACTTGAGTGGCCAAATAATAGCCTTGTAGGGGTTTTGTACTGTGCTTATTTTGTCTCTTAAACCTGTACTCCAGCAGGACAAGATGCCTATTGTTTCTTTACTTCTGTGTCCTCTTGTAACAGAATGAATATTACTGTAGGTTAGACTTCCTGTGGAAGAACAAGTTCAAAAAAGAGCGGGAGGAGATTGAAACCATGGAGAACCTAAATCGGGTGCTTCTGGAGAATGTGCTTCCAGCCCACGTAGCTGAACACTTCTTGGCAAGAAACCTGAAGAATGAGGTCAGCTGTCTCTGTATATCCTGTGCTCTGTGTAAGAAAGCAGTGTATCCTGGAAGTACACTTGATGCTATTTTGAACAGTAGGTCCATACTGCGAGATTATAGATTTACATATAGATTATAGTCATTTTCATTCTTCCTTGCCTACCTGAAAGGCTTGATTTACAGCACTGAATGCACCTTAATACCTTAAAGTAAAAAATGTGACACTGTCTTAAGTGGCAATGCACTTTGGCTATTGGAGGAAGCTAAAAAAAGGTGAGGAGTAGGAAGAATAGGATGGTTGAATCAACATGGATTTAAATTTAAATCATATACATTCAGAATTTTTTGCTCTGTGATCAGAGTGGAGGAGCAACCAGGTTCTGAATTTTCTTCTGTTGACTGGAGAGCTTGCTTATTGGAGTGAAAATTAACCTTTTCCTTGAAACAATGTATGCGTTAATTCTGCAAAGATGTTTTGAACACTGAATTACCTGTTTACTCACTGCTTATGGACCTAATCTAAGTACCAGAAAATTCACCCAAAAGATCCATCTTTACTTTGGTGGAAATTAGTTCTGCTCCTAATATTCCTTTATAGTGTTAATAAAGCAGAAAAGAATGAAAATATTAAACTATTTAAAGAGAATAACAGCTCTAGAGATCTTAAAGGCAAGAGTTTGAATTACTTTTGCATACCAAATAATTGTTTCAAAACTGATGAGAGAGGGGAGAGGGCAGCTTTAGGGATTAATTTTTGATCTCCTGTGTCAAAAAGGACAATGTCTTCCCTTTCACTGGTTTGCCTTAAGCAGTAATAATCAGTACTTCATAGCAATACTTTAGTATTCCCTGCAAATACTCATCTGGTAGCTCACATCAAATGAAAATTGCTGTGGGATTCCTTTGAATGCAGTGAAGACTTTGGCTGGAAGCCAAGTTGACTCAGCTCCAGTTCTTGTTAAGGCATTAAACACAGCAACCCATCAGGAGATTGCTTTCTCTTTTATGTGCTATTCCACCTCAGCTCCCCAGCAAAGCAACAACATCTGCTTACCTTTTTCTTGACAACTGGATTTGTCTTGTCACCCCTCAAGATTGTTAGGTTGGAATGAGCTTTATTAATTGTAATGAAGAACAGAAATTGTAATATGCTGTGCTCTCCAATACGTCATGTCAACTGAAATAAAAATGACTTGACATGATTTTAGTGGCATCCATTAAAAAGAAGACAAAACACAACCTGAAGTTGTTTCTTGTTTTGTTTCTTTAAACGCAGTTTTCAGAGAAGGAAGATCCTTTCAAACCCCTGGAAGTGTTCAGGAATATAAGTATCTGTCATGTCTGCAGGTTTGTTTCAATGTCAGCAAGGTTGAGCCTTAAAGGACATTCTGCACGTTCATGTATATACACCTAAAGGTGTTAGGGCAGATCAGGCCTTTGTGGATCAGGCTTTTCTTTTTGTGGATATATAGGTCAACAGCTACTAAACTGAAATTTGACCACATTTTCTTTAGTTGCAAACATTCGTGTTAATGTGGTTTTATGTATGTTCTTCTCTGTTTAAAAAAGATTCTGAGATTAAAGTTAAGCTAGTGGATGATTAGTCTGTTTCAAATACTACTTCCCTTAGTGTTTTATGTATGCAGCTATAGGGAGAAAAGGGAAAACAAAGTGGGCAGCTAAAGAGCAGGAAGAAGAAATGAAAGAGGGAAAAATGAGTGGATGAATGCTAACTGGGAACAAAGAGACTGTACTTTCAGATGACCAGCAAAGGTCTTTTTATGACAGGATACTCACTGTCCAATGCTGATATGCAAAAAGAAAAGTTCCTTCAGAGCAAATTGTAATAAAGATTTGTTTACCAGAACCTCCAGAGCTGGGTTTCTGCTTGTGGTCTGCATGCTGGGTACCAGACAGATTACTTTTCAGTTGAGAGAAAGATAGGAAAAAATCTAAGATGAAGAACAGGAAACAGGGCAGGATTAAATATATCTGCAGCTGGCTTGTGCAGCATTCTCCTTAATGCTGTTAGCATTCAGATTCCCTATTAGTAAGAAGTGCTCAGGAGCTTTTGTGCTGTAAGCTAACTGGCAAGCCTGCTGCTGAGCAAGAGGAATCCTGTTTTGTTAACTACAGGATGGAGGTAGTACCCTACTTAGAGCAAAAATTCTGCCCCAGAGAAGCTGACCACCATATCCTTCCAAGAGGCAGAATTGGACTACTTTGCCTTCTCTATCCCAAGAAGATCTTCAGGCACTGGAGACGAGGGGACAGAAAGAGCAACATACTTGCAGATTTTATTAAAAAGGGGGAAAAAAGGATCGAATGTAGAAGACAAGATGATTTTATTTTTGTTACAAGAAGCAAAACTGTTCCTTCCTGGAATGGCACTGCATTTAATTTTCTGATTAAACAGTTTCGAGAGTAATGTTTCAAGGGAGATATTTATAGGAAAATTAAGACACTCGATTGCCACAGCCTTTATTATTATGAATGATCAAAATAAACTAACTGGGAATGCCTTCTTAAAATTTTCTAACTTTTATTCTGACAGTCACAATTACTACTCATCTGGTAGTAAACAGTGCCATTTGTTGTTGTTTCTGTGCTGGTACTATGCTATAGAGCATTAATGGGTGTGGATATTGCCCGAGTATTAGAGAAAAAGGAAGAGGAATGGGATACTGTTGCTGAATTCCTTCACCCAAAATTGAAATCAAGTTACAGGGAAGGTGACTTAAGGAAATAGAAGGAAAGTTGAGTTAACTACAGCATGTAATCTCTGTACCTTGTTAAGGAAACTTCCTTGTCCAACCATCCAGGAGCCATTCTGGCAGTCACACTCGCACCACCTGAACTGGGACCAAAGCCCCTTCACCAGCAGGCAGCTCCAGTGAGCCAGTGGGTGCCCCTCTTGACTCCCTTCACACACCATGATCCGACAGTCAGACCAAGCTTCCTCACCAGCTCAACCCTTGGGATTCCCACAGCAGACTCTCAGACGTCTGGGTTCTTGAAACAATTAACTCTTGGTGCAACAACAGAGTAACAGCTCAAGCTGTGAACTGCCACAATATATTCCATCCCTACTGCATACAGTCATGGTGGAGCTTCAGTGATGCTCTGCTTATGGAATCCTTTGAAAATACAGACAAAATGTAGTAATAAATAATTTACCTCGCCCAGATGCTTGTGTTCCTCCCTGTCGACCATTATTGTCATGTTTGCCCAGAAACTTCCCTCACACCTGTGCTAGGATGAGTCAGTTTTCAGTCAACAGTTTTTCCATAGTTCTGCTATTTTTCAGTTTAATATTAGCAGTAGAGATCCACATCACATTCTTCCAAAAAGAAACACTGTCAATGAAATTGCAAAATCCAAGCTTTGCTAAGTAAAAAGGGAAATAATATCCAAAGCTTCTTGAAATCACAGAACAAATACTATTAACCTTTTCACCTGAGTATTGAAATCCTTTTTTTAATCAAATAATAATCTGAAGATAATTTTACATTATAATAGTTTGCAGCATCTTTTATTCCTGTGGCAACTTTTGTGTATAGATACTAAATTTCATTAAATATTAGTTTAATATTTCCTTCCTTCCTTCCTTCCTTCCTTCCTTCCTTCCTTCCTTCCTTCCTTCCTTCCTTCCTTCCTTCCTTCCTTC
>JAWWES010000081.1:80089308-80110879 GCA_035583135.1 Lophotriccus pileatus | reverse complement strand
GGATAACCCCCCGCCCCCCCCCCCCCCCCGCCTCCCAGTATTTCCAGAACTGGTTCTCTTCTTCCTGGATGTGGGTACTGAGGGAGGACACCCACTGCTTTTTGCCATGGCTTCCTGATGGGTGCTTTGAGGAGTTCCTGCCACTGCCAATTTTTGCCACAGCTCCCACATGACACCCATGACTTCTGCCATGGCAGCTGCTGCCAGCTCCCTGAGGGGTGCAAGCACCATCGCCAGCAGCTGCCACAGCCATGACAAAAAAAACTGGGAGCTTCCTTTTGTGAGCTGCACATGGCTCACAATCACCTGGTCCTAGTGCTGCTCCAGCTGTCATGTCATGTGGTCTCCACTGGGATCTGCACTGCCATCTTAGTGACATTAGGACTTCTTTTCTTCAAACTAAATACTCTTCCAGGCTTTTCTCATTTAAACCAAAGGTGACATTTTTTCTGCTGTTGTTTGGTTTTGTTTTGTTCTTTTTGTTCTTTTTTTTTTTAGTAAAATTTTTGTCTTTTTCCTCCTTCATTCAGACTCCTCCTAACTTCAAAGAACTTGTCAATATCTGTGGGGAGGGAAATAAACAAAAGGGAAGGATGGTTTTACCTCATCAGAGGTCCCACTTCCTGAACATATTGTCTTTAAACCAAGACAGAATATCATGGATAAGGGGGAGAATTCAGTGTGAAGTACCAGCTTATAAAAGTATTAGTAGAACTGACCAAAAGGGCCATGATAGTGAACAGCACCATCCTTACCCTGTTTAAAAGCAGCCTACGTGGTATTGCCATCAGCTTTAGCTGCTGTTGTCACAAGGAGTGTGTCAAGGCAGGACTCAGGTCAGTATTCCTAAGTATAGAATGGTTGAAAAAATGTGTTTGCATGGCCCTGAATGGTTTTATGACAACTCTGTAAAAATTATTTTAGAGGTTGCTAGCTGCATACATTTTTTTAAGTTTACCAATACCAAAAGATACAAGAAAATTCTAGACTGGGCTTTGCAAAACTGTATAAAGGGTTATAGAGGACTAGAGCTATAAGTGGACAATGAGGCTGACATTTGAAATATTTTACATGTACGAAACTCAAGCAAGCATACAAAATTGTACCCTTTCCTTCACAGTGTTAGACAAGGGAGAGTATTTGTGTGCTTTGTTATTCAGATAAGAGCAAAGATGACTGGTTATTTATCTTTGTAAGGGATATTCCTTATGTTTTCAGTTTCTAATTGTTTCTACTTGTGCATCTTGATATTTTTAAAAAGAAATAGACAGCTGTGATAAGCGATGAAAAGAATGATGAAATAAATTAATTCAGAGCTGGTCAAGAACCATATGTTTCAAAAATGTTTATTTCCTCATAGCAATACACAGCAGTTTCATAATGGAATATGTAACATGGAAAGTGTGAATTGAAAACAGTAAACAAATATTGGAAACTCAGAAATCCTGTAAACATGTCAAAAGTATTTGATTTCCAACCGTTATTCTCCTGTCTTGTATTTTTTCTTGCTGTGCTGCTTGCTTTTTCTTTCAGCTGCTCCTCTCGTGTTTATTTCACAGTGCCACCCACTGGCAAAACTTGCTGTCTTCTGACTTGAAATAGGTGCTGCTTAGGGCGTTCCTTTACCAGGAGTTTTGTATTCCTTGCTAGAGCAAAAAAAAGACAAAGCAAATCTGAAGTATGCTTTCTTCTCAGAGTGTTACAGAACTTGATGGGTTTGAAAGAAATGTATAGAGATACCATATTTCTGTACAGAATAAAAGTTCTCTTCTTGACATAGACGGCATGACACTTTCAAACACACTTATATCAGCAGTGTCAGTACAAGTAAAGAGTTGCTGTTTGTCAGGGCTACATCTGCAAACTGCTTAAAACAATACTGACTCCTTTAAACTGGGGAGCGTGAAGAAAACTTTATAAGAGGGGGGGGAAAAAAAAAAGTACTCGGTAATTTTAAAGTGCTTGCTGAAGGTTCCAGAGAACTCAGATGCCTTTGCTTCATGAATTGAGAAACGTTTAACTCTGCAAAGGAATACAGGTCCTAAACTGGTATTTTTGCCATCTTAATCCAACATAAGCATGGCTGAAATCTTCACTTCCCATTTTCACTTCAATTCTTCTCCACTTCCCACCACAACCTGATGATGAAAGCGTCTGATATTCATACCAGTTATAGCCACAGAAGCATCTGAACATCTATCTCCGACATAATCAATTTATACTCCAAGTGCCATTCGTAAAAGCCTCCCAGCCAGTATCTGACACTGTAATTGTTGCAACTCACTAGAGGTTTCAGTTTTCATAATTCTCTGTGATTGCCCAAAATGCTAGTGTGCCTTAAGAGGTACACAGCCCACTCTGACCTTGTCAGGCAATATCATCACCTAGATGATATTTCAGTCATTCCTCCCTTTCTGTTAGCTGAGGCACTTGATTTTTTAGACAAGCTTAGATATGCTTTTGCAGCAAGTTTTGCACAGGTACTGCTTTTTTTCAGAAGAGAGGATCATATGTTGTTTTCCATACACTTCATAGTTAGAACATTCATGTTGTAAATTACTTTATTTGGTTCCTGATTTTGGCTGAGGCCAGGCTAAGATACAGAGATAGTCTCTGTCATTCCTGTGGAACAGTATTTGATATTTCATTAAATGATTAAATACCACTTTGGAGAGAAAGAGACCGTTGGTATCACTCTCTGTTAGAGCACCTGTACTGAGAGTACTACTGTTCCAGCCTTGCCCCAACAAACATTCATGTGTGTCATGCGAGGAATGGCATAGAGTAGGATATCCCAGAATGTCTGAGTGGCCAGAACACATACCTAAGAGATATGGGTAGAAGTCTACTCAGAGGAGGAGGAATCTGAATCTGGCTCCTCAGCCCCTGCACACTGTCTGCAGGGGTGGTTCAGGAAGGATGTAAAAAATAAGAGTCCCTTTCTGCCATTGTATTTTATAGGAATGTCCCACTGCATAGCCCTGGTTTCTGGATCATGGCAGAATGTATGTCACATGCATCTCTTTGCTATTCCCTGCTAGCCAGATGGCTTCTGTGGATTCCATTCTCAGGTCCCTGTTGCTTTCTGCACATCAGATGCCATGAATTAGAAAGACCCATCCTGGTTTGGTTGTTAATGCAGAGTGTTGGCAAGGCCCAACTCCCTTTGTGCATTTATTCCCAAGCACTTGTTCTGCTTGTTATCTTTTAGGGTTTGCATGTTTTCCAAGTTTTCTGGATTTTACTTCTACAGTCACATTTTCCAGGGTTTCCAAGTGGGCTTATAGTGTTGTTGCTAGCCCTTGCTGGCATGTTACATACTAGATGAGCCAGTATTGAGATCCCTCTCCATCCTACAATCACACTTTCAATTTTGCTGCACAGATATATCCCTAGTGATGGTTTCAGTCAAGGAATTAATAGAAGTCAGTTATGATCCATTGAGGTAATTTTAGAAATCCAAACTACTGTTTTATTCAGGGTTTATTTCTCACTAGGTCTAACTTGGCTTTCCCGCTCATTAGTAGGTACAATTACAATTATAATACATTTGATGCTGGTTAACAGTAGTGCTTTTGATTTTGCCTCTTGGTTTCTTTCCCTGCTAGCAGAGTTACTCCCTTTACAGATGTAACATAGGTTAACAGACTGACTGCAAGATAAAAAAATAGCCAGAGTCTAATGAGGTACTGTACTATATTGTTCTATGCTATGCTTAAATTATTTCAATACATATTTTTATACTGCAGTTTTTTAAGAATGGTCATTTAGGAATGGTCAATCCAGCCTTCAGAGAAGGGCTTCAAATCCTTTCAGCTCATTCGTGTTAGTTTATTCTACTTTTAAGAAGCAAAGATAGCTATAAAAGTAATTTGGTTCAGCCATCAACTATTGCAGAGAGGAGAGGCCCCTTTCACTGCAAGCAGAAAAGAAATTCTTATATGTCTGTTTTCTAACTAAACCCAAAATTAGATTAGCTGACTTTTGGCATTTCTATAACTAACATTCTCCTGCTGTAAATGGTGGATAAACCCATGATGAACAGACTATTCACTGCTATGCTCACTGTTCAGCGTGGGCCAAATGCTATGTTCATTGACTTGCTATGTTGCCAGATGCACTGTGTGTCCTCGTTTGGTGGATCTTCACAGAATCACAGAATTAATTAAGCTGGGAAAAGACCTCTGTAGAAAGTGATAAGGTCTCCCTGAGCCTCCTCGTCTCCAGGCTAAACAGCTTCAGTTCCCTCAGATGCACTTCACAGGACTTGTGCTGCAGACTCTTCACCAGCTTGGTTGCCCTTCTCTTCGTTCCTAATGTTAAGTTCTGATGTTTCCCAGGTATAAACCATGGACCTGTAATAGCTGGAGTAATTGGAGCTCAAAAGCCGCAATATGATATATGGGGTAATACGGTAAATGTAGCCAGCAGGATGGACAGTACTGGTGTCTTAGATAAAATACAGGTAAGCCTTGATTTTGTGCTAGAATTTATCTTATTCTTTCGAGTTTGGTTCTTAAAAAACATCATATCATTTGTATACTAAATTAGTCTTTGTTTTGAAGCTAAGTAAAGAATTAAAAGAAAATTACAGGGAAAATGGGAGGAGAATCAAAACTTTGTCTTGACCATAAAGAGGCATACAGTGGAGGAAGTTGTGGGTTTCCTGGAAATGCATCTCTAGATTAAAAGAGATTTTGTGGATTTCTAAACTCCTAGAATACTGACTACCTTCCCTCTGAAGGACAATCCTGATGTTAGTCAAAACTGAAAATAGAATGTTAAAGCAGTGATATCTACAAACAGTTGCTTCACAAAGAAACACAGACAGTCTGAAACAAATGATGCTGTTGAACAACCTCTGTCCTAGTGGGCTTTAACCTAAAATGGCAGAATGACCTAGAGTTAGGTTCACTGACAGTTCTGTGAGAAACTGGCAACAGCAGCTCTGATGGGTGATGCTAACATCTTACTATCACTTCATTTACACAGCCTTAATATCTGTAAAAAGATAAGGAGGCTTAGGTCTATGGAAGTGAAAATAAGCTCCTGAAGTTGAGAAAAGTGCACTATGAGAAAGAGTGTTGTCCCTAGTGTCATTTGGGTATCTACAAGCTCTCTGTTTGCAGCCCTAGGTATAGAAGTGGTTACACCACATTTAATACTTGATGTAAGTGATTAGAATGGGCATCCAGCAACAGGATACTTGAAAGCTCAGGTGCTCAAACCTCACCTGAAACCATTATAAGCATTATATATATATATTATATATATAAAATACTTATACATATAAATATGGCCTTATAAGCAATATAGCAAAACCTTTATAATTGTGCAGAACATATGTCCTCTTCACACTCTGGAAGAAGATTTTGCCTTGCTTTGTTATCAACACTGGTTGTATTAATGTATTGTTGCAGGTTACAGAGGAGACGAACAACGTCCTGCAAACACTGGGATACATGAGCACTTGCAGAGGAATAATAAATGTAAAAGGAAAAGGAGAATTGAAGACATACTTTGTACATACTGAAATGACAAGATCCCTTTCACAAGGGAACGTGGCATCTTGAAGATGCTTGTACGTGTCATCAATACCATATTTTCAGGAAAGTACCACGCACTTTTTAACTACATTTTAGCCCTTAACATGCGTGCTATTTTCTGGTATGTGGCACTTATTTTAATATGGCTGCAGAATAGTCCCATGAGCCATCATTTTGCACCTTGATATTCCTATGTTCAAGGACAGTTGCGGTGTACACTATAGGACTGGAAGATTGTACTGCTACTTGCACTGTTATTCAAAGACAAGAAAAGAAGGAATAGGAATCAAAAGGAGGTAATGCGTCCTGAAAGGACTGAGAGAGATGTTAGTGACAAATGTGGGGAAAAAAGGCAATAAAGCTAGGGGTGCATACTATTTTCTGATGCATGGTGTTTTCTGGAAAATACAGTCGCTCCCCAACAGCATCCACTAATCTGGTTATTAAAGTATACAGTATTTGTAAATAAGTTTACTCTGTCCACACATGATTTGGGTGTGATAGTTGCATCTCATAGCCAGGGACACGTTGGGTGGCTTGCTGGCATTCTTTCTGAAGAGAGAACTAACAATGCTGGAATAGTTTTGTACAAACGTGTCAAATGTTTTGAAGCTATTGTCTTTTGTAAGGTTAATTCATTAAAAGTTTATATGTACTTTGTCTTACTGTTGCTGTCTCTTAGTTATGCTTCCTTCCATGGCTTCTGTCGCTCTAAACCTGCGTGTCTTTTGCTGCTGCTGCTGCTGCTTTTTATTCAGCAGTTAGATGTTGAGGCAGGCTATGGCCGGCTGTCTCAATAGTCTCCGTCAATAATATCTGCTAGACTTGCTATTGCCTTTCAGAAACTAAATCACCTCTACTGTCCTCAGTCATGGGTGGCATCCTAGGCACTTTGCAGGCATGATACAGAAGACTTACCTCAAATCTGTAAACACAAGCAAAGTGGGAGATACTGAAAACAGTAGCAGAGTTCCTATTTCACAGCTGGCCTGCAGTGCTTAAATAATAAGTAGGAGAAGCTGTACAAAGGAAGAAAAATTTTGTTTGTTTTGCACTTTGACAACCTCTTTTGCCCTTGCATGCCTTTCACTTAACCTTTGCAATGCTGGATTTCATGGGATATTTTAAGTAATTTTATTTTTCAGGATATGAGTATGAGTAAAAGATGCAAAAATTGCAGTTTTGTGGATATTCGAAATTAATTTAAATCCCACTGAATTAAGAAGTATATATAGCATTTGCAGAGTTTCATAGTAAAGCCATGTGAAAGACAGAAAAAGCAGGTAATTGTACTATCTATGCTCTTTGAAGCATAGATAGTAACAATTAATTTTCCGTAGTTGTGACTAGTACTTGAAATTAACATATTCTTATAGTCATAGCATCCTAACAAGACCAAAATTAATAAAACCATCCTACTTACAAAATAGCATATAATTACAAGATTTTTTTTCTGACTGATACAATATGAATATGTAAGTCAACTTATGAACTATTAGCTCTGGCATGCTGTTGAAATGTAAAAAGTATTGAGATTTCTCATATATATATATATATATATACACACACATTTATATAGCATTGGTGTCCTTTCAGAAGTTCTCAAAATTGTGGGTCACAGGTACATGGCATCAGACCACAGTCTTACTGAGTGTGGCACAGTTTATACACAGCAACCATCTGCCCACTAGCAAATTGGAATAACAGTAAGTTTCTAAATTCCTACATTTGCTGTAAAACAGACAATCTGAATTTTGGTCCCCTTAAGTTAGTCTAAAATCAAAATATAAGTTATTTCAGTTATGTTCACATTTTTCACCTGGAGTTGGAGACTTTTAGTCAGAAATTCTCAAGATAGGTGCTCAGTCTAGTAAAATCTCATGGAAAATATTTTTGTTGTCTTTATGATTTCTTTCTTTTAATTAATAAGATAAATATTTTCCAGTGGAATTAGAGACTTTCCAAATAGCTCACATGACAGCAAAACTAATGTCCCAGTCACTGCCTAAAGCAAGCTGTCACTTAGCTATGCTTAAGACTTCTGCTAAATCCCTCCTCACCACTTGCTATAAATTTGTCTTAGGAACACTTAAAAAAGTTATTGATCTCCTTCTTAGACTTTGAATGTACTCCAGGCCTTTAAAATCATTGTGGTATTACCACAAGTCAACACAATCACTTCTTACTGTGGATGAAAACCCTTTATGTAAAGTTGATTCTATTATACTGTCGTATATATGTGCAGCCTTCAGGTATAACCTGTACATTCAGGATTTTGCTTTCATTTGTATTCTTGCACATCATTAACAAACCTTGTACCTAGCTCAACAGACTTGTTTCTTTGATTTTTATGAAAGTTAAACAATATTTTTTTCTGTAAGCTATGAAATGCTAAAACATCTGAATGGCGGGGAGCTGACTAGTCCAATGAAATATAAAGAAAGATATATATGTGCCCTCCAAGAAAAAGTTGAAAATGCCTGTGTTCAGAGCACTCATATTTCACTGGTGCTCTTCTCTCATTTTGTAATTGCATTTGGATTCTTGCAGCAAAATCCTGCTAAAGAACAAGAAAGTGGGCAATATAATACATGAAGTATGATGCCCAAAGGTGCATACCATCCTCCCTCTAGCCTTCAGTTACTGAGCATTATTATTATCTTTTTAGTGCCAAGAAGCTATTTGTGTTTAATAAATACCTCTTGTCTTCCAATGCATTTTACATCTATTGTTTATACTGTTTTGTTTTTCCACTGTCTGGATTCTCCCACAGTTCTTGTATCCTCTTTCTCCCTCCTCCTGCTGCAATTTCAGTAACTGGATGTAACAGTACTCATGTATCAGTGTGTAACTTGAAAAACTTTTTGATAATCATACAAATAGTACTTGACATTCCAATATTCTACATCACAGTAAGGTTCATCAAGTTCTACCACTTCCATGTTGGTGACAGTTCATAGGTTGCTAGTGAACCACAGAGTGTGACTTCCAAAAGTGCAATGCAAATGCATTTCACATTGTGAGGCAGCAGCCAAAAGATCAATGTAAGAGTGATTCACTGTGCTCTGCGAAGAAGAAATTCAAATGGGAACACCTGGGAAGCCTGCTGAAATTCCTTTTTGAAGTCAGTGCTTTGCTCCAGTTAATGGATGGCTACCAAAGGTCAAGAAGAAAGATTGGACTTGCAGATATGTTTATTTTTATTAACTGTGAAAGTAATTGGGATTACCTGAAATGAATGCTATTTAGTTGCTGTTACTGCTGAGAGACAGTAGTATCTCTACTTATGTTATGTGAAAAGCATTTTTCATTCTTTTTACATTCCTTTATATTTTCTTCATTTTGTGAAATATCTACAGACCTTCCTTTTTTCCAGTGAGACACAGGTAGTTCAATCTGTTTCTAAAGCAACAGCTGTGCGTATGTGAAGGTAGAGCTGTTTCAAATGTGTCCTGCTTTGTTTTCAGAACTTCATATCAGAACAAATAATAAGCTATGTTGTCAAGCTGCTTTATATAGCAGAAGATTTACTGTTAAAAGATATGTTTATCTTGCAGTTAATATGTAGTTTTCCTTTTGGTTGTAGTTATGTGTGAATATACTTTAATTATTCATTTTCACATAGCAGATTCTCCTTCAGCTGATATAGATAACTACCCTTTAACATTTTTACATGTGGAGCCCAAACAATTTTAAGCCTAGGACTTTCTAGTTTTATTTTTAATTTCATGTCTAAAACAGCAGGATTCTGAGGAGGAAACAAATGTAGAATATATGTGCCTTAAGTAAAACATGTAATTAAAAGAGTATTTTTTGTTTCATGAAGTAATTCAGGTTTGTGTGGATTTGTCAAAAGTGATATATAAATCAACTCAAACTGGTTCGCCCTAAAGTTTACTACATATTAATTTTACGCATTTTCAAATTTAGGGGCAGAAATTATTCAAGTCAATGTAGTTTCTGATATGTCCAAATGCAAGATAAGGACATTTTATTTATGTTTGCAATTATGACAATATGAACCCTGTTATGTTGTAGGATGCTCTGTTTAAAACAAAGATTCTGCCAAGAGTTGTCTGAAGTTTTTTTTGGTGCAGCATTTTTCAAATCTATTTGTAGACATTGAGATGCTCTTCATGAAAATCTCAGTTTTGACAGGAAAAAGTGCAAGTGGAGTATTTTGAAAGGTTGACATTCCTGGACTAGAACTTTCAATGTTCACATTCCGAAACTGTGTTACAAATAGCAGTTGTTGTGAAAGTAATGTCACCTCATGTATAAAACTGTGTGTTACTCTACTTACCAAGAGGGTTACTGAACAGAATATTCATCTGAATTTGAGCAGATATCAGTCAGCTATACTGGGTTGTGTGACAAGGTTTTGGTAGCAAGGAGGGGGGACAAAGGTGGCCTCTGTAAGAAGCTGCCAGAAGCTTCCCACATGTCTGACAATGAGCCAGTGCCACTGGCTGGCCAAAGCCAAGCCCATCAACAGTGGTGGTAGCTCCTCTGGGATAAAGTACTTAGGAAGAGGACAAAAAAACCCTGCAAGAGGAGCCAAAGAGAGGAAACAACTTTGCAGACACCCAGGTCAGTAAGAAAGGACGGAGAGGAGATGTTGCAGGCACCAGAGTAGAGATTTCCCTGCAACCCATGGTGCAGACCATGGTTAAGACAGGTTGTAAACCTGCAGGCCATGGAGGTCCATGGTGGAGCAGAGAAACACCTGCAGCCCACAGACAACCTCATGCTGAAGCAGGTGAATGCCCAAAGAAGGCTGTGACTCTGTGGGAAGCCTGCGCTGGAGCAGGCTTCTGACAGGAACTGTGAGCCCAAATAGAGAGAAGCCCATGCTGGAGAAGGTTTGCTGACAGGACTTGTGACCCTGCAGGTGACCTGTGGTGGAGCAGCTTGTTCCTGATGGACTGCACTCCGTGGAAGGAGCCCCACAGTTCATGAAGAACTGCAGACCGAGAGAAGTTCATGGACGACTGTCTCCTGTGGGAGGGACCCAACGTTTCTGAAGAGCCTTCCTGTTTGAGATGAGCAGTTAATAATTAAAATATAGAAGAAATAAGCATTTCTGTGAAACAACTGGCTTGGCCCAAAGCTATGGGAATGGAAATGGGAGAGTTTTTGAGCCATTTTTGATTCAATCTTTTTCAAGGGCCATCAAATAGAACATTTTTTGCAAAGACTGTCTCTGTGGCTCAGCTGGAGGTCAGGACCACATGGCAATCTGATACATGTTGAGGTCAAACAGCTAGGATAGGAGATAGATTGCAGGCTCTCAGCTAGCAGGCTCTCAGCTCTAAGTGACATAAGTTTGAAACAGGTAGCTCAGCTTGTAGTAAGAAAATAGCTACTTGGTTTTTTTCTGTGTATCAATGACCTGTCCGGTTATATGTCATCTATCCTCTTGTGTCGATCCTGTCTCCCTTCCCCTGTTGTTGTTGTCTCTGTTGTGTCCCCTCTACCTGCTCCATTACTATTTTCTTCACATATTCCTTTTAAGAAATCTTTTTTCAAAGTTATTCCATAAGCCAGTTTGACATTTTAGAACAGTGACCATTTGAGACATTTAAGTGTGAAAAAATTGCTATAAAAATACATACCAAGATGTTCAAAACTCAGGAACCATAGCAGTGGAACCTGAAGGGGTATTACTACTCTCTAAATAGAAAGGCACATAATTGAACTTTTAAGCCTTAAGACACCAAATTCAAAGCAACTTTTAACTCTTTGTTCTTCTAGCTCTGCCGTATTTGTATGCATAATTTCCACCATACAGATTAAAATTACTTCATTGTTTACATGTTCATATTTAAGTTACTAAGGAAACAGACCGACCTTCCATGCTACTCTGTAACAGGAACGTGCACTATTAACAGTAGGATATTAGTAAAGTCTGATTGAAATTGGAACAAACGCCCCTGGGCATTCATATCCTGCTTCTAGGGAGTCTCCTAAAGTTGAGCAGAAAAAGCCTTTGTAAGTTTCAAATGAATGTAAAAGGATTTATACTTTCATTAGGAAGGGAAAAAAATAGTGAAAAACTTAGGTTTTAATTATTTTGAATGGAGGGGGGATAACAAGCATCCAACAATATTTTTAACAATCTATATTACATCCAGATGCTGTAATTCAATTAATGCCATCAATTTAATGTTAATCAAAATGAGGTACATGAGAACAGTAGGAAGAAAACAGGAGAGAAACCTTTCAGATCTGACTTCAGAGCTCTTGCCTAGCTTCGTTTGTATCTCTGGTGAACAGTTTCTTGTGGCTCTATTTATAGCTGCAGTTTCAGCTGAGCTGCTTTTTATAAATGGGCTTGCTATCTGTGCTTGGACTAAACTACAAAAAAAGTACTTGCACAGTGGCAAAGAGGTCTCTGTGTAGGAAGCTGATGTAAGACAGCTGTTGGATTTTCAATTCCACTGCTCGCTTACACTGCCCTAATTTGGCTCATGCTACAGAAAGAAGAGGATCTTAATTGGTAGAGGGACATTATTAGATAAACAGATCGAAATTGTCACAAATGTTTAAAAAAAAAAACAAACCACAGAAGTCTGCAGATTATAAATGCCTCCACTCTGCACTTGCAGAGCAGTAGTAGTCTGTCTTATTTGGTGGATTAGTGATGGGAGAGTAGCAGCTACATAGTAGGAATGAGATTTTTGTAGACCTGAATTACTGCCTCGCTCCAAAATGCCTGAAAAAATCAGTTGTGGAGATTTCTGGTACTCTGAATGTTGGGGGGTTTTAAATAAATTTTGGATGTTCAGTAAAATTCAAGATGCCTGGACCAATGCTGTTGTGAAAGTCCTAACCAAAGGATACTGGTAGCAATAATAATTGTAATGCTGTACCTACAGCACAACAGTTCTACAACTGTGGTTGCAGAAAACAAAGATAAACCCAATCAAGCCCCTCACAGATGCCTAAAGCACAGTAAGAAGCAGCACAGACATAGTTACGTGTATGTTTTAAACCAGGATATCTGTGGGGTGAACCCAGGTGCTGTCAGGGCAGAGCAGTTGTACAGTCAGTCTGAGATTTGCACACAGGAGATGCTTACTTTCAGTGCTCCCAACACAAGTGTGTGAGTTTTCCAGCTGCATTGCCTGAAATGGCTGAGCATCCCGTTAGAATCTGTGCCCGAGTGGGTGAGGAGCTGCTGGGCGGAAATTCCATGCTGCGATGTGTTTTTATTGAGCAAAATTTTTTTATTCAGCAAAAAAAGCTAGTACATTTCGGCCAAACTTTGCTCTAACCACCTTCCCCGGTTTCCAAGGACAGGAGGGACCAGGGAGTCGGCCTGAGAGCGGGCGATGCAGGAGCCGCTGCTCAAAGCCGGGACCAAAACACCCCACGCCCGAAGTGTCCCGGGATCCACATTTCAGCCTTAACACCGCTCTTCGGAAGGCGCAGAGTCCCCGAGCCCCGGGGGGCTGTTCCCGGCAGGCCGCCCATGCTGCGGGCCGGGGCCGGGCGCGGCGCCCCGCGGTTGTTGCCGGGTGACGGCGGCCGCCCCGCAGCATGGCCGGGCACGGCCCGTGGCCGCCGGGCGCGGGAGGGTCGCGGTGGGCAGAGGAGGCTCTCGGCATCGCCGCGGCCAGGAGGCGGCCTGCCCTCGCTGCCTTCTCCGCCTTCAGCTTCATCCCGCCCAGGCGGGAAGGGCCGCCGGAGCTGAGCTATTTCAACCGGGCCCCCAAGGTGAGGGGAGGGGGAACGGAGGGAGGCGGGACGGCCGGGGAGCCTCCCAGGGCTGAGGGGACAAGCCTCCCCTGTGGGTCTCTGCGCGGTGTAGAGACGTTATTCTCGGTCCCTCTGCAAGGGCTCGGCCCCCATCGTGAGGGACCTGGTCAGGCAGGTGCCTAAAATAATCACAGAATCACAGAATAGTTTGGGTTGGAAGGGACTTCAAAAATCATCCAGTTCCAACTTCCTTGCCGTGGGCAGGGACTGGAGCAGGTTACTCTGAGCTCCTTGGCCTTGAACACTTCCAAGGATGGGGTATCCACCACTTCTCTGCACCGCCTGTGCCAGTGCTTCACCACCCTCACAGTGAAAAATGTCTTCCTAATGTAGAAATGCTGCACATTAGTCTTGAGCTAAATGCCAAAATAGCAGGTTTCACCTTCAGAGGCATTTGCGAAATGTGTTTGCTACTTGTGGATGGCCAAGCAGGGTTAAGGCCTTTCACTGGCCAGCAAGAGAAGGCAGAGACGTGGTTTGTCCAGGATTGAGGACTGACAGGTCACACGGTATCAATGAAATGTGAGGCATCTTTAGGGGGAACAATAAGAAAGGCATCATCTGTCTGTTGGATTGCAGCACCTGTGGTTTTTCTGGTAACACACACTCTTGGGGACTCTTTAACAAGAAACTTCTCCGTTTCCAGTTGAGGTAAAAGGTTTTCAATGCGCATTGCACATATGCTCAGCTTTAATAATGAAAATCAATAGAGCTACTCAAAACAATAACATCATTATATGCCTGGATAACCAAATGCTTCTGAAGGTGTTACACTGACACTTAAAATGTATAAGGCAAGGAAGCTCACTCTTCACTCTCTGCTGCATTATATCACCCTTGTTCCTCATTCTCTCTGTCCTCAGGTTTAACATCAGAAATGAAAAAAAATCTTACACCTTCAGCCTCAGCTGAGCTATACTTCTTGGGTGGCAAACTTTTCTCTCTCTGAAGTGTCATATGAGACATTGAATTTAACACCCTTATCCTCAAAAAAGTTACCCTTAAAAAGTTCTGAAATGTCTATTATATTAACATAATATAGCAATATTATGGCAATATATAATTATTTAAAACAGTAAATACACCCCATATATTTATTCCAGTCCAGCCCAAGTGACAGGCTGCTGAATGTGCCAAGCACAGGGCAGTGCTGACTGGTGATTTGTAAATTTGCAGCTTGTGTGTCCCTGGGATGTGGACAGGATGCAGACCGAAGCAGAGTGCTGGGCATTAAAGGAATTAGGACAAGAGGATGCTATCTTAAGCTCTGCCAGGGGAAGTTTAGGCTGGATATTAGGAAGAAATTTTTTACAGAGAGAGTAATCAGACATTGGAATGGGCTGCCCAGGGAGGTGGTGGATTAATCACCCCTGGAGGTTTTTACGATGAGAATGGAGTGCCATGGTGTAGTAACCATGGTGATGCTGGATCAAAGGTTGGACTTGATGATCTCTGAAGTCTTTTCCAGCCCAGTTGATTCTATGATTCTATTCTAAAGATGAACAGCAAATTTCCTGCATTGACCAGGTGGCACTACTAACAGACAAATAGATTTGTAATGTCATACTCTTTCGTGCTGATTCCAGCGTCACCTTGGGAAGGTACTGTGAGCCAAAGGTGAGCGAGCACAGTTGGTGCCATGCTTAACAAAATGTGGTAGGGAGAGCACAACAAGAGTAAGGCTAGGGCAGGTCAAAGGGCTGGCATGGTGCACTTGGGGCTGGTGGACCTCACAGTCTACGCAGTCTGCACAGAATTAGCAACCATATAGTAGACCTTTTGCTTACAGTATAGTCTGCTTTCACACTCACGATGATTTGGTTTGTGGAAAATGCTGCTCCAGTGGCATGGAAACCAAACATGATAACAGCTGTTTAATAGGTTTCTTCACAGTCCAGGCCTTGGCCGCAGGGGAAGAAGCAGATTCAACCCATTCTTCTGCACAATTAAGGAATTAAATAATTTATTTGTTTTTAATTTATACAGCAAAAAAATTTTCCTTTTTTCAGTTTAAATACCTAAACCCAACTGTGTATCAGAGACTGAAGCAGAGAGAAACAGGAAAATGTGCTCAACACGTGATCAGAAGCCAAAAATTCCTGTCTTTTAATCCCTTGTCTGACAGTTGCTCCCTCCATTGGAGGCTACTACAGGCTAATGTAGCCAGTTTGCCTGATATTTCCTCATCTGAGCTGTGGAGAAAGCTATTACTTATTTTATCTATGTCTGGAATTTTACTGAATGCTTGCAAAGCACTTACCTTTAGTAGCAGTACACAGAGGATGCCCACTCTGAGCACATATTTATCGTCTGCTCTGTGTGACTCACTTGCTCAGAAGGGTTTAAGAAACAGCTCAATACCACCACCACCACCCAGGCCAACTGAGGTATCATTAACAGAACAATTATAGCCTTCTTGACTTGCCCTAAGTTGACTATTTTTGAAGGACTACACTGTAAATTGTAAGACTCAAAATATATGAATTTTTGAAAAGTTGAATTGGACACACTATATTAGAGGGGGAAAAAGCCCAACAAAATGGACCATTTTTTTTAATCAGCCATGCACAGTGGTGGATTGATGTTTAACTGAATATGGACCTTTTAATGAAGCTCATTTACATATGATAGCATATTTCAGTAAGGGATTTGCTTTTTCCTTGAAAACTCTTTTCGTTTTTGAACTTCCTTTGATTCTATTCATGACAACTTCTTGATTGGATTTCACAAATGCCTTTGTTAGCAGATCAGATCTTTAATGTTGCTTATTTGGATACACCTATATCAACAGTTATACAACTATACTCTGGCTTGGGGGATGCTATATTTTTATGCATGACATATCTATGTCATGCATACCACTGGATCACAGATTTACCACTATGGCATGTTTCAGAACTGTTCTCAATACTGCTTTAATCAGAAATTAAATTATGATTATGCTGCAGGATACCTTTGACTTTTTGATTCCAAATTAATTTAGAAACTGCCTGTTTTGCTTTTACATAATTGTGCCAGTTCATTTAACAAATATATGAACTTAAGAAGAAGAGTATTAAGTTCAGAAAATTAAAGCAAATAAAGCAGTTAAATTTCCAAAAGTTACAACAGACTGGGGCAGGGGGCGAGGGGCATGTGAAAATTGAGGTAAATTGCCACAAGGGAAATTTAAGAATGACCAGACTTAAAAAAAGGTATCATGTGTCATTAGGTAATTTTGCAAACTATTACAAAGAAATGGCCCAAACTTGCTAATAAGCTCAGTAACATAACAGTTGTCATCATCTAATACAATATGTGCACCATTTGAGTTGACTGCATATATTCTGTAATCTGTAAAGTTAAGCAATGCTGTGAATTAGCCATTTTTTCCCCTTCTCTCAAGGCAGAACATGTTTTCACCTATGACACCATTTTTAGAATACCAGAAGGTTACAACAAGTATCTTCCCCGCTGTGACAGAAAACACGCAAAAGGTCACGGTCTCAAGATTAATGAGGAGGTAATCCTTTGATAAATTTGTAATTATCTTTGTTAAAGTTGATTTTTATTTTTTTTTGAGTGGCTGGAGGCTATAGGCATTATTCTACCCTTTGTAGTGCAGCCTATATTGTAAGAAAGGAATTGGAAGAAGGACATCATTGTGCTCAGCCTGGAGGTTTAGAAGAAAGCATTAGCCCATGAAGACACCCGAATTAGCTCTTGCTCCTTGGCATCCTGATGATTTCCATGTAACAAGACATATGCAAGTTAAAGCATGGGGAAAGAGGCAAACCCTCTGTTACAGAGTTCAGGGAGAATTCTGAATGGCTGTGCCTCTCAAGAGTTGTAGTTCAGGTGCTCCTGAGCTATTCCTGTGATGCTTGAAAACTTTCTCCCCGAGAGGACTAGATTCAGAGGCCCTGATTTCACTACTGTCCTCTGACACTCATCCTCCCTACACCATCTATTCACGTTTACTGCGAGAGTCCAAGCTTCCGAAGCTGGTGAGTTTGTTATGCAAACTTACACCAGATTGCCCTGCAGGAAGGAAATTCATAGGGAGCTAGTGCAAAGGAGTGGTCAATCAGAACACCATGGACATGCCTGGAAAAAGATGGGCAAAGTATTCAAGGCCAGCAGAATCTGGGTTTGATGTGCAGCCCAATAGCTAAATACAGCCGTGGTTTTACACAGCTGCCTTCAAACCAGAAATACTATAATATATATACATAAATATATACATATATATTTTTCCATGCAGTGTCTGAATAATACATACATAAGTGTTTATACATATAGTTATATTTATATACACACACAAATACACACACACAGAGGGAGAGGCTGTCAAAAACCAAGATAAATGTAACTTCTGTGTGCTATTGGCCTCAAAATCCTAATGGGTTCATGGGACATAAAGTGATGTGTAGGCTAGGGATGGCTTGCTGCCTTCATGATTATATATGATAAGGAAGAAGGAAGAGAAAGATAAAAGTTAAAATTACGCTAATTGCTGTGTAAGAAAACTGTTGTTATTTTGTGACAAGGCCACTGCTTGTGATTTGTCTCACTAGAAGCCATATATGCCAGACATTTCAGTGTAAGTATATAGCCCTAATACCCTTCCACTCTATCAGACAGCGCAGGGAACATTAGATGCTCCCAAAGGAATCCCAGGAGTGCCCATTACCATCACCTGCTCATGCCTAGTAAATCTGTAAATCTGTGTGAGGCCAATCTGTCAACTGTAACCTGTGTGAGGTCGAAAGGCATGTCAATGACTACTCCAGTCAGAAACGAAGTTTTTTGTTTGACAAAACAAAGACAACTTACCTCCCTCACTACAAAGCTGAACCTCCAACTGGGAAATTTGTGCAGAAGGTTTAGGTGCTTTACTGAATTCTTGTGTCAACAAAACTCACTTTCCTACCAGTTTTTTTCCTAAAGATAGAATGGGCCAGAATTCATACCAGCTCTGCTGGGCAGTGCACACAAGGGATTCTGTCTGAACAGGTGTCCCTTAATCCAGCCCTTGAATTAGCATGGAGACACAGCAAATTCACACCTGTTTAATGCTACATGATCCTGCTTTATGTGATGACACCCAACACTGGCTGTAACCGTAACTAAGTGCAGGTCACGTAGTCAACTCCTCTTTAATTATCATTGTGGCCCTCACAGACTTTATATAACTATATTATAAAATATAGTAAATAAAAATACCACAATCAACATCTTTCAGTACAACATTGAAAGCAGAAAGGCTGAATCCACCACAGTACGCTGCTTTACTTGAAGTGGAAAAAAAATAAAAACTGCTGCATGTAAGCCCCTCATTTCCTGCAGAGCCTGGGAGCGCACAGGGAATTCAAGAGCACAGTCACAGATACTCGGTTTAGCTACACGCAGCACAGTAACTGCAGCGGAGTGTTTGCACAAGGCTGCCATTGCCGATTTCAAGTGTTAGCAGTGCTAGTTACACGTTGAGAAGGCGTGTAGCAGGATGCTTCCCAGCCAACTGTTGGAAAATCTGAAATCTGCTGAATGCCAGAGCCACAAAGATGAAATGCCAGTGTGCACAGTCAGTGCTGTGCTACTGAGGATGCCGAAAATTGATTCTTATTTGTTTAAAAGAAACACAAATTATTGGAATTACATGCTGCTGCCTGTGATTAGTGCTGTAAACCCTGTATTGCTAGCAAAGTCTTTCTCAGTGGTACGGAGACTTTGTCATTTCTCATTTTTCAACATTTTTCCTCAACTAGGGCAGGGGAAAAACTGTCTTAATTTTGCCGCTCTTTTTGACTTGATTTGCATTCTGGTGGGATTAAAAGTTGGTGTACTGAACAGCTTTTAATAGGATAGAGTAAGGTGGGTAGGAGAACTGGGGATGAATGGTTGTTTTGTAATAGGCTTTTCTCTTGAGGTTTCTTTAGGATTTAAAAAAAAAAAAATAGGTTTAATAGAATCTTCCCAAGAATCTCAGGTTCTGTTCATGAGTCTGGAAATGTTGAAAAAGTCTCTCAGCTGACTGCCCTGCTGAGACCCCTCCAATCTGAGATCCCACGTGCATCCTCACAGGACCCAAGTTCTGATTTGGCTCAGATTTGTGTCTGTTGTAGCAAAGAAGTAATTTGGTTGCACTTGAACTGTGGTATGTCATCTGCATTTTGATTTTCCTTTTAGACACTATTTATATTATAAGACTAGAAAACACACTGGAGACCAAGGCTTACTGTGTTAGGCAGTGCACAAATACACAAACAGCCTGATAAACCTGAGACCTTTGGCTAGGGAAAGAAAAACAAATAAATGCTGTCTTTCCCCTCTGACTCCATAGCTCCCCGTTGCTGTAGCACAGGAAGGAACTGCAAATTGCAGACACAAGTGATTGCACAGTCACTTAAAGTGCAGCTAAGAACAAGCTTAAAATAATATTTTCTTAGGTTATTTTTCATCAAGTCTACTTCCTATCATTGCAGTTATTTCAGTAATCTTACAGCTACAAGCATTTTTAGTAAAACCTTTCATTGTGCAGAATTAAAGTAGCATATGCTTTATTTCCTTCAGGGAAAGCTTGCATGGACTAGTGGTTGTTCAGAGTTTTTCTTTAGGCTTTGATTTTTTCATGCTGTGCTTTCACTGAATTGTGCAAGCAGGGTAGGTGTTCCTGTAACAGGGGACACAAATGTCTCTCATTTTTCAAATGATTCATGCGACTCACTGCACAAGAAAAATAAAAATAAAATCTGTGCTTTTCAGTAACATAGCATTTAATTTGTCAGTACTTACATGGTAACAAGTGTGTATGTATGTGTGTAAAAACTTATCAGTCCACAGCTCCACATCTTATCATCATGTAATCTAGGGACACACTAATGGTTTATTCATATACATAAAAAACTAGGGCAGAGATGGAACAGTAAGGGTGCAGATCACTGCTAAATAAATATACATCTGTATAGCAGGTGCTGTACAGTTCTTGTGAGTTATTTTGACCCTAGCCACAGCACATTTAGCATTAGAAAACTGCCAAGTTTTCTATTCAGTGATTTTCTTATGACTTTTATATTTTCACAGGAAATGGCAAGACCTGTTCCTGTGCTGTCATCTTCAGAGTATGGGAAACGTGTAAACAAGCCCTTAGAGCAGCACACCAAAGATCATGCAAGGGCTAATCACCTCCATGCAGCAATATACGGGGAAAAGCGCAGCACCCGCTAATTGGAAAAACCTCCAAGACTGGACTCATGTTAAATCTCTTGTACCTGTCATTGCCAGCAACATTTATGTAGAAAAAAAAACCATCAAAAACCAATATGGTGCTTTTGACTTTTCCTCTACATTTTAGTTAATGAAAACGATCTGAATTAAAAATAGGATGAAAGAGCACCTGTAATTCTCCTCAAGCTAATTAAAATGCATGTCTTCTTACATTCTCATAAAAACCTCATGAAGAGCAGCACCAACAAGAGCTGAACATTTTAGGCAGTAAAACTGCAACTGAGACATGTTAGGGCAAAAGCTGATTCTGCAATTCTAGGCACTGCTTCTATACAACTATTCATAGACTTAACATTTAAGCAAGCTTGTTCCTCAAGGTATCAGTGGTCACGAACTTCTTAATCCTTACGATGTTGCTACAGAATCATGAGGCATCATTTTATTTGCACAACAGCTGAAACGGAGATTCAGCTCAGAATTTTCTAAAATGGATGAGCTTACCCATAATTGGCAAATAAAGAAATTATGACTTCCAGAAGTGCTTAGCAGTTTCAGTAGTCTCCAAGTGGAAGTCAAGTTAAAAGGAACTTCTGAGTGCTTACCATCTGAATAGACAAAATCTGGGTTTAGCTGATTTCAGACGTTCATTTCACTGACTTTCACTATAGGAACTGTGTCTGACAGATTGATCTGACAAGAAAAACCATCACTGGTTCTGTATCCAATGCTGAAAAAAAAAGGAAAAAAAAGTAATACTGGCAGAACAAGCACTAAATAGAGCAAATGCCTAAACCTGCTTAAATATTTAACACCTTGTATTCTCACTGAATCCAGAACTAATATTTTAAGGTAATTTCAGGAGGAGTTTCTCCTGCATCAGTTTGGTTCTCAAGAGCCATTGATCCTGCTGTTGTTTAAAGCTGAGGAATATTGTTCAGAAAGGAACAGCAGTCAGACTGATCATGTCAAAATAAGGACTGGAAGTCCACAGCTTTGACTGACACTAGTTTTGTCAGTCACACAGAGGAAACCTATGTCATTTTTGAACATAGCAAGAC
>JAWWES010000081.1:80007284-80089208 GCA_035583135.1 Lophotriccus pileatus | reverse complement strand
AAAAACAACAAAAGCAAAAAACTTCTTAATGTGGGGCCTGGTAAGTAATAAATTAGGCACTTGTTTGGCATGGTGTGAGAAGCAGAGCACATAGAGCAGCCCCTTTGGAGAGGTGTTTGTTACTTTCATTATTCATTAACTGCAAGTTCCTCTATAGTCAATGGGCTAAGGACAAGAGGACATTAACTGCTATATTCAACAGTAAATATTTCATTAAACAAGTCCACCAGCATTAAATGAATCACAGTAAGAACAGCCAGAAGGAAGTATTTTCTAATACCAGGAACGTTTTTTCAAAAATCAGTATCAAATGTATACCAGTAAAGAATGAGATGGAATACGGCCATATTCTTGACAGGTTATTTTTAGTTTGGGACAGTCAGTACAAATTACTTCTTATAAGTAGCCTTACTATATTTACATACCATCTGTGTTTGAAAAACTATTGGAAATCAAATTTGTTTGAGAACACCACCACCTTCTGGCCTGTGTGATAAATAGGCACCACCACTTCACCCACACAGAAAAATCAAGTCATCAAAAAATACCCGAGTTATCCCATCTCATTTCTTTGCTTACGTCACCCCCTTCTCATCCTTCCTCACTTTTGAAGGCCTTTCAGAGGTGTTCCTCTGACTTCTTTTCATTCAGTTCTGAGTGGTTGACTTCTCCTTTCAGTGCTCACTGTCAAAAGAATACCCTGACAAATTCTTCTGTATTAGGGGTAAGTTCTTTATAAATGTCTCAAAAACTATTTTCTGTGTTTTCTTTCAATTTCTCTCTTGCTAGGATGACAAACTGTTAGATTACTGATGTTCTGAGCTTACTGTTACACTTTTGGAAAACATTTCATTACCTCTTGGTGCTCCCTCACCTGTCAGCATTGACATCCTACTGTAAGGGTTTTATATATGCAACAAATTATCATGAACAGAATGCACAGCATGACACAATGGAAATCGTATTCTGGATCTCAATTTTGTATCTGGTAATCTCCAGGGATTGTTGGGACAATTCACACATGCAACTCACAAATAATATTAACAGTAGCCTCAGAAGGAAAAAAGGCCATCCTCTGTTTCTATTGGTAAAATACACAGAATGTCAATGATGTAAAATTTTTTCCTTTATTGTATCAAAACATAACAGCTAAAAATCAAACTAGGCGATGCTGGGAATTCTGCTTTGCTACTCATAAATAATAAGCTAACCTGAAAACGTGTTTTACGTGACAGTTCATCAAGTATACATTATATGATCAAAACTAAAGCTATGTTGTTTTCCCTTCATCCATCTGCAAAGCAACACATTAACCCAAGTTGGGGCACACTTGTTCTGGATGAAGTGGATACTGGTTCTGGTTCTCAGTTCCAGTATTTCTACTTATACATAAAAAAGGACTGCCATAAGACATTGTTCTTCTGAGCTTCAGAGTATAGAGTTTCTGTATACTGAAGCAACTCTGGAGGGCATATATGACCCTGTTTATACAGTTTAGCTACAACTGCCACCAAAGACAAAACTACAAATACAATATACATCCAGAAAATCGGATGCCTCCACAGAGACTGTTGTGCAAGTCCATTATACTCTGGCAGCTGTTACTTTATAAAGTAAAGCAATTTTTATTAAAAGCACTCTCATTTTCTGTAAGGCATTGCTACTTATTGAACAGCATTCTACATCTGTTAAGAGCAATAAGCCAATACTGCTTGGGCAACTACTGCAAATTTTAGCTTTATGAAAGACTTGTGAAATTACACAAGCTATAAGTAAATCGCACAACGTCTTATACTAGTAGATAGCATGGCATATTCTTTACATTCAGATTGGACAGTATCCTTGAATAGTCATGTGTCTGTTTGCAGCTGTGAACTAGAATGAGTGAAATACAAGGGAAAAGCAGCACTGACTGTCTGGCACTCACATCTGTCAACCTATAATAAATACTGACACAAAACTTAAAAAAATATGATACTCTTTATTACTCTTTACATGTCAATTGCTCCAAATATTGGAAGGTTTCAAGTCAGAAGCTCAAATTATCTGAGGTGGAGTTATTTAGGAAACACCATTTTTTTTCCATGCACTGTATTTACACTCTGTAGTGCAGGAGGTGTGTGATTTAGTGGTATTCTCCAGTGTCAGTTGCTGAGTCCACACGTATGAGGAAAGATTTTTTTGTGTAGATATTCTGCCATTTTCCTGCAGTTTTCTAGACCTTCTATCTCAAAAAATGGAATCTGGAAACAAAACAAAAATGATTGCTGAAAATACCTTTTAACTGGGTAAGATAGACGTTCATTAAGCAGATGAAAAATTACATATCAAAGACTTTTCTGCTTTAAAATGAAACATTTAATCTTAAGCATATGTAAATCTGGAAATCATTGAAAAACAAAGAGTGATATCCATAAACTAAATTAAATATTATGAAGTTAGGCTTATGTAATAAGTGATTACAAATGGAAAATAAAATCTTGACAAACTAAAAGTATGTTTAAAGGTAAAAATACCCCTATTTAATTCAACAGGCAAAATAAAGATATGTTTGCTGTGAACACTTTATTTACAGTACAAATCAGTTTGGGTCTTCTTTTAACTCCTCTTTTTAAAGTCCAAATTCAAACCTTTTAAAAAAGAATTTAATTAAAAATGCCAATTCTACAGAAGTCTTACACAAGGTTTTCCTGTAAGTCAAGACATGAATTAATCACTGCAGAGATGTAATCTTTCAAGAAGCCACTATTTAACAGAAAACACAGACAGAATACACTAACTGATCCAAGGAACAAAATGGACTTCCTGTACACCTTCAAAGAGGCAAAAGCTAGGCAGAGAGAACATAATATAGCAAGGACAAGACTACATCTGCCTTAGAAATTACTTGAAACTAGTTTTAAGTATTGTAAAATAATTTTTTACATGTTTATACAGGCAGAGCAAAAGCTCTGGACTTTACCTGCACAACTTCATAACCAAGTAACTGAAGATGTCTCTGTTTAATAGCTTCTTCTCCCAACAGATTGTGGCTATTAGCACAAAATCTATTTTGACCATCAACACAGAGGGCAATTCTAAAATCAAGCATAAGTTTAGTATGAAAGAAAAACCCCCAACAGTCAGTTAGTTAATCACAAACACTGCAGTTCCTAAGAAGCATGAAACAATGTTTCCCTTCTTACTTCCTTATACCACCTAGAATCAGATTTTGCAGGATGGGAGTTCAGGACAATTTAAATCACTCAATTTAAGGGTGGGAGGCGAAAGCCTGAAGCTTAGTGAAACTAATCTGAAAAGCTTTTTTTTTTTCTCTAAACAAAAATTACCATACAAGTTATTAAGAGTTTGATATTTTTAATACTAGTATTGGTAAGCTGTTTTGAATTCTTTTAGAAGGAAAAACACACAAAAAACTTGCCTCAGCTTGAAAGCATTTCAGCAGCTACATTTATTTAACTTACTAGTTTACCTGTTGAATCTATTACAGTTAAAGTCAAAGTTAAGTTTAAGCTAAATCTGTTTAAGTTAAACCTGTATGTATGATTGGCAGCATTATGGATTGTAACTAAATTTCTTCTCCTTGGTTTCTATACCTACTGTTAAAAAATTGCTTAATTTTTAGTATGTTAAGTACATTGTGACCTTATTTACAGATGAAAACTGTTATTTAAAAAAAATAGTGAAGCCCATTCTTAGGTATTTAAGCATGGGATTTTTGAAAAAATCTATATTAGTCTCTGAGTCTTGTGAAGGTTAAGCTGGAGAAAGCATAACCTTTTCTAAGTATTTTGCTTTATTCACAGAAGTGCTGTTGCAAATACCACACAGGCAGGTTGCTTAAGCATATCTAAGGTTTCTCAAAATAACCCTTGTTTAACATATTTTTTAAACACCTATGCATTTGTTAATTAAAACCGCCAGCACTTGTAGCAAATATTCTCATTACACAGGATTCCTTACAGAAGTAAATCTGTGAACTAGCTTAAACTATGTTAAATCTATGCAAATACCCTTGATTAGAATTTAGTTTTAATTTGAAAATTAATTACAGAAGACTTAAATACATTACTAGAAACCAAATCAGGATCACTTGACTGTCAATGGGTAAAGAGACTAATTGCCTGACACCACCTAGTCCGGTGCCAAAACAATATGCAAAAAGCACAGATTATTAATTTTGTCCTTTTGCCAGTGGTTTTAGTGTGAAACCTTAACTTAGTTGAAGTCAATGAAAAAACTCCATATAAATTTTGCCAATGTTTCACCATGGATGCTCTTTGTCAATGTTAACCAACATTTTACCAACAGTTTCTTTTATTCTCTTACCGTTTGTGTACCTCTTCACGTTGGGCCACAGGCAATACAAAACCTTCCTCATCTAATTTAATCTCGATATCTAGTACACATGAAAAAACAAGTGACATTAAAGCTCATACTCTAATTCTCAGCCTCTCAGTTCATTGTTTTATAAAGTAGCTAAAATACTATCATAATTCTTTTCTTCTGAATCACAGAAGCGTGCAAAAGATATGTATAGACTTAAAACAAATCAGCGATAAATAGTAACACTTCAGCTTTTTCTAATGCTAACCAGCAAATTAGTATTCCAAATACACTAAAAACCATAATGTAGTCAAATGGCAACTTGCTGGTGTGGCTAGGGACCCCAGAATTTGAGGGCTTTGTGAAGTCTTTCTCTCTCTGCCCCCATCCTTTATTTTTCTCATTAATTCCCTAATTTTATAGATTATGTCAATTTGTAAACATGAGTTTTGGACCTAAACCCTGCCAACTTCAACACTCATGTGGAAATTGAAGGCTGAAAAATTCTGGAATCATCCCTTTCCTTTTTTTTAATTCTTTTTAAATCCCTCTGACACCCTTGGCATCCAAGAGGCCTTTTCCTCAACATCCTATTATCACCCACCCCTCCTGGGCACACATCTTTCTTCATCACTACTTTCTCTGTTTCCTTTCCTGCTTCATGAAACACTATTTTAATCACTCCTCTCCTTCAGCCCACAACCCCCCGCTGACTATATGTAGTTAAACTCTTCTTGCTGAGGGGCGAGGAGCAGGGCACAGGGCTGACCACCTTCCAGTTCTCCCTTTCTCTACTCACCACTAAAGCAGGGAGAGCAGGCAAGTGGCACTGCCTCATTTTGCTTTACATTATACAAATTCTTTGAAGGATAAGGAGCTGATAGTTAAAATACAGAATACAAGAGTTATCAGCTGTTTTCAATATGGACGGGCTGCATGAATTCCAGGAAATGCTGCTGTTCTTTTCTCCTCCTTTTCTTCTTTCTGACTATAAAAATATATTTACTTGAAGTTCCTAAGATGTTTCCTCATTTCAGACCTTCTACAGAGTTCTGTATTCCAGTTTACTTTTTTCTGTATTTGCAAAATTTAGAATGCTCACAAAGGGAATTAAAGTTTTGGCAGCATAAACTCACATTTAATTATTAATCTAAAGAAATGTTACTTACCAACGGCATAGAAATATGGTGTTGATACCTCTGATGCAAAATATATCCTTTTTTTTAGTAAATAAAGTAATCCAGTCTTCACCCTTTTAAGGAGGTGAACATCACAAGAACCGTGAGGCATGGGAAAGGCCTTTACTTGATACTTTGGAAGGAGTTTCGGACCCTACATAAGGACAGAACACCAAATCAAACAAAACAAAAAGGAGATAACATTTCTGTAATTAACTCATTAATGTAGCAAAATGAATTCTGTGCATTTCAAAGCCAAGTCTGTTGAGAGACCTACAGTCTGAAGTATGATCTGCTGGAATCACCCAAAATCCCCCAACCAACCACCAGAACATCATCACCAAGCTTCCACGCTGTCATGCTGAATATGCTCATGAGAAATGCACAACTTTTTCCATTCCTCTCCAGTCAGGCCAAGATCAAAGTGTGCCTGATTTCTTTTTGTGCTTCACAACTTCACGAGCCAAACGTAGAAACCAAATAGTTGTTGGAAAAGTATTTGGAAATACAAAAAAAGTACTTTAATACCTTAAGAGCTAAGTCAGTTCTGTCAAACACACAAATATATCAAGTCAATCAATCAGGTAGAAATGGTTCATCACTTGTGGTTTCATGTGTACTGTACCTCATAAAATGGGCACTCCAGGGTGACAGTCAGGAAAAGCTGGGTTAGCTGGGAGGTAACAACTCTGTTCAAGCCAGGTGGCTGAGCTGAAACAACAACATTTGGGCTTTCAGGTGTACCTTCAACAAAGTATCTTTACACAAGCCACCATACAGAAGTCAGGAAAAGCTATTCAGTTTAATATGCAGAGAAGCTACCTGATCATTACAATTCTTGGTAATGGTTTGAATGAACACAAAGATCAGTGTGAAATGACAGAATTAGAAAAATGAGGGAATTATTTACAGAAATATAAACATAAAAAAATATACAACTAGCAAGATCTTAGTTAAAACTGTCATATTCTTTCACCAAAAAAAAAAATGAGGATCCGAGACATACAGGACATTCTACAGAGAACAAGTTTGAGTTGAGGTCTTGGATAAATATCCCCTTCCAATAATCCCTTCTCCCCAAGTTATAATACCAGAATTTCATTGTTTCACTTTTTTTTTTTTTTTTATCCGCAAGTAGTTTTAATCCACAACTAATTTCTGTCATAAAAATACCTTAAGGTATTTTATGTTAACAAAAAATTAAGTAACCAAAATTTCTTATCACCTTGAAAACTTGACCCTGATTTTATTAACAGAGCAATCTTAGCTGAGATCTTAAGAAGTCACTCACCGTTCTAGCACAGCTTATCTCTCTCTATAATGACGATAAAAATGCTTTACTATCTAACACAGAATTCCTTAAAATGTTGTGTTGTTCATAATAGGTTTGTGTCCAAAAGTATTGGAATTTGCAATAATTAGAGCCAAGGACAGGCTATCACATGGGAGATGTTCTAGCAGCCTGTATGAGACAAATGACAAACATGGGGAAAACCAGGTCACTATTTTCTAGAAAAACTGAAGGATTAACTGAAATGAATTTTTAAAGGGAATTCAAGTCTCTGTTTAAGATTGTACAGTCAAATTTTCAAACTTGTCTAAATGATATAACATGGAAGACAACTGTAACTGTGACAAGGAGGCATCACTCTTTAGCCTCCTTATCACTATTCTCTTAAATCACTTAAAGTCACATCACAGAAAATTCTGAGTTGGAAGGGACCCACAAGGATCATCAGCTCATTGCTGATTTGACAGAGGGTGATAAAAAAATGTGTGTTTGACAAGAGACAAACCACACAGTAGAAAGAAATGTGAAACATCCCTAGAGAAACACTGCTCCTTACCTTGAAGCTTTTGCAGAAAATAGGGACTAAATATTTTTGGCAGAAAATTTAGTGGATAACGTTGAATAAGGACACACGAGTGTAGCAGGTTCAGCAAGGTGTGAGGCTGAAAGTGACTAAGCCGAGTGTGCAGTACAGTTTCAAGCTTCCTAAACAAGGAAGAAGCACTTGGAGGCAGATAGTTAAGAGTCCCAAATGGTATAATATACCCAGCAATCTGGTCGGTGGTGAGTCTGTCAGCACTGGAAATGAAACTTTCTGCCACTGCATCAAAGATGGGCTTTGAAAGGATCACCTTTTTGCAGCAATACTGCATGACTTTGCAGACTGTTTGAGGATGCATGGTAAGGATGGATTCAGGGACATGCGTTTCCAGTGCCTCTGTAAAACTCTGTTCACGATGTCCAAAGTATAGGAAGGCGTCCAGGACATTTACCAGTTCATAATCCGTGAAATACGGAACATGCTTAGCAGAATGTTTACATAATGCAGTAACTAAGGCAACTGTCTGAGTCTGACAAAGAACCACCAGTGAATTCAGTATTACACTTGCAAAGTTTGGGCTTAGCTGGGAAACTGCAGGTAAAGTGACACTGTTTAGTCTGTTTAGCAAGTTTTGGTATTGTTTCCTTTTCCTGGCAGTCACCTGCAGTATTTTATAAACCATCACTATTTCCCTTGTACTCCACTTCTCAATGTCTTTTTCTTGCATGTGGTTCACAATTTGTTCCAGCATCGCACAGTTTGGGCTTTCCATCTCAAGCAAACTCTCTCCAAGAGCACACAGATTTTCAACAGTCAACTGTCCCTTACCAAGCCTCTCCTCGCTCTCTGAAAGCAAGCTTGCCATCAATGTGCTCTGCGGATCTATTTGTAGCGTTACCAAAGCCTGCAATGCATTCAGCAGCCCACTGTTTGACAGTTTTGAAGACTCAAATTCAAATTGCAAGCACAATGCCCTGAAAACTTCATTCTCCAACACTCCAGGGTTTTTCAGACCACTGTCATCCACTTCAACTTCAGAAATCCTTTGCAGGGCTCCTGAGGCCATAGTATCAGACATGACTTCTAGAGAGCTAAGAAAGTCAAAAATCTCTTTTGATGTACAAAGGGTGTTCAATTTCTTGAAAAATAGTTGTTCATCCATCCACACATTATTAGACTTGGTACAGTTCTCAGTTTCTCCACAAAGACGTATAGTTTCGTAAAGTGACTGCAGCCACAGTTGTACATGGTTTTTTCTACAAAACATATACTGAGATTTATCTTTGATACATAGCATCCTCATGGCTACAGAGCTACAGTACTGGGGCTTTTGCTGCCCCCTGATGAAGCTCAGCCTCTTGCTTAGGGTCATCAAAACAGATCTGCTTGCTGACGTGCTAGATGAATAAAACTGGAAACTTTTTTGGCTAATCAAAGCCATATTGGATCAAATGGGTTCTGAAATAACACCTAGAGGAAGAAAAGTACACGTAAATATATAGTTTGGGAAACAGCACTAGTATCACTAAAATGCAGCCAAAAAAACAAACAAAAAAAACCAACACGCTTTTGGCGGCTGGAGAGGGCTGGGACGATCCCTCTGCCACGATCACCAGCGCAAGGCAACGCAAAGAAAAACTGCCGGGAAGCCGCGAGACCTGCGTGACAGGCTGCAGCACATCTCTGCCCCTTGTTTCCCCAAGGACACTTCGGGAGGGGAGCGGGAAACAGACACGGACATTTCCCCGAGCAGGAACCGTGGGTCAGCGCTTCGCCCTCCAGCCCTGCGGCCGGGGCGCTGGGCGACTCTGACACGGGCGGGGCGGCACCGGCGGGGCTCCTCCATCGGGTTCCTCCATCCCTCTCCGCCTCACAGCCCCAGCGTCCCTCCCGCAGCCCCAGCGCCTACTGCTACTGCTGCTCCTGCCAAGGAACGGGGCCGCGCTCCCTCCGTCCCGGGGGCACGGCAGGCAGGAGTGCCGGGAGCGCCGCTGGAGCCTCACCTCCGCCGCCATGACGGCCCGCGCGGGGCCTGCCGGGATTTTCCGGCGCTCTCCCGGCGGCACCTCCGGGTGCCGGCAGCGTCCCCGCCCCGCCCCCTCCCGGGCGCTGCGCTGCGCTCGCCCCGCCCGGCTCAGCCCGCCCCGCCCCGGCTCGTCTCGGCCCCGTCCCCCGTGCCGCTGCACCCGGCTCGGCGCGGCACTGCCAGGACGGGCGCGGAGCGCGGGCTGCCACTTTGCCTCGGGAGTGGGATTTGTGGATCGCGTCCTCCAGCGCAAGTACTCCCGTATCCCGCTGCGGGGGATAGCGGGCGCCGGGCGGGGCTAGTGCGCGGTGGGGTTTATGTCTGTCTTGGCGGTAGAGTGAGAGTGATTCTGAGCAAGTCACCAGCTGTTGAAAAAGGGGCTTGGGAATGGCGTTTATGTCTCTGAAGGCACGGTCCCACAGCCCGGTTCAAAGCCACACATGAGAATGTAAAACCACTGATTGCACTGAAGTTTCTTGCTTTTTTTATCGGGTCCGTGGCCACTTAGTTGGACACGTTTGACAGAGCAGGTTCACGACGTGCGTGGTCTGGCCTTGCAGTGCAGCCGCGTGATTGCCGGGGCCAGCACGTGTCGTGCAGTGGCATTCACGGGTGGCTTGTTGTGTGTTGACTTACGGGGCTGATGGACTCCCTGCTAATCTTTTGTGGACTCTTAGCTTTTTTGACTTTTTCGAACACTGAATCACATGAGCTACAGTTTGGAATTTCATCCTTAGTTTCACGTTAAGCCCTGCTTTGATCCAGCAAATCCCAGGTTGTTTTCTCGGCTTAAACATTGTTTTTTTTAAATGTGCAGCTACCAGCACAACATATTAAAGGCTGTTGGTATGGCAATACTCTTAAAGTATTACCAGAAAATTCGTTTTTCTAGAAAGCTTGATAATAAAGAATTACCATTTTTGCCCCTCTTCATTGCAGTTGAGCTTGCATCGCATAAGTGGGAATGGCATATGATCTTTGAGGAGTGTATAGTGCAGCACAGCAAGAGCGGTACGGGCAGCATGTTCATCTGAGAGCAAGCGTGTTGCTGGTTTATGATTGTTCATCTGCAGGTAGGCATGACTGATTTTTCTTTCTTTGAGCAGGCATCACTTGATCAGTTTGCTCATGGGGCTCTTTTGGTTGTTGACAAAAGACATGTTTGAATCATGATTGAATGAGTTTATTGGTCTATTGATGACATAATTAACTGTTAGGGAGTTAAATTAACTACTGTTTAATCAGTTGATTGAATTACATATTCAAGATCAATAGCAACAATGCAACAGATAAGAAAACCAGGCACTTACAAAATGTTAATAAATGCCTACAAATATTTAAACAGCGTTCTATATCTAATTCCAAGGAGTTGTCTAGTTGTGGCCTCTACTGGTCCCACAAAGATACATTCACGCTGTTACATACGTACAACAGTACCCTCTTTTAGGATATGCATCTTCAGGATCATCCCCTCCAGCATCATCCCCTCTTCTGGCTGCATGCATTCTCTTGTTTCCACATACCTTCTGAAGGAAGTACAGTTGCTCCAATTTTGCTATGCAATCTACTAGTCCACTGAAAAAAACTCTCCCCAAGTTCACATATATGCACCAAAAATGGGTATGGCTACTTTTTGCACCCTTTATTGTTGCTGTGTGTGGAGTGCAACAAGCTTACAATGTCTTATGGAGACCGCAGCTGTTCTGCCTGACCTGGGCAGGGGTCATGGCACTGTTAGGGCAACATCTGACCATGTCAGAACACATTGTGACTGCTGTTCTTTCTGTTGGCCTGTGCTTTCCCCCCTCTAAAATTTCTGTGCTGCTCAAGCATGAACGTCTCCCCAAACTGACTCTTGTTTGAAGTGTGGTAGTAATCCCTTGCTTATAATGTTGGCAGCTTACTCCTCAGTGTTTTGTGTATAGAAGGCTTCTGTGTTATGGTGTGGTCCCAGTGGAAAACTGATTGTCTTTCTCCCTTTTTGAGGTATGAGAAAGAATATAGTAATGAAATGCTGTTTCGTCTTTATTGGGTTTATATATTTATAGTCAGGTGATGCCACCTGCTGACAAGAGAATTAGGGGAAAACAGCATACAACTAGGGTGAATCTGCATTACAACAGGGATCTGAGGGTATTTAAATTGTATTTACACTATTTTCTATGAATCTTCATAGTTAGCATGTCAGCACATTTCTTTGTATTTCTTCCGGAAAAAGAGGGGGGAGAATCACTCTGTGTATTGTTTTGTTGTATGCATCTTCTGTGCATATGCACATGAAGCCGTTTATGTAAACAAATTTATTTAAAGTGACTGTTAAGGTAATTGTTAGTATTTTTAGGTAATACACATAATGAATTTAAGGTGAAAACTGTAATGGCAAATGTAATAGAAGAAAATACAATGAAAACCTCAACATTTTCTAGTAAATATACTTTTTATGGAATTCATATGTGTTACAGGCTCTTTAGAACCTATCACTTAGTTTTGCTACTTCTGATATATAATTATGCTTTAAAAAAAATTCCCATAGGAGAAACCTTCCACAGTACTGTGGGAAGAAATATCTTGCCATATCAGTGGAGTACAATGTTCTTCTTACACAATTGACCTATGTTTGTTTTCCCTTGAGAGGAACAGAAAAAAAGATGCCTCAAATTACATAGCCACAGGTTTCCAGAAAACAGTGGGTGTAGCTGAAGCTCTGTGGGAGCAATAGGTGAAGTACAGCAAATGGGGCCCAGACACATGAAAATTATCTCAAGTTGGGAACTGAAAATTATTCAGTTGTAATTCTGTGTGTCTGAGTTCTACTGCAACTCCTTAGCAATGACAAAATATTGGCAGAAGATTAATTTGTAATGTCCACGTGAAAGACATTCTGTTTGTCTCTCTTTTTTACTGCTGCTTGAAGTTTTCCTTACATCTGTTGTGTTCTCTGTGTCAAACTTATGGAACAAAACTTCTTGGATCCGAACTTTCATAGTACAGGTGAATGGATAAGGTTATGAATCTCATTCATCCTACTGCTTATGAGGGACTTTGTGAAGGAGTGTCATTTTACACTATGGCAGATTTCCCTAAGATTGTTTCTTACTTTTAGGAGAAAAAACCCCAAACAGTTAATTCTGTAGTTCACAGAATCACAGAATAGTCTGAGTTGGAAGGAACCCACAAGGATCATGGAGTCCAGCTCTGAAGTGAATGGCCCATATAGCAGTCAAACCCATGACCTTGCTGTTATTAGCACCATGCTGTAACCAGCTGAGCTAATCTCACGGTCAAGTTGCACTTGTGTAAGAAACTCCTTTTTGAAATGCGAAATTAAAATCAACATTTGTGCTCCAAAGTACAGACAGAGTGGACAGTGTAAAGTCATCTGGGAAAAAAATACTGATTTCAGAAAAGAAGAAACTGAGAATTCTATTTTTTTTTTCCTCAGACTTTGTAGTTTGACTTCACCAGGTCTATATAATATTTTGTTTTGTTTTCAAATACATCTTAGAAAAGTGAACAAAGCGGTCATTGACTTGGAATGGAAAATATAACTTACGTAATAAAAATAATACATATTTTCATAAACATAGTTTTTGTGTTGTATTGTTTACAAACTACATTCCTGATATTGGGGATATTACAATATTATTGCAACATCAAAGCATTACAGCACACAAGATCAATACCACGAGTCCTTCAAAACCTGGTCTAAAAGGCTTGGTTGTGAGAAATGGCTTCTCTTCAGAGTAGATGCCTCATTTTCAAGTTAAACACCAATACTGCTATCTTTAAAGTATCTCTTTTGAGTCTCATAAGTGAAGTAAAATCTTGCTGTTCTGCATACAATGAATTCATTTTTTCTAATTCTTTTTTTCCCCTGCAGTGTCTCTAGAAAAAAAATTAAAATCCTGTGTTTTGGGAAATGTGCTGTGATTCAAAAAGGAGGTTTTTGCTCCTCTATGCAACACAAAAGGGGCAGGCAAAAGCCATAGCTGAGGAAATATGGCAGCAAGCAGGTGCCCATGGACTTGAAGCTGAAATGCACTGTATAAGTGAAATGGATAAGGTGAGATACCCCACGCTGTTTTGAAAAACAAGTATTTAAGAACTACATTTTTTTCATGTGCTTGAGTGGTGGCTCTTTATAATCATGAAGGCTAGCTGATGCACTCACCTAAAATATACTGTTGAATTTTAATTTTTTTTCCTTGTGAATCAGTAATTTGGACCAGTACTCACAGTCGCTTAATAGCCTTCTCCCAGAGATACATGTTTCTTGTGATTTTTCTTATTTGAACTCTAAATCTTTGTCTCTCTTCTAACAATAATTCAGTGATTTCTTGAAAACTATTTATGAATGCGCTAGGATAAGGTCTCCTGTTGTTAGAAATTATGTGCTTCCTCCCTCCGCCACCCCTTGTTCTGTTTCTTTTCTTGCCTTGATGTTCTGTGTTAACTGTGGGTTCCAGCATGGCCTAGAGCTTTTGCATACGTACTCACTTCAATTCCCACAGGATTCACTCAGGTTATATTCTAGAAGGAAATAAAAAGCTTGTCTGGAGCAAGGAAGTGGCTTTTTGTAACTCTCTGTTATCCAAGAGCAAGAATGTGAAAACTGTTAGTGTCTAACTAAAAGCAATATGGAGTGTAATTTCCTTACAAAGTACTTTCAAGTGTATGTCCTCAAACAAAAGCATATAAAAACCATAAAAAAACAATCAAAACTTGAAAGCCTGGTATTTCATATGGGACGAAAAGAAAATAACACCTAAAAGATTTTTTTTCACGCACTTGAAAATGTGAGATACTTTGAATGAATGTTCACTGAGTCTGTAGCTGAACATTACGAAGAGACTTCTACACAGCCAGCCTGGAATGTGAAGATTCTCCTTATATCATTCCATTTAATTTCTTCTGCATTTGACAGGTTTGGAGATTAGTTTCAGGAAGGTGGTAGACAGGATATTTCTGCCTCTTGAATAAATCTATTCTGTCAAATTTGGCAAGACAACTCAGAGCTGCAAGTTCATGATGAGGTAGAAATATGTGCTGAATTGAGAATCTGAGAATTAGGCACTGAAGAAAAAAGTAATTTCTGCAGCTTTGTAGATTTTATCACATAAGCTTCAGCTTTTTCTCTGTTTGTCAGTTAGAAGGTCCATCTTTATGTAGCTGTTGGGTATTTTCAGATCTTGTCATCACTTAAAAGGGATTGCTGTGATGGTGTATGGATGGAGCAGCTAACTACAGAGTCCATACTCATAATGTGATCCTCTTGCCATACAAAAGTGAATGGTCAAATACTGTTCAGATCTCAGAAGCACTGGCTGTTTCCAAGTAGTTTCTCTCACCTATAGTCTCAAGGGTGAGAAAAGGTCATAAATCTTTGGTTGGTTATGGTGATTGCTTTTTATGGAAAACTGAAATGAAGTGAAAGTGAAGTAGTAGCAGTAAAGAATGGGAGGCTAAATGAAGATCATCTTGGGTCACAGTGCATGTAGTCAGCCTTGGATGAGTTACCTGAATAAGTGCATTTGTCATGATTATTATTCTGGATAAGACAAACTGATTCTATCCTCTTCAGTAATCATTCAGAGCTTGAGCATGCATTTTGCTGCTGTTGTGTCACATTGCTGTCCTCAGCTGAGGAGAACTTTTGAAGGAAAGAATAAAAATAGGACAGACCTGCAACACTAAAGATATAAGAAGTGAAAAGTAGAGTAAAAAACTGTGTTAGGTTCTTGTTGGTCTAGTGATATATCAGACCTCCCAGTAACTGACAGAAATTATTGTAGAACCT
Source organism: Lophotriccus pileatus (assembly GCA_035583135.1). NCBI lineage: Eukaryota > Metazoa > Chordata > Aves > Passeriformes > Tyrannidae > Lophotriccus > Lophotriccus pileatus. Next base: position 80,074,049 of record JAWWES010000081.1, on the reverse strand, counting down.
CTGTTCCAAATGTTTGGCTTCCAAAAGTTTGCAGATGAGAATCTGCAATGCAGCAAGTAAGGATTTAGTGAACTGATCATGCCTCCATTCTAATACACCACTTCGTACTTTCTGAGCTTGTATCTTTTTTGGTTTTTTTAATGGAACTCATTTTCGTAAATTAGTAAATTTTGTGAATTCTTATGTGATGCCACTAGACCCTTACTTTCTTTATTTTGCTTTTGTTTATAAATGCAGTAGTCACCTGTGGCAATGCACTGCAGAAGCTTTTGTGTTTGTACTTAGTAAATCAGCTGTGGAAGTTTGAAAATCCGGGTTCTTATTGCAACAGGACCCTTAAGACCTTTTTTTGTACAACTTTTACTTCAGTTTTGGAAGTCACAGAATTTTGTGGGTACTTGGAGTTCACCTGAACTTGTAAAAGACAAAACCTCTGTTGGAAATGTTCCTGAACTGCAACTCATTGAAGTCTGGCCAAGTAATCAGGGAATATCCTTGCGTGCTTACTCTGTTCGCTTACACTTCTCTAGGCCACTGTCCGAGGCATTAAATTACGTTCCAGTAGTAATTTAAGTTGACTGTACAACTGCTTTTAGGTTCTTCAGGAAGGATTTGGAAACACTGCCAACAGCAAGACCACATTATAGTCTTTTTCTCTGTATTTGTAATATTTTGGGTCAGGTAATTTTTTATATCGCTTGACAAAGGGATAAGGTTTGAATGATTCATGAAGTGGGATATTTAGAACATAACTCCTGAACCTCTGAAATTTTGAATTTCAGTCCTGAAACTGCTTTAAGTGAAACACAGTATCTGTTGCAATCTTCATTTTCTCATAACCCTACTATTTTTATTAAACTTGGAATGCTGGAAGAGAATTTAAACTGCAACCTCCAGGGAGCAGTAGAAGGAACTTAGGTTGCTTATTATGGCAAAAATGAGGCTAAGAAGTGATCTAATAGCAGCCTACATGAGCCAAACTCTTCTTGGCAGCAGAAAACTGTATAACAGGAGGACAAATCCACTGACTGCCATCTGATAAACTCAGATTTGACACTAGTGGGGAAGTTCTGCATAAAAGAAGCTGGCCAGAAAAGGGGAAGCTCTAAATATCATATGTACAAAAGCACTTAGTACCTTATTCCTAAGGTACTAAGGAGTACCTTCGTTCTCCCAAAGCACAGGGGCTTTTTATGGCAACAGATGTAACATGGAAGTTGCCAGACAGAACCAAATAGTACTTAATGGAACTTAGAAATTATCCCCACAGTCTGTAAGGCCACACCCCACTTATCTGTGTGAAATTATGAGGTTGATGGCTAACTGTGCAATTTTGATCATATATACAAAAATGCTTTTTCCACTTGACAAATTAAATACTGTAGGAGTTGCATATCTAAGCTGCCTGAGTGCAGTTGTGAGGTATTCTTCATGTGTGTATTAGCCTGCCCAAAATTCTGCCCTTTGACATTTGTGTGTGGGATCATAGGATACTCAGGTTGGGAGAGACTTCATGAGGCCATCTTGCAGCAGGGTCAGTTGAGGTCAGATTAGGTTCCTCATGGCTTTACCCAATCCTGGTTTTGAGAACTCCAAGCAGGATTATAAATTGCATCCCCAAAACGACTTGTAATTACTTTAAAAACTTTCTGTGGTTTAATATAGGTAAAATGAGATTAAACGTTTTTCTATGTACCTTTAGGAAGAGGAAGGGAAGAGGATAGATTATCTAAGGCCACAAATAGGTATCAAATGGCACCTTGTAACTTAACTTGTCCTGTTGCTTGTAGTATAACCTGGAAACGGAAAAGGATCCTGTGGTTATTGTTATTTCCACTACTGGTACTGGAGACCCACCAGACACTGCCCGCAAGTTTGTAAAGAAAATTCAAGACACAGCCTTGCCACCTGATCATTTTGCACATCTCCAGTATGGATTGCTAGGTGAATTACTGTTTTCTATATTATTGCAGAACTTGTCTGTCAATGAATAATTTTTGTCTTTTTTACTTCTGAATAGGTTGGTTGGGGGTTTTGAAGTGCTTATAAAACATTTATTTTTATAATATAAACGCTTTTTTTGTGTAATGTCATCTATGAGCAATAATGGAAAAATGTCACAGAAATTATCTGAATGTTAGCTACCAATGTAATTTTTTATCATTTAATTTTCTTTGCATAAAAAACATACAATGTAAGCTATCTATAACTGTTGAAGTTTTAATTTCACGTCCAGTCTCTAGGAACTAGATGCATTTACTTGACTGTGTGAGTCATTGGGCGTTCTTCTATACAGAGGGAAAGACTGTATAAAACGTTCCTAAAAACAAGGTTTTTAAGATCATCCCATCCCTTTAAATTTGCAGTAATATTTTAGTTTTGAATTTATCAAGAGAAGAGATCTTAAACATGAGTAAGCAAAATACAGATTTGGCAAAATGCATCTGATGTATCTTGAACTGATGGTAATGTTAGTTTGTTGAGTTTTCAGATTGTGTTTATAAACAAACTTCAGAAATGACTTTTTGAACCTAGATTATTTTTATCTGACAAGTTTAAGTTGATAGCTCGGAGTGAGGAAACTTCTCAGTGTCTGAAGGGCAAGGTAGTCACTAGAAGGGAATTTCTAGTGGATACATAGTGTGGAAGTCTGAAATATATGCATTGCAGTCATGTGTTTTGAGATGTTGTGCTACTGCCTAGTTATACATTACAGTTTGTGAAATGCTTAGGTTTTTTATAGCTTACTTAATGCATATGTGCATGTATGAAGATAAGCATTGTATTTATACTGACTTCTGTTGTAGCAGAAATTATAGTGTCTTAAGTTATAACATGTTTCAAGCCTAACGAGTTACCAGTCTTAAAATACATTCACAGTATTCATTTTAGCTGGTCCAATTAAGTGTTTGCTTTAAATATTGTACTTGAGTGGGAGCAGAAGTCCTCTTAAGTCCTCTTAAAAGAAAAAAAAGGCTGTTTATAAGGAGAAAGGAATAGTCCATTATTAGGTGGCATCATGCTTTAACCCCAGCCAGCAACCAAGCTCCACACAGCTGGTCTCGCACTCTTCTTACTCACCCTGTTGTGGGATGGGGCAGAGAATTGGGGCGGTAGAAGTGATAAAACTCATGGGTTGAGGTAAAGACAGTTTAATAGAGAAAGCAAAAGCTGCACGCATGAGCAAAGCAAAACAAGGAATTCATTTACTCTTTTCCATGGACAGGCAGGTATTTCAGCCATCTCCAGCAAACCAGGGCTGCATCACACACAGCAGTGACTTGGGAAAATAAATGCCATCACTCAGTATGTCCTCCTCCTCCTTCTTCTTCCCCCAGCTTAATATGCTGAGCATGATGACATATGGTATGGAATGTTTCTTTGGTCAGTTGGGGTCACCTGTCATGGCTGTGTCCAGCTTGTGCACCCCCAGCCTCTTTGCTGGTGGGGTGGGGTGAGAAGCAGAAAAGGCCTTGACTCTATGTAAGCACTGCTCAGCAATAGCTAAAACCTCCAAGTTATCAACACTCTTTCCAGCACAAATCCAAAAACATGGCCTCACCCTATCTATGCTGAGGAAGGTTTACTCTATTCCAGCCAAAACCAGCACAAGTGGGAATAAGGATCTAGTTGTTTGGAATTGCACATGAGAAAGAGTGAAAAATTCTGACAGTGATACTGAACCAGAGGTGTGGATTACTTGCAGAATTTGTGAAGACTGCCTAACCAGTGGTCTTTGGGATTGTTAGACAAGCATCTGTTAAGGATTATTGATCACTTTTAAGGTGGGTCAGTGTTTTAGTTGACCTCTTAAATCCTCCATGGACATACCTCCTGACTGACTGTTCAGCGTCTTCTAACAGAACATCTTCACAACAGTTAAAGGGCAGAAAATCCAGTGCAGTTAAAACAAGATCTACAAAGAAATCTTAGATTTCTGAGGAGGAGGCTGTTGGACTAGATTCCTTCATTCAGATTTTCCTACTTTTTCCTTGTTTAAAATCACTCCTATATTTTATCTTTTCTCTCAAGTTTCCAGTGTGTTTTGATTTCTTTTAATAGTCACTCCTTCCCAAATCTTCATTTGCAAAGCCTAGCCATGATGAATAGTCCCTCCCTTATATTCTTGATATATTATTAACAACTTCACCCTGAAAGTGAGATAGTTTGTTTCAGTAATTCACACACCATTTATCAGTTGTATTATTTTTCATTTTTTTTGGTTCCTTACATTTTTCCTGTAAAAGGAGTTTTGTGTTTTTTAAAAGCCTCAAACTAAAGCAGCATTCTTCTAAAATGTGAAATATTGAAAGCAAAGTGTTTTCAGAATATTTATTTGTCCTGTATATATGTGACAGAGGAGCCACTTTTTCAGCTCTATTTTGGGACAAACACAATTTTGTTTGAAGTTCATAAATATGTAAGTATTTTTCCATGCAACATCTGCATAATACACTTACATGTACAAGTGTTTATGTAATTGTAGCATAGAATCTTAGAAGGCCTGTGTTGTAAGAGACCTTAAGGATCATCTAGTTCCAACTCTCCTGCCATGGACAGGGACACCTTTAACCGGATCAGGTTGCTCAGAGCTCCATTCAACCTGCCATTTAAAACTTCCATGGATGGGGCATCCACAGCTTCTCTGGGCAGCCTGTTTCTGTGCCTCATGACCCTCACAGTAAAGAATTTTTTCCTAATATCTAATGTAAACCTATTTGCTTTCAGTTTGAAACTGTTCCCACTTGTCCTATCACTGCATGCCCTTGTAAATAGTATCTCACTGTCTTTCTTATTGGCTCCCTTCAAGTACTGGAAGGCCACAATTAGCTCATCCCAAAGCCTTCTCTTTTCTAGGCTGAGTAGTCCCAATTCTCTCAGCCTTTCTTCATAGGAGAGGTGCTCCATCCCTCTAATCAACTTGATGACCCTTCGCTGTACTCACTCCAACGTATCAGATTCTTCTATTTGCCTGCAAGAAAATCCTCTATTGTCTTTGCAGATCTTTGTCTGCATAGCCTTGATGGCTGCCTGATTGACACGATTCCTCTTTCCTTGAATTTCCCAGGTCTGGGAGATTCAGAGTACATGTTCTTTTGTAATGGTGGAAAGACAGTAGACCGACGACTTCAAGAACTTGGTGCCCAGCACTTCTATGACACAGGATTAGCAGATGATTGTGTAGGGTAAGAGCTGAATGAGTTTGGATTTTGTTTCTTCGAGATGCAATATTTGCACGTGTATTTGGCTAAGTGTTCTGAACTGTGGCTAAGTGTTTCTGATTTGAAATCTGTTGAACCTGGATGCTCAGCACCTCACAGGAATGAATTCTACCCAAGCACAGTATGCCTTTTCAATCTCAACAGTTATTAAGTAAAACTCCAAAGTGTAAGCAAACATTTGTAATGCCTGGAAAAATAGAGAATATTTAGCAGTTTTAGAAATTATGTAGTTCAGAGTAATTGGAGGGATTATAGATGTAGCCTGTATTTCCCTTTGTTTTTTTGGGGGGGAGAGTGGGGGGAGGATGACTGTAGGAATTATGTAGAGGAATTACATAAGAAGATTTTTTTGTTTGCTGTAGAGGAATTGTTTAAGAAAACAACTCCCTCACTGTTCTGCTGCTCTTTCTGGCCAGTAGGCTGCAGTCTTGTCTTAGTTATTTTGAACTGCAGCTTATATTGGTTCTGTGCATGCTGATGGAAGGCAGCTGAATACAACATTTTCATAACCATAAAACTTAAATCTTGTGTTCTAAAATAATAAAAATGGACCATTATTGTAAGCTATTGATGTTGCTGTAGCACAATGAAAAGTTGCATATTCTGGTACTGTTCCTTCAACTTCCTGTCATAAAGTTCAGCATATGAAAATAAAAATGAGAAACTGGAAGAAGAGTGAGGCTGTTATACATTTTAGACTCCATAAATTTACATAGTGATAGCAACTAAATAATTTTTTTAAAACAAAGAAGTAACTTGGTAACAGCCACAGTTATTAAATTAGAAAGTTAACAGCGGTTTTAGCTTTTGTTGTCTTTTCATTATTTCTAAATTAACAGTCCAGGAAGTCACAATAATTTATCCATGCATTTCTTCTTTTTTTTTTTTCCCTCCATCCCCAGTTTGGAATTAGTGGTTGATCCTTGGATTGATGGACTTTGGCTTGCCCTCAAGGAAGCATTGCTATTGCAGAAAGAGAAAGAAGACATGAACAATGTTGTTGATGCTGTTACTAGCTCTCCCTCTCATGTTCTGCATGAACTGAACTTAAGCTCTGAAGTACAGAACTTGAAGCTAGAAGACGAGGGAGTAAGGAGTTCTGATGTTCTGTCACAGAAACTGGATGATGTTGATCTTGTGGCTCCAGCTAGAAACACTGAACCTTCACTTGTTAATTCCGTCCCTCCTGTCTCCCAGTCTGCTCTTAATATTCCTGCCCTGCCACCAGAATACATAGAGGTGCAGTTTCAAGGCACCCATGGTAAGGTAAGGACTTCACTTTGAGTGGTAAAAGCCTCTAGCTCTTGTAGGAGTGTGACTGTATACTCCGACATACAGCTGAAAAGAGAAGTGAATACTTACATAAAGGAGATATGTCCCCAGGTACAGGAGGTTTTTGAATTTTAAGTGAAAGGCCCATTTGTACTGTGAAAACGTAGTTGCCACCATATGAGTTATGAACACTTAGGTCAAGATAAAATTTCACTAAATGGTAATTCGGCGTTGCACTGTCAGAAAGGCAAGAATTCAGATCCTCAGTGGCTTATGATATGATGGTGAAGACATCTTCCTGTAGTAAGGAGTATATGAGTATATACGTATATATATATAAATATGTATTCTGTTCAATTTTTAGTACTTTCTGAATGCATTAAGAGGCTCTAAATTAATCAAAGTCTGCCTACTTACCAATAGAGAAACTTTGCCATTGTAAAAACACGATCATAATTTTACTACTGTAGATGGAAGATGAACTTCGGATCAAAAGCCAGTATGCTTTTCCTATGAAGCCTTGTTGAACAAAGACGTACTGTGCAAAGGGAAGAATTAGCATGAGCTGGGAATTATCTCCAGTTGTCAAGCATGACTCAGATTTTTCTGGGTGCCTGCAAAGGGCAGGTGTTTCAGTTATCCGTGCAAGGGAGCAGTGAAGTCTGGCTGTTCTTTACATGACTGGGAATCAGGAGCTGAGTGCGGTAGCACAGCCAGCACCGTCCTGCAACACCCAAGCAATGCAAACCAGGAGGTTGCAGCCAAGATCAGCCAAGAATGCAGATCTTTAAGCAAGTTTGTGGAAATGAGGCAGGTCTGGGGCCAACCCAAGAATCTGATCTGGTCTCAAGATCCAAACCTGGATCAACAGGATCTGTGTCCAATGATAGAAATGGCCATGATTGAGCTGCTGAGTCAGCACACTTGTAGTGTGGCTCAGGCAGGTACTGAAGATGCAGGACTGAGCTGAGATGGGGTTCCTGAGCCCAGTCCTCTGGCATGCCTGCTCACGAACATGAAAGCCCTTTAGTATCGTAAGTTCTATGACACTCCCTGTTGAGAGTGTTAATGATAATGCTGAGAGAATCGCTTAGTCTAGCTAATAGAATTATGATAGAGTGTATGGCTTTAAACACTGGATTACTTTGGTTTTTTTATAAACTTCATTTTGTGGTTGGTGTTGTTCAGGTTGTTGAATTTAATAATCCCAGTTAAATTTTTTGAGATTTATGATTTAGAGGTACTCATCAATTAAAGCCTAATAGTTGGGTTGAAAGTGGTGCTACAGTACTTAAAAGAGCCCATTTTCCAAAAGTCCACATATATTCAGACTGATCTCTGAAATAATTCATCAGGTTCTAATATTGATGCCTGAATTTTTCTGTAAGTAGAAAGAAGTAAATTTTGCTTTTGAACAGCAGATGGAAAAAACTGAGTCTGCTAGTCTGGAATTCAGTGACAGATGAAAGATTATAGTCCAGATTTCCCGTATAAAGCTGAGTGGTTGTCTTGAACCTGGAAAAGAATGAAATATATTTGGGTTTTTTAGTTTTGGAACTATTTTTGACAGAGTTGTCTGGATCTTGTCAAGAAGTACGTTCCATATAGGGTCATGTTTGGTTTTGCAGGTATGAAAAAATGCAAGTCCTTTCTCGTTATATCACATTGGAACAGGCAAGGGTATTTTTTGCCAAGCACAGCTGAATTTGGTGTGTTTTGAAATGCATCAACTTGAGTATTGGATATCTCCAAAGAGACTTTCTGCCATTTAAAGAAGGCTGTGTACACGATCTTTAGTTACTTATATGATCTGTGTTTTGGGCTGTTGAGTTTCAGGGTTGAATTAACAAGCTGCTGCTTATTAACGCCAGAGCAGTAACGGGCTTAAGCATTTGTAGCAAGTGTAAGATAATACAGTTTAGCTTAAATCTTGATTTCATTATGCCTTGAACTTGATTTGGAGGGAATACAAATGTAGACAATTACCACAGTCCAGCTGATGCACAATGACTTGATTATGGCCCAGGCCATTAATCACTGTTTCAAAATTTTAAGAGAATAAAAACAACTTCCAGCTGTTGGTCTTAAATGATTCTGTTGTCTCCTTTTTTTAAATAGGAAATCTTCAGATTAACAAATACTCTCTTATTGGTAGAATAATTCCTTTACATTTCATAGAATATTGTTATGGACATGCGGTATCCCTCCCACCTCTTTTTTCTTTGTCAGCATGGATCTCAGGTGAAACTTGCTGACTATAGTGATAGAGAATTGAGGGCTGTAGTCTGATCTTCAAGTGACGGCCTTTGACAGATGCGATCTGAAATTATTCTTGGTGTGCATTTGCAAATCTTGGGGCACATTTTTGCCTGTGTAGAAATGTCATGGGTATAACATGATGCTTTTTTGTAGTATGGGATTTGCCGATTAGCTCTAGATTTAACTCCTCTTATAAGTTACCCGTAATAATAGCCTCATATTGACCCAAAGTCTTAGGCTGTATATCTGCAGTTATGTAGCTTCTGTTCTTACTTTTTATGTCCATTCTATGCACCTAGTAATCCTTTAATTAGGCAGGAGTTTTCTGGAGTTTAACATAAATGCCATTCTCTAATTGGCTATTTTCAGGGCACCTCTTGAAAAATGAAACAGATGCGTTTGATAATAAAGTAGGCCCATTAGACGGTTCAAGTCTACTGACTTTTTATAATTGAATATATGTATGTTACTGCTTAGGTGTGATTTTTAAAAATGTAGAGTGAAACACTCTATGAATGTAGAAGACTCCTGGTTTTCCTCGTTGTTTTGAGTTGTTTTCCAATATGTTTTTTAAAAAAAACCTGTACCAACAATAATTCCTGTATGTCATACTAAGCTGTCATTAAGCTGATTTGCATTTTTAGTGTAAGTTTTTGTATCTTCTTTTTCAGAATCCGCATCTGTCCTTGCTTATCTCGGAGGAAACAACCTTTGAAGTGCCAGTTACAAAAGCAGTTCAGCTCACAAGAGAAGATGCAATAAAAACCGCTTTGCTCTTAGAACTTGATATTTCAGTAAGTTAGTGATGGCTTTTTCTTTAGTGGATTAAAATAAAGGGTGAAAAGCATGTGTGTTATGTATAATAACTAGAGGGGAAAATTATTTATTTGACTGTTTAAAAAGAAAAAATAATTTCCTATACAATAAAAAGAAAAAATAGTTCCCTATACAATAAGATGTCAGCTTATGCTGATCTCTTTTGTAAATGTGAAATTTGATTTATTCACTGAGAAATAAGACTTCCTGGAAGTCAAAACAGAAGTAAGGTGTCAATTTCTTTGTTGTACTGTGGATATTGTACTGACTGAAATACGTTTTTGAAAAGAACTTGCAGTGGAGATAGGTGGTCAGGGAATGTTGAAAATGAATAACCTTTCAGTTTTTAAGTATACAACTTGAAGAATATTCAGAAACTGTAGTAAATTGTGACTGTTCCTTGTGATGGGTAATCTACACAAGTAGTAATTTGACTGGTATTGTAGGAATTATTTCTGTCTCTGGCATTCATTTTCTCTGACTTGTTAGCATGCTGCTCAAAGTGTCAACCTCAGTTACCCTCAGTTAAAAAACTGGTTTAGTTTATTTAGTGAAGATCATACTTCATATACTGGTTTGAAGATGAAAAGCAGGCAAAGACCGTTCGATATTACTTTAAAAGAAATCTTTAAAAGGAAAGTATGTTGCTTTTGAGTGGTTTCCTAGATTTGTAGAATATTGCTTTTGGGATAGTATGATTTTTGGCAGTAACTTTTAATGGATTCTCTTCTTTTAATCTGTATCAATAAATGGGACATCTTTAAATTCCACTTATAAATAGAGCCTGTTAAGTTTTGAGCAGCTGTTTATCTGAGCAACAGGTTTTTTTGCATATATTTGTATGTGTGTGAGCATTCTGTCATCAGCACCCACTGAAAATGTAAGCATTTTTTTGCCTTTTTCACCTGACATTCTTAACAGTCTGTGTATGCAGGTCACCTCACCTGGTGCACAAGGGAAACATAATGATACAAGTATAAATCTGTAGGTTCCTTGAACAGGCAGAAGCTTGAGTAGGGTTTCAGCATTGCACATGAGAATCTCAGGCAACTAAGTAGAATCTAGGTCTTAAGATCTTAAAATTTAAATTTTCTCTGTGCTTATGTCTTGCTATTTTTCTTTTTCCTCCAGAAAATAAAAGCAGCTGGGGCAATTTCAGACACAGTTCATCAAATAGTTTAACCAGCAAATTTTCTTTTAGTGATAATTTTTCTCTATTAAACATTGCATTAATTATGAGGACTTCATTTCTCTGCTCTTCTCAAACCAGAAAACAAAGTACATCAGTAATTAATGATCTGGGCTGATTATATAACACATTCTCTTAATACGTATTTATTTTCCTTCTGTTTAGGCTGCTCAGCACTTCTCATTAAAGAGTGTCCAAATATTTAAACCAGATAAGGAAAGATTTTTCTAATTAGTAAGGTTAAGCCTGGAAAGAAAACATGACTATTTTGTTTCTGGTGTGCTCCAAACAGGGAAGTGTTATTACAGACTAAAAGGACATATAAGTTAATGTGAGCGCAATAGCAGGAAGACTGTTGTCAGGAATGGGGGTGCTGTTAGCCTTGGTCTGTGATACGATTTAATAGAAAGGATTCCTTGTTTTAAAACAGGATACAGTCTTTGACTACCAGCCTGGAGATGCCTTCTGTGTAATATGTCCCAACAATGCCAATGAGGTGGAAGAGCTTCTTCACATCTTGGGACTTTCTGAAAAAGGAGATGACTTTGTTTGTGTAAAGGTTAAGCAGGGCACTAAAAAGAAAGGTATGGCGTGATGCACTGGTCACGGGCCAGGGCTCCTTTCTGTGTTGGTAGTAGCCGGTATGCATAGTTTCAAACATTTTTACCTTTATTGTTGGAACACAGCTGTCACTTCATGGAGGCATGTTGGAAGTCACAGCGGTATGTTAAAAGGAGAGGATACATAAACATGCTGCTGCTAGTTTTACTGTAGATGAGTTAGCTTCTGACTGGGAACTTCAGCCTGGAATTGGCATTTATCCATTGTGTTCTTACTCTGTGCTCCTTTACATTTATGGATGAGGCTTTAATCACATAACCTTAAAATCCCCCACTTGAAAGTAAAATCTCCTTGCACAGCACTTCACATCAATCTGTTTTGCGTCCTAAGAGGGCCACACTCCTGAAGTAGAAGCCTTAGTGCTGTTGCAAGGTCACTTTGAAGGGGCTATTAAGTCCATGTGATCTGTTCTGCTGAGTCTTATGATCCCATGCTTCAGAAGGGATGGCTGCAGGTTCAGGGTATGCCTATGGACCTGTGCAAATTACTCCATTCTTGCATTGCAATTGGTGTCTTAATGGTGCTGCTGAGTTGTGCCTTTATTTCCATAAATAGGATGGGGTAGGGCTCTTTGTTGTTCTGACCTGTATGTAAATCAGTTCTCATGGTGAGATTCCCTTCGTTGTTATTAAGGGCAACACAAGCTATCCGTTAAGTATGAGATGTAAATAGGCCCCTTTCTTGGAATTCACAAGTAACACGAGCAGTTTATTAATGAGGTGAGTTCATGTGACAAGCCATGTTGGAACGTATCATATATGTTATATATGGTATCCAGGTGCAGCTGACCCTATCCTTGACCCTCACTCCAATAACTAACCTTTGCTGGGCAGGGTCACAAGTTAGATTTGTTGCAGAGCCAGTGTCAGTTTCAGCCTGGTCCCTGCACTGGGGATAAGCCCTTCATCTGCAGGGCTTGTTTAGCTGTTATCTCGTCCCATTGTGATAACCCCCTTCCCCTGGCACCTCCTGCTTGGGGAGCCCCCATCATCCCTGTTCCTCTGGAACATACACCATCCAAACACACTGGCTTCCCTCCTCACTCCCACCAAAGGTTCTAGAAAGGTCTCAGCTTTGTAACAATTTGCATTTGGATGGGATTGGTCCTGAGCACCCTCAAGCTCAAGACTTTCTGTAATAAAACAATTTGGGAGCTACAGAGCTTATTAATTAAAGGGGGTTTTTGTCACATAAATGCTCTTATATTGCTTTTGGAGTTAACTTAATAGCTGTGTTAGTATGACATGCAGTGAGGCTGATAAGCCTGGCTGACATCATGAAGGGATAAATGAAATGTCAGTGTACCTCCTTCCCAGAAATGGGAGAGAGTAGAGGAGGGATTATTTGCTTGTAGAGAAATGGATCTGCTGAGCTTCAAGCTCATGGCACTGGCTGGGTACACCTTTGAATGGCTAATTAGAAAGCTTCAGCATGTTTTGGTTTTCAGGAGTGCTTATTGATGGAGGGGGAAAAATGTGGATGTTCCTTTTCCTGGTAAGTATTCCACTGAATTTCTTCAAGGTGGAAAGTAGCAACACAGCCTGGAGTGGTTTAGCAATGAAATTGAATTGAACACCATGTAGTATTGTCTTCCTTTTGTTTTCTGCTTTCCTAACTAGTTTTGACTTTTCATTGCAACACTGTCATTTATACTTCATTGGAACACTGTCTTATTCTTTAGTTTATCATTTCCACTAATCAGCTGGGGCTCAAACGGACAGAATGAAATGCAGTTTAGCTCTCATATTTCTTGAAGAAACAAGCACTCTGTGATTCCATCTTCTAATATTAATAGATGCACATTTTGTTTTTGTTTTTTTTCGCCTCCCACTGAACTAGGAGCATCTCGTCCACAACACATCCCTGAAAGAAGCACTCTGAAATTCATTCTAACCTGGTGTCTGGAAATAAGAGCAGTTCCCAAAAAGGTGTTTATGTGTTTGTTCTTTTAAAGAGAAATTCTTAGTAATTTTGTGCTTTATGGGCTCTTACAGATCTGTCCTTGCTTCATGTGTGGTTACTATGTTACTTGGTGAATAAGGATTATCAGTTTTTATGATGTTGTTTGTACTTTACTCTGAGTCACTTCTGGTGCTTTTCTGGTAAACATTTCTGTTCTGCAGTACCTTGATTCATAACTAGTCAGGAAGTAAGTAGAAGAATATTAGGTAATTTGGTGCCAGATAACTGGAAGGCTGCCTGAACCTGGCCCCTTAGTCATTTTAGAGAAATTATTCTTTCTAATCAGAGGAGGCCATATCTGTCAAGTTCTGTCACTAAGAAGACATGTGTTTCTATATGCAAATACACTACAGTGTCCTTTAAATTATTTTAAAGCTTTTCTTTAGCATTTCAGTAACCTAGCAGAAATCAAAGAAAGATTTTTGCTTGTGTAGTATTTGTTCTTACAGCATGTAGATATTATTCTTCTTTCATTCTGTGCATGTAAAAAGTGAAAGCTCAAAACTGGAAAAGCATGTGTATTTCTGGTATTGTCAAAACACATCTTAAAGATAACTTTGTAGGAAGGATGAAGCTAAATTATTATGTTCGTTGGGTCTCTGAGGGAAATCAGTTTTTAGGAGGACCTTTTTATTCAATTTAGTGGATTTTGCAGCAGAAGAAAATCTTCCAGTTGTTTCAGCCTTTTTGAAACCTCATTTAACAGTTCTGAAAATTTGTCTCAACAATGAGAGTAGGCAGAGAGCGTTGGCTGGGGAAGCCAAAGCCAGTTTTGCTGTATTGACTGTTCAGCCTAAAACGTACTTTATGTAACTCTATTCCCAAAACTTTTTTCTGGAAATTCAGTGGCTGAGTACACTCAAATTACTTTCCGAGTAATTTTTTGTGTAGAGCATGTCATCTGATTGCATTTGGTGTTTTGGATCGCTTTTCTTTTATGCACTGTGTCTATTTTCACTTTCCTTTTTGGAAAAAATCTGTAACTATTTACATCTGATTTTTGCATTATCTTATAATGCTCAATTCAATTTTCTTTTAAGAAAAGTACCACTTTATACCACAGTGACATTTACAGGAGTCATTAAATACCGTACTTTATTTATAGCCATTCCTCTTCTAAGACTTTTCATTATTCATTTCCTGGCTTTTGTAACTTAGCAAATTGTGTTGTGTCTTAATTTAATTTGTGTTATAGAGCTGCCTAACTAAAGTGTAAATATGGGAATTAAGAAGGACTTCCATAAATTTTGAATTTTTTAGGGAATGGTTTGTGCCTGTTTATTTGTCTCTACCCTCCTCAGGCTAAGTAGGATTTTCTGCTAACTTGTCCCAGGCTTTAGAAGAGCAGACAAAAAAAAAAAAAAAAAGGTAAATTTTTGATAGTAGGTAAAAGTGTACTTAGGAAATAAAATGTATTATCCATTAACTTGCTTCCTCTCCCCAGGAAACCCAAGTTTTTCCCCGTTTTGTGACCCTTTTCCCAAAAGGACAAGTTTTTTTACATTTCACTCTTATTTTTTTCCCTACAGGCATTTTTGCGAGCTCTTGTAGAATGTACCAGTGATGCAGGAGAAAAGCGGAGGCTTCAAGAGCTTTGCAGCAGACAAGGAGCCTCTGATTACATGCGCTTTATTAGAGATTCTAATGTTTGCTTCCTGGATTTACTTCATGCTTTTCCAAGCTGCAAGCCTTCACTTAACCTGTTAATTGGTAAGTGACTGATTTAGATTTAATTAGATTTTGTTTCTGAAAATGCATCAGACTGAATGCTCAGTTTCTCGAGAAAGGGGAACAGTTCAGATAACTGCTTTAGAAATATTATGCTTTCTATAGTGATCAAGCTGAAACTGTTGTTGGGGAGCAAAGCTCTCTTCTACAGTTTGTAGCCTTTGGCCTTTTTTCTGCAAACACTTGGGTTCATACCTATGCTTTAATTGACTCTCGATTAGTCCTGTCCATAAAAAATATGCATAAGGTGCCTGTGGAATTAGGGTCTTTACAAGTTTATCGACTGCTTACAATTAAAAAATACATGTTTTTATATCTCCTGATTTCTCTGCCTACATGTTCTTTTCTTGCACTTTTACCTGTTCAAACGGAATGGTTTTCCCAGTATATTTGGATTTACATAATGCCTAACACAGTCACTGGATTTCTGATATAAAACGTTGAAGGAATGAGACTCTCAACTGTAGCTATCTCATATACATCTGAAAATACTGGCAGTCATTTTCCAAATTGAAATTTAGAATTTCTTAATATGCTTCATATATGAATGAAAGAAATTGCTTTTTATGTTCTTGCAGTCTTCTCTACACCTACCCCAAATTTCTCCTTCTTAGTACACTGTGGGGATTTCAAAAAATAAATACAAGCTCTGTTTCACTTCGTACAAATACACAAATTTTCACAGTGAAAGCAAACACACTTAGCTTGTCAAAGGTGGTACGGAACGTGCTGTAGCAACTTAACTGAATAAAAGGAAATCTCGAATGTTTTTGAAATGTGTTTCCCCAGGGAAGTAATGTGCTGACTGGTTTAGTGTCTTCTTTAAGTGATTTCACTGCACTGGCTTTTCTTAACTCTGCCTAGCAAATATCATACATAACAGAGCATCTTTAAAATATGCCTGTGTATGCGTATATGTGTACATACAGGTGTCCCTGTGCTGCCAAAAAGGGTAGTTCTGTTTATGTACATGCATATGTCAATATAAATGTGTGTGTGATGTATACAGGGGGTTTCCTGCTGAAAAAATGCTCAGTAAACTCTCTCTGCTGTTCTTTAGCTGAGATTTCAAAACTTTGCATAGATACTCATAGTGGTTTGAAATTGAACTGGCACATCTGCTTCTAGGACATTTTGTATAGGAACCTTTCAGTCAAGCAATTCTGTTTTGAGAGCTTTTGAGCTTATAGATGAGGAAAATTAAATTTCAAGCTTCACCATACCTACTAGCTACTGGCATCTCTTTTATGCACCTTACAATTGTTTTTAATTGACCAAGAACCCCATAAAATAACTCTTGGAGCCTCATTGTATAGGATCTCTAATTAATGTTCTGCAAAGTCTAAACCCCTTTTAAAATAGAGTTCAAGTCTTAATAGCTTATTTCTGAACCACAAACACTGAATGTTAATAGAGTAAAATTATAGCTAAATTAAAATATCTTGTATTCTGATGTATTGTGAACATTCATGATATTTTCATTGGAGTGAATCAAATAAGTGATGCTTTTTTTTTTTCCCTACAGAACACCTTCCAAAATTACAAGCCAGATCCTATTCAGTGTCGAGGTAATAAAATCTTCAAACTATATCTTGTTGGTTTATTTAGGTACGCTTTTTTTCTCATATGTATTTGTGTACATTATAAACTAGAGAAGAGAGGAGTGAAGGATAAAACTTAATTGTGACCCTACTGCAAAAAACTGTAATGTTTGAGTATTTCAGACAACAGTGTTTTGAATGTCTGGCCAGGCTTTGGTGAAGTTCTCAAGAACAAGCTCACTCACATGTGGATCTGGTAGGAATATTGATTCCCTTCTGTAGACACTGGCCTCTGAGTCCAACCTGAAGACATTTTCTAGCTATATATAGATATTATGCAGTTAGCTGAACGCTGAGAATCTTGATTCAATTGAAATGGCTTGGGCTGCAAATGGAACCGCTGCAAGATTGTACAGCTGTTTCACAGGTTTTGATTTGTTTTTTAATATTATTGTCTTCACAGTTCAAAGTTATATCAGCCAGGAAAGCTGTGCTTTGTATTTAATATTGTGGAGTTCCCTGCCTGTCCTGCTAGACCAATCTCACGGAAAGGAGTGTGTACAGGATGGCTTGCTGAATTAGTTGCACCTCTACTGCACCCCAGTAAAAACACTCCGGATACAAAAGGAGAAAGCTTTTCAACTGAAAAGGTATGAATATTAGATCAAAACTCATTAATGGTTAAATTTATGCATTTTTGAAACAACTGCAGGTTTCTTTGTTCGCTGCTGTGACGTAATGCAGATGTTTTGGCATGATACACCTTAATTTTGCAGTTTTGCCCTACTTTTAAGTTTACCTTCACCTCTGTAGCATGTTTAGAACTTCATTGCTAGTACTAAACTTTAATTTTACTTATGTGCACATACCTGAATTGGGAAACTTCCCATTGTTGAAAGGACAGAGTTGTTTTTCACTCCATGGTAGTTCTAAGCACATCTTTGAGGATGTTTTCATGGACTAAACTACAACTGTGCAATTAAATGATTATGACTGTTTGTATTGTAAGAGAGAGACACTTGGTCATTTCCAGGAAAGGGTGGCAGATAATAGGGGAGAAATTGTAGAACAGAGTTTGTAAATTTTGCAAAGTTTGCAAAGTTTGCAAAGGCCAAGTTATTGAATATGACACAGGGGACAGTCATCTGTTTTTTCTGATGCATATCAATGATGGTTTGGCATGGTGCATATTATTAGGAGAAGGTACAATTTTTTCTGCTCTTTTCCTTTTGTGTCAGAGATTCTGTGTAATTAATTGATCTCAAAGTTATTAGGTGTAAACTAATTACTAAAAATTTGGAATTCTACTGTATAATTAATATGATGAACTACTGCTAGTCTAATCTATACTTGATTTTGAAAAATGGAAACAAACATAGAATTTGGTTGAAAAAAACCTGTGCCAGTAATTCAAGGTGTCAGGCAAAACAGAAGAAACCCCATATAAGTTGTCTTCATTTTTTAAAACTAATGCAAAAGACAAAGTGATTAATATGTGTACATATATCTTATTCCAATGTTCACATCTGCTCTTTATTTAAAATGTAATTGATTTGAAGTTTATTAAAGATCCAACATGAAAAAGAAGTGGCTAAAAAGAAAAAAAAAGAGATTATCACAAAGTAAATCTGGATAAAGTTCAGAGCTATTTCCATCTGCTATGCAAGCTAGAATTCAGCACAGATAAATGTGTAGCAATACACATGGAATGCAGAAATATGTGGAATAACAATATGAAATAGATGAGTTTGATCCTGTGCAAAAATACCGTAGATTAATTGAATACACTTTACAATATAAATGTGTTTACCATTTGCACTCTGTTTTAAAAGAGTGACCAGTTTGGAAATGCTAGTAGGGAAATGAGCTCCTAACTCAAGTGTGGTTTGAAGTATATACATAAATACTGTTCCCCACCAACAAGAGTTATACTATTTTTTTATCATCACGAAAACAGGAAAATAATCCTGTTTAACTTTGTTATATCTGTAGTGAATTAGAGTAAGAAATGAGTAGTCCTAAACCACTCAGGTTTACAGAGCAAAGTTAAAATAACTTGGTGTTGTGCCTCACTTGTTCCTTCAACTCGAAAGTAAATTCAAATCCTTTCATAATTAATGTGCAAAATAAATTGGATGTTTTCTTATGACTTTAATCGATGATGAAGCTCCGCTATGGCTGCCTCTGAGTCTTGAATAATCTTTTAAAGCATTGAAAATAGTCCTCTCTTGTTTTCTATACATTATGTTGGCCATGTCTCATAGGATAGTCATGGAGCTCCTAAAAATTGTATTTTGGCTTCCTTTCAGAAGGAAAATCTGAAGAGTAAAATTACAGTTTATCAGTGGAATTATATAAAACATTTTCCAAGATCTTTGAGCTGTTATCTGCCTCCCCTTACCATATGCATTTTTGGAGATCATGTAGAAGTTTTATGAAAATGAAAAAAGCAAGCTCAGTATCAGTAGCCTTCAATTTACTGTAAATAAATCCTGACCTCCAGTGGACTATTTTTAGATGCCCACAACTCGAAAAGTTGAGTTGCTTATAATAACAATAAACTTTGTTTAATAATAAATAATAATAGTAATAAACTTTAATTCCCTTTGAGTACCAACACCGAACTTTCCATGAATTTTGTAACACTATTCCCCAAATTCATGGTGCAGTCAACTTCCATATTTGTGTGGTTTTCCTCCAGATGGTTGAATAGGTTTTGTAAATATGGTGTGAGACTTTTTTTCCCCCGAAACTTTTATTCTAAATGTCTATGTAGCATCAAGGATAAACTCTGAAACTCAAGATTTGAAAGGGTATGTGGATATATACGGTATGTAAATATCCTGAAGGTTCAGAAAAATGTCATGGTGTTTTCACTGCTTAAGAAAATTCTTCAGTTCTATTTTATCTAATTTTAT
Organism: Lophotriccus pileatus; assembly: GCA_035583135.1. Lineage (NCBI taxonomy): Eukaryota > Metazoa > Chordata > Aves > Passeriformes > Tyrannidae > Lophotriccus > Lophotriccus pileatus. Next base: position 80,054,521 of record JAWWES010000081.1, on the reverse strand, counting down.
TTTAGATACCTATTTTTCCTCGTCCAAACAATACTTTCCACTTACCTGCAGACCCATCTGTCCCATTCATCATGGTTGGTCCAGGAACAGGAATTTCACCATTCATTGGTTTCCTACAACACAGGTGTGTACCAGGTTGTTACATGGAAAGCAGCCTTTTTATGTTGAGGAAAAATACAGCCTCAGGTTCTGAGTATAAATGCAGTTAATATTTTCTTTTTTTTTTCCATTTTTGTAATGGTAATATGCTGATCATAAACAGTCTTACTAAATTTCAACAAGCATTGCTTTGGTATTCCAAATCCATTTCCTTCACAAGAGGCACATATATTAAAAGTTTTGGCATGAGGAATGTCAGGTTTTCTCCCCCATTCCCTTATTTCTGTGTGTTTTACATTTTGATGTTTTAAGATGAGGAGCTTGGCATGTAAACCACCAACTCAGCGGTGGGGTTTGGGAGTTCGTGTTTGAGGGAAGGTAGATCCCTTATTTTCCCCCTCCAGCTTCAGCAAGGTGCAGAGATGTTTGTTTAAGAAGTGACAGCACATCACCAAGAATATATAAAAACATGATCATTCTGAGGAATTAAAGAACAGGAAGAGTGGAGTATTTGGGTGGGAATGGTTCTGAGTTTTGTAGTTAACTAACACATGTAATTTCTAGGTGACTCATCAGTTCCAGCAAGATAATGGAGTTCCTTGGATCCTGTAACAATTGTTTTTGAAACATTTTATTTGAGAGAAAAATGAATTTTTGACTTGATATCTCTAACTCCATGCTTCTGCCTTTACCAAGTCATTATATACCAGCCTTGCTCCTTAATTTAAATTCCCAAATATGCCTTTATCTCTCAGAAGTATTTTGCCTTTTATTGTAAGGATAAATGAAATCTGTCTCTCAAAATGCAACTGGAAATTGCAGCTACAACTCCTTTAAATTAATACTTTCAGCATTATTTCAAGAAAATGAAATTACTTTTCTGATGATGTGATAGTTAATAGGTTCTTATTCATAAAATCTGGCAGGTTTCTACAGCTAAATGGAAAGCCTGCTAAAATTGCTGAGTTTTCCCAGGTGGTTTTACAGGGCTTCCAATGAAGGATAAAAGGGAGAGATCTTATTCAGCAGTCAGAATTGTTTTGTGAGATGTTTGGATGTGTCAGTCTTGACTATTCCAATATGAAACTGTTGACAAAAAAAGTAAAAATTTTGAAGTTGATTGATTTTTGAGCTAGTTCAAAAGTGAGTAGTCAAGAAAATCAAATAAGGAGGGTTTGACTTTGATTTACCTTAAGTCGTTTCACATTTCTGCCAGTCCAGAGTTTTCTTGAAGTACTGCTTTAAATGAGAATTCAGTTATAGATGTTTTAGATTCTGTACTTGATAAAACAGGATTGGATTTTTTTTGTCTGTTTAGGCAGAAGCTCAGAGAACAACATACAGACTGGGAATTTGGAGAGACATGGCTGTTTTTTGGTTGTCGGCATCAGGATCGAGACTATTTGTTCAAGCAAGTTCACTATTTTAACATTCATTTTGTATTCATGAGGGAATGCTTATCTCTGAGCCATTGCTAACAGGTTTTTATTACCTTTCAGAGATGAGCTGAGATGTTTTCTTGAAAATGGCACATTAACTCATCTTAAGGTTTGTTTCTCAAGAGACTCTTCAACTGCAGAAGTAGCTCCACCTAAATATGTGCAAGACGTCATTAGGCTTTATGCCAAGGAAGTTGCCAGAGTCCTGCTGGAAGAGAAGGGTTACTTCTATGTATGTGGGTGAGTAGAGTGGAAATGGACTGTCTCCGAAGGAGAGCAGCATTAGCAGAAGTTTGAGGCTTTAGAAAAACTTAGAGCTGTCTGAAAGAAGGGACCAACATGATGCTAAAAGAGCCTTCCTGGAAAGCTAGAATTTCATCCCATGTCCATTCTTTTCCAATATAATTTTGTAAGTATAGCTTGTAATGACGCAGTTCCACTGATTATTTTAGTCATTCATTATTTTTTATTTTTTTTTTTTTTTTTTTTTTTTTTTCTAGTTTTAAGTTATAGGAGGTTTCAAGCTAATAGATTTCTCTTTAGAAAATGAGATATATGAATGCATGTGATGGGAAACTGCTCTGCTGTGAGATAGTAGCAGTCTTCTGCTGTGTTTCACGTTTGGGTGCTCCAGTATGCTAAAGCTCTGTAATAGTAATATATTATACAGTGGGAAATTTTATTTGGATGATTAACTTACCTGAAGGTTCAAGATTTTTAGAAAGTTTGTTGGTAAATGCACAAACTGTTTGACTATAGGGGCCAATGTCAGTATGTTCTCCTGCAGCTATAAATGTCAGGTATTTTTATTAAAAATAGCATTTGTAATAAGTGAGGGGTTTGGTAGTGCTTTTTGTGGTTCTTTTTTAATATTGGAACCACACAGTGGTATAATAATAAAAAATACTTCAGTAGGTTCCAGTTCTTCCTAAAAGATACTGGTTATTCTGTGACAGCTCAACTAAGGTTGCAAGGTTTTTTACTTACAAATTACACCGTGCTGAAAACTTTGTAGTGTTTGATTGAGAGAAACTCTGGTTACTGTCAATGCTCAGCTACATGAAAGCTCAGTGAGAATCTTGCTGTACAATATAAAAGCTATATTTTTATTTGGAGGGTTTTTTTAATTTTGCTTTTCCAGTACTGTCCTGCCTCTGAAGCTATTGATAAATGGAAAAATACACTTACTCATTTTCCTTCTCTAATTTTTGTTTTTCAGAGATAAGAAGCACATGGCTGATGGTGTAAGTGATGCTGTAGTAGACATTTTAAGCATGGAAATGGAAGCTGACAGATTGGAAGCAATGAAAATCCTGGCCATGCTTCGAGAAGAAAAACGCTATTTACAGGATGTGTGGAGCTAAATATTTAGCTTTTCCTATGCCATTATAACACAAAATACTTCTTTTCACATATATGCTTTTGACTAAAAGTTATTGTCAAAAGTGCTGGCAGTAGTTACACAAATGTTAACTTTCTCTTTTGACCTTCACACAGGAACATGAAACCTCTTAAATGACAGCAAACCAGGCTGGCCTTTGAAGTGTCAGAGGTTTTAGAGATGTTACATAATGGACTGTCTCAGTGCCTTGATTCTCTCATTTTAAGATTAGTTTAATGTATAAATTAAAAGCTTCTGCACTTGTACAAGCATTAGTATGTTGACATTACATCATGTATCTTTGCCTATAATTTACACATAAAGAAGCTACAGAGTAAATATGTTACACACTGATCTATGTGTTATCAAATACATTACTGACTTGCCAAGATTTATTTGAATACTTCCTAGATACTTCCTGACACTATTTATATTTTCAGCTTGCACAATGACAGTAATTGCTGAAAGGTTACTGAAGAATTTCAGCTCCAAAATTCTCTTTAATACTTAGCTTTTTCATTACATCATTACTTTGTGCCTTAAAGTTTGCCACACTCCATGCTATCCTTAATAGATTTTCCTGCATAATTCTTTTGAAATTGTTTTCATTCCTGTCTCTAAAATGTTTATGGTTTAATTTATGAGCAACTCAAGCAGTTGGGCTGGATTTGGTTGCTTAGTAAATAAGCAAAGCTAAATAAATTACTAAACTAATTTTGTTAAATTGAAGACATAGTAAAATACAGTGTTTTGAAAGCAGTTGCCCATGTGACAATCCACTGCAAAATTAATTTGTTGAAAGCATATTTTTCAAGTGCTTGGTCTTCTTTCTAACTAAGGCGCATTTGGTGTACAAATAGGTAGAAGAGTAAAAGTGTAAGTTATTCATGGTTCTCTTCAGATCTGTCCTCTTCCCTCTGCTTTTTCTAACTTCTAAATATCCATGTTGTCATTTAGGTTCCCTGTCATCCTCAGACTTTTCAGGATAAAAAAAAAGTATGAGAGAATATTTTAGACAAATCATTTTTTCCTGGGGAAAATTGTTGGGTTTTTTTGACTTACACATAATCAGAACCACATCACTTACTCCAAGTCTTGTGGTTGTCTAGTGATTATTAGTTAATTAGTCAAGTTATGTGCTATGCATGTTTGATCTGTTTCACACACAAGCCTTGTCATATTTTTCGTTGCTCCTGGGGAATGTGTAGTGTTTTGCTGCTGTTTGTTTCCTTTGGAACTTAAGCCCCAAGGCCACTGGTTTTGGCTTAACTGCATTCCAGTTTTACTTTGTGACTAGAGGTGGAGAATAACTGTATTAGTAAAGAGAAAATAAGTCTTACCAGTGGTGTAATTAGAAACCCTTCTCATAAGTCTCTTCCTTTCTGTCTTTGGTACTTCTGTTCTTCTATCTGAGAGCCTAAAGTAAAGAAGGAAATGAGGAGAGCCTTGAGCTTCTGTCTTTCCTGGTACTGTGCTGCTGATTATCTCACAGATCCGTCTTTGTCATGCATTTCCTCAATAATTGCACTGTCAGAAAATCCAGTTACTTTCAAAAAATGCAGAGGTATTTTTTAACAATATGTTTGAGTAACTTTTTTTTAGTGGAATGGAAAATCTAAGCCTCAGACTTCGTGGGAAGGGGTAGATCCATTGTGCTCTACACAAATTCTGTCATGGGTCTGGTGTGTTAGAGGTGCCAGCAATGTGGGGGTAAGGGTGGGTGGGACACCTGTGTTGGTGTGGGGCTGGTGGTGGGTATCAAGCTGTATTCAATGAAAAAAAAAAACCTTTATTTCTGCTTGTTAGATGTTCTTCTGTTTCCTCTTTGTTCTTTGCCATCATTTGTATTGCTGCATTGGGCAGGAGATGCATGGAATGCTGAAGTTAGTGGCAGTGATGCAGGTTTTACGTGGACTCTCCCATTAACTAGTGGCTTCCTGTGCTATTAGTTACTGTATTCTATTTTGTACTCTGAAAATGCTAACTTTTTTGAAACCATCCCTGAATATTATGCAAATTCTTCTCCAGCAGTTATATTTTATGTGGCCTAATAGCAGTTACCGTTGCTATACAAAGATGCGCTGTCACATAAACCATATGGAAAGTATATACTGCATGTTTTATCTAAATGTTATCCTGTAGCCTTACTGAAACTGCTCCCCAGAGGACAATATTTCTGTGCTGTTGAGGATAGAAATATTTTGTCAGGTTCCATGCTTGGCTAAAGTGGTGTCTATGGTGGATAGCGTATCAGATGCCTATACCTGAAGACTGTGCTTTTTAAGACCTTGGTCAGTACCAAGCCATAAATAATTTTAGATGTATCTGACTCACAAATCTCCTGTTTGAATGGACAAATTCAGCTGAAGCTGTACATAGTAGTGTGAATTTCCACATTAGAGGCCATATCTATTCAGTCCATTACTCTGTAGCTGATTTTTTTAAAGGAAGAATAAAAGAATACCTATAGTGAGCAGATATGAAATGACCTGCCTGAAACTCAACTTTGAGCTTTACAATTCCCATAAAGTCATATGCTTGCAGCTGTTATTTTCTATAATGTAAAAAATTATGTTCTCATTGTATATTCCTGCATTTAGCAGTTTGGTACATTGATGGCTTTGCAACCAATTTATTAGGGTCTCAGTTTCACTGGATATCCTTTGTATAAAATTGACTTTTTTTTTTTTCTCAGTAGCTTTGTCATTCTGCATCTCAACCTGACAGCTTCAAATTTTTCCCTGCTCTTCGAATGGAAACTTTATGCCTCCTTCTGTGCATCCATTTCACTCCAGTTATGCATCATCTGAGTTGGGAAGACCAAAACTGAATCCAGTAGTCTAATTTCAGACATGACAGTGATTATATAATAAAAAACAACAGAATATTTTTAATATTATTTTATATTTTTTTCTGGACTGAGGGGTGTCTTGGAGAAATAAAAATGGGAGAATCACTGCATGCCTGCTAGTGGTTATAGGAAGAATATTATATGGCTGAAAGGTATGAGCTACAAGCTGTGGTCAGTTATGGTGAATTGAGAAATGAATCCGAATTGCCAGAATGGTATGATCAATTGATTTGGATCTTAAAATTGAGCTAGTTGATACAATGGTTTAATGTAAGACCTGTAGACTGTTTTAATGAAACTTGAGAGTCTGCTTTCCAGTTGCAGAAAATGTATAAGTATAAAAAGCTGCTCAGTATTATTAAAGTTGCCTAGCATAAAGAAATCAAAATGCTTTTAAATTGATGGCAAAAACAGCATATCAATTTGTTTAGTCTCAAAACCCTATTCAAATCTATTTCATATTGAAAGAATCATAGTTTTATACAAATGCAAATTACAGTCTTGAAAAGTAGATTCAGCACCACTACAAATTACATTCACTTTCATTAGCATTTGAATAAATGCTTTGCTTGTGGTGGAAAAGGTTTGTCATGTTGACAAAGCGCTCCAAGCCAGTTGTGCTTACTAAAAAAGAAGTCCTACTGTTGGTTTGAAAACAGCAGTTTTGTAAGTCTCCATCAGTCAGAAGTATTCATTACTAATCTGCTTTTAACTCTATTGCTTGGATGATTGATTGGTTTTCCATTTTTTTTTTTAATGTTTTTTATTGTAACTTGCTAGAAGATCAATAGGGCTACTTCCAGTACTTTCTTCTGAATGTTTTCAGTTTTTACGGTGGTGTGAGAAAACAGTGTCAGTCACTTGCCCTTGATTTATGAACATCACCAAACCACAGCAGAATTACAGTGCTGTGATTACTCAGCATTTTTTTGGGGTGGAGGCAGATGTTGAAACAGGCACTTGTGTGTACATATGCACATTCCACATGTCTGTAAAAATTCCTTTTTTCCAGTTAAAATGCCGTCTCCCTGGTTGTAATTCTTACAGACCACTGCTTCTTGAGATGAAGATAATACAGCACTCTCTTTCTTTTGGTGGGAACAGATTCCTCTAGAATAAGCCACTCTTTATGTCACTGGCACTCCTTTTTGTTTTCTGTAAGGATGAAAAAGGAGCAGTATATGAGCTGTCAAAACTGCAGTCAACAGCTTGTGGCTCTTGGAAAACACTGTTTTAAAGGCAGAATCCCTTTTTCATGTTACAGTTCTTAAACATGCTGGAAGGGGGTGGCATTGGTGCCCATAGAAGCCCCAGAAGCACAGCTTGACAGTAGTAAATTTTTACATTTTCTTTGCCTAAGAAGAGCTGGAGCAAACACAAATAGGAGAGGGAGAAAGGAATCCTGTAACATTTTTAAAAAAAGTTACTGGATGCCCAAGAATTTCACACAAGTTGGTTTTTAAAACATCTGTTCCTATGAGAAGCAGAACGCACTGATACTTTTTAAGTTGTTGAAAAACTCCCCCCCAAAAATCTAATTCATAAGTAGAAATGGCTGTATTTATCTACCAATGGGCAAGTTTCTTAAGGCCTTAACAGCTTTGCACACAGAGAGTATTGTATTTTAAGATAAATGGAAACATTTTCATGTTTGCAAAACTTCCTACAAAAGTCCATTTAGAACTCACAGGCAATGAGGATAATAATTCTTTCAGCAGTAGTTGTTTTGACACTTTTTTTAAACAGATTGTATAAAACATCTTTGTTTTTCTCATGCAGATGCATGTACATATCTAAATCTAAATATAGATTGATAAAGATATATATGCATTGCCAAGATCTCCATGTAGTTTCTGTTTTTATTCTACAGATAAAACATATTTTGAAATATTTGTCTGGATAACTGTGTCCTTCAGTTTACACAGCTGTATTTTACTATTAAAATATACATAGACCTTTATTCAGAAAATGTCAACACTTCCAAGAAAAAAAAAAATAGCTGCTGGGTGTTCTCTATTGGTGTATGCTGGGTATGCTCTATTCATTGCTATCAGAAGCATGTAGGATTTTCCTTACTTTTTCATTTTGCAAAGAGAAAGAAACTCATGAATGCACAAATGGTAAATAAAAAGGAGGGCATAAATCTGTAAACTGCTGTACAAATGTGGAAATATTTATTTCTCTCATTCATCGTTTCTTACAGTGCCTGCAGCATGCTAGGGGCTTTCAAACACATGAAGAAACACAACTGATCTAGTTTTTATTAATTTCACTGACTGTAAAGACTTTTGTAGAGTTGCATATTACCAACTGACGTTGCTGTCAAAATACAGGGGAATGAGAGAATCTGTATATTTTTTTAATTGGTTATTTTGCAGTGTTTCTATTTATGTATTCAATATGTAGATTGTGAGTCCACTCTAGATTATCTCTGAAAGGTTGTGGCAACCAGAAGAGGTTCCTGAGGGCTGGAGGAAAGAAAATGTCACTTGAAGATGTACCAGAAGGAAGATCTGAGTAATTACAGGCTGGTCAGCTTTGTGCCTTGATCCCTAGAAACCATTCTCAAGGGGAATTTGGTGATCTAAAATAGTCATCGTGGATAATGAAGAAGTAGTGACTGACCAATGTGGTAGTCTTTCAAAATAAGTTCCAATAAGCCAGTTCAGAAAACTGGTTTTCTGAATCAGGAGAGAGGAATGGATAACATGTGATCTCAGTTGCAGTGAGGCTTTTAACACTCTCTTACTGATGAAATAGGGACTAAAGAAGTAACAGTGAGGTGGATTGAAACTGGCTGAACTTCTGGTCTCCAGTGGTTAGGATTAGTTCATCTGGATGCCAGTCACTAATGCTTTGCCCCAGGGGACACTTTTGGGTCCAGTCCTGTTTAACATCCTTGTTAATGAACTGGACAGTGGTGCAAAGTGCAGGTTCAGCACTTAGGCAGATGATACAGAGCATTCCAAGACTGGTTGTGGCGCTCAGAGCCATAATGGTCTAGTTGATAAGATGGTGTTTGGTCATAGGTTGGACTCAATGATCTCTGAGGTCTTTTCCAACCTAATTGATTCTGTAATTCTGTAATTAGCAACTCCCTGTGGTTATGCACATATTTTGTTTTCCATACATTTTTCTCTTTTATGACAATAATTCCAATGGCAGCATTGAGGTTGGAATTCTGTCTTTCTTTTCTGGAACTTCTGTTGCAATAAAGTGTAAAGAAGCCAGGAATCAGCAATGGAAGAACTTTTTACTTTTCCTTAATTGACTTATTTTTTTTGTCTTTGAACTTCCACCACTTCTGAAAATTTTGGGTTGTCCTCTGCAGAGGATATGCCCTTCTTTTTTTCTGATAGACCATTCAGAATAGAGGAAATATTACTGTTTTCTCTAGCACCGATACTGGTAAACTCCTAGTGAGTATCGTGCAGATAGTCATGTTTATTTAATTCTAGTTTAAAATATTTTCCTGTCAAAGGAAACAAAAAACATACATGCAGGATATACATGCCTCCAGCACCTGGTCATGGGTAAGATGACAGGAAAATGTGTGTGCATCCTCTTCCTTGTAATCACCCAGGTGTGGTGTGGGAAATCATCCTCAGGCAAAACAGCAAATAAGCAATCAATGATCAGTGTAGCATACAAAGATTTCTCTTGCTGTGAATTGGCCCATGGCATATCGGTCAGCCTTTTTTTAAGAAAGGAGGAGAAGGATCATTAAAGTAGGTATAATGTATCTGAAGAGTCATGAGTATTGGTTTTCAGTATACCTGATTTTCAGTCTCAGATTTTTGTCTCCTTCATGCACTCTGGGGTTGAGGAGATTCCTTGACAGGATGCCTGTGATTCATTGCTTGCATCGTTCAGAGTAGTAAACACAGTGGCTTTCCTAAGACATACTGCCCAGTTTATCTCCGCTAGCAAACTGTAACAGAGGAATACAATGAAGGCAGTTCTGCCACAGGTGCATTTCTGAGGATGCAGAGAATGTTTTCACTGCTATCTTGCAGTCAGCTTTAATTTGTGGTTGAAGTTAGATAAAAATTCCACCAAAGTCAGCAACACGGGAAATGTGCTGAACTAACACAGTCGATCACCCGCTTTGAAGGATGAGTGTTTCCTGGCCAACTTATGTCCCTGGTGAGCTAATGTTTTGGATAGTGTCATGTGCATCTGCCTTCAGTAATTTCTTTGACCTCTCCAGGAGAATAAGTGTGTCCCCATGTTGCATACTCCTGAGTATATCAACAGTAGCTTCCTGCTCTCCTCTTGCCCTGTTACATGAAGACCACATCACTGATCACTCATTGCCAGGCCATGAGCAGCTGCAGCACCAGAGAACTTGATGGTGTTTATAATAGCTACCTTTCTTAAGGTGTGGAAGGATGAAAAGGGCAAAATGCTTTTGGAAACAGCAGCCTGTGTGATGTTAAAAGAAGCTGTCTGATGTTACCTTTAGAAAGAAAAACGTAAGGATAGGACAGATTTACTAGGGGGAAAAATTCTAATTGCTTTAGAGGAAATTGCTATTCAAAATATGGCAAAATATGAATATCAAAAGTGACCAGGGATGGAACTGCTGAGCAAATAATGCTGTCAATCAGCAGAAATTTCTACTTGGACATCAGACTGTAGGAGGATGGCACAACCTCTGTGTAACCCAAGTCTTTTGTGCAATCATCAGGGGAAAAAATCATAGTGTTAAGGACGAAGCATAAAAGACATCCACTGTGTCTTTATTACAGATGATCAAACACATTATTTGCAGTTCCCATCCTCATTGTGCCCCAATGAATAATTATTGTTATGATCCACTGTTGTTTGCATTCTAGCCTAGCTAATACCTGACATCAGGTTTCTGCAAATTTTTGCATTCAGTCTGTTCCACTTATCTGCCTTTAACCATATACTTGTCTACTCTTTTTTTTTCCCCTTTACTTTCACTGATTGGGTCAGAGAAAGAACACAGAAGCTACAGCTAGTTTTTCTCTTTTTATTTTTGTTGTTGATTTCTTTGTACTATTTCTGCTCATATGGACATGTCTCAATAGCATCTATACAGAGACAAGCAGAGTGCACATAAAGAGATACTCATTTTGATGGCCTTTGTAAGGAGAGTTTAAAGTATCACACCCAGAAGTAAATAAAAGATCATTTTAAAAGAAGGCAGTAGGAGAGAAAGCAAAATGAGACTGTCCATTGATTTAAGGTCAGAACAGTTTTAAAAGAGCTGAAAATGATTGCGAAGTCTAGAGACTGTTTAACAAATTTAACCTCAAGCACTTCTATTTATCATTTTTGGCTGGTAGAATTAGCTTCATTTCAGAAGCAATGACAGATAGACTCCTTGATTTATGATATATTTTGACTGAGACCTGAAATAGCTTTTTAAAACTCTTGTAGCAAAAGTCTTTTATACTGACCTATGGTTGGTTTGGTCTCCAGTAGAAGGTAAGGCAAGTTCCTAGCACAGCCACAAAGTGACATCTTATAAAGGAGATTCATCAGTCTTGATGCTCTGTTTATTTTTTTTTTTTAAAGATATATCTTTTGTAGTGAAACTGGTGTTAATAAGATGTAAAAAACCCCTCCAATGAAACCATCAATGATTTTGAAAATATTTTAGAGCAGCAACTTATTTTTCAAGACTCATGATTTTGTTCTAAGTTTGGATCTATGCTTCTTAGTATGGCTTAACTGTAGTGTTTGCATTTTTTGGCAGCAATGGCTCAGAAGCCAGGCAGTGAGAGAGTTTTGGGAGCTGGAATTCTGGGCCTGGCTGGGCTTTAATTTAAGGAAACCTTTGTGAACATTGGTCCTTCTGCTCTCCCAAAGACAGACACATATTAGATCTTGGAAGGATTTTTCAAGGGAGCTCAATTATTTTGTAATTGTCTTGGATGCATATAGAAAATTGACCCTGTCCTTAGCGTTTTTGCATTTGAGTTTATTTGGTTATCTTTTATTCTCTTTCCCACCCACTCTTTCTCATTGCTTTAGTATTTAAATATGTGTTAGATTTGTTTTTCAGCAAAAACAAACGACAAAGGAGGATTTTAGAGACCTTGCCCATTTATGTAAGAATTCTATACAGAAAGTCAAAGATCGTCAGGAATTAACACTTGCAAGGGATGTTGAGGCCATCAAGAAAACTCTAAATTAGCAACAAATGGTTGAGCAAGGAAAATATGGCCCATTTCTGAGTAGGGCAGATGTTCTGTTGCCATTTGAAACACAGAGAGTTGATGTACTCAGTTGCTGCTTTACCTCAGGCTTCACCAACAGTGTCTTTCATGCCTCTCTCCTTAAAGAGAAGGAACTACCAGCCGTAGATGTAGATCAGGTCAGGGTTACTTGAAAGAGTTCAGATCATCCAAGCCCAGAAGTCTGTACTGGCTGTATCCAAAAGTGCTGAGAGAATTTGTCATAGTGAGACTACTCTCTGTCATCTTTCACGTGTTGAGTAGAGTGGAGAAGATCCCCAGTCGCTGAAGGATAGCAAACATTGCACTGGCTCAATGCAGACTGAAAGAACAACTACAGAAGTGGCAGACTGATTTAATCACTCTTTGTTCTCTGGAAAAGTCATGGACCAAGTCTCCTTGGAATACATTTCCACAGAAAGTTCCTACAGAAGTTGATTGGGAAAATCAGCATGGATTTAACAGGTATACCATGCTTCACCAATGCAAGTTTCTTCTAGAATAGCGTCAGTGAATTTGTTGGTAAGTAGACAGCAGTGGATGTTGTTCACCTTAACTTCAGCAAGCCTTTTGGCACTGTTGTCCACAATATTTCTGAGTTAACCCTGATCAGCTCTAAGCACCACACAATCCTTTTTCCCCAGCCGGACCAGAGAAAGATTATGAGGAACAAAAGTGAAAAAAACTCATCAGTCAAGATAAACAGTTAAACAAGTGAAGGAAAAAAGTGGATACCCCCCCAAAATGGCACAATGGTGCAAAGATCCAAGCTAAATGTAACGTAGCAGTGTGCCCTGGTAGAAAAGAACACTTACCTGGGTTGTGTTAACAGCCAAGTTGAGGGAAGCAACTATTCCCCTTCATTTAGCACTTGTAGCAGCTTTCTTATAAGTCAGCAAAGGATGGGTCCAGATGTTTCAAAGTGGTATTGCATAATGGGAGGAAAATACAAGGGGTGTAAGTGGAAACAAACAGGGCTCAGGAAGAATATAAGGAAAGAGTTTTTTCACTGCGAGTGGTGTCATGTGGTGGATTGGGTTGCGCAGAGAAAAAGAGTCTTCCTTCCTGTGTTTATTTCAGGTTTGGAGGGGATAAAGGCCTGACCTGTATCTGTCCCTGCTTTGACTTCGAAGTTTGACTGGAAACTTGCTGAGATCCTTTTCAATTTAAATTATCTTATGAGCCTACAAGCATGGCATACATTACATGGTCAGAATTCATTGTTAGGTCTAAATACCACAGCAACCACCTGAAGTAGGGACCCTCCCTTCTGTTATACATGTGTAGGAGTATGCAGCACAAGGGCATATTATGGTAAGAAAGGAAAGGACAAAGCCAGAGAGCTTTTCAGAACTCTACTGTCAGGAGATACTGTCTCTTGAATGACAAGACATAATTGACCAACTGATCAGTGTCACTGTTCACTCTTTGAAAAGGTGTTCAGTTCACCTGAAGGTGGGAATGAAGGTGATTGTTTTATCATAATATATGTTCGCGTGAGTGTGCATGTCTGTTTCCTATGATGATGTATGAATTGGGATATGTTAATAAATCTACTTCTAATGATAGTTTGTAATGAAATGTAATGTGAGACCAATACAGCACAATGGAAGTGACTTTGGATCCCCATCATTATATTAATTGATGGAATTAGCTATGATTTTTCTTTCTTTATGGGGAAAATGTTTGGCTGAAGAGTGTGGATATGCTACTAGCTAAGCCAAACAGTGTTTCTCCCAGAAAGGAAAAGAATTCCTGTAGGGAATTCCAAACTGCCAGAACAAATCAACTTTGATACAATTTTATAATGCCTCCCTAGTGCCATTAGATAGCTACAGACTATCTGTATTGTGTTTGATATATATTTGCAGGATTGTATTGAGGCAAAACAACATTACTTGTTGTGAGTGTAAGTAAAGCATGTACCTGCTCCACGAAAGTAATTGAACATTCAAGCTTAAGACTATTTATCTATTGCTTCTTTTGTGAGAGCCCATAAAAAGGATTTTGTATGTGTGTTTGTGTTGCTTTGGTTTTCTGAATCCAGTCAGTAAGGATGCATAGCAGGTTGAGTAAAACCCATCTAATAAAGTAAGGTAGTATAAAGTAATTTTCTTTAAATGAGGAAGCCAACTTGGCTTCAATAAACTGATTTTTCAATTTTTTTTTTTTTTAATCTTTGTGAAATGAAAAAAAATGAGGAAAAAAATGTGAGGAATGAAATTGAATAAATTACTAATAACTTGTGTTTTATTTCTGAGCTTCTCCTTATTTTTTAATGAAGACAAGCAGCTTTGGGATGCTGCCATTACAGCAGGCATTGCTGGAGACAAGGCTTGTCATCACACTGGATCAGCTCTCCAGATCACAAGTAAAAAAGAAAAGACTGAATATTCATCTTGTTATTGAAGTAAAGCGTCCTCAGATTCTACTTTGGAGAGGTTTCTCCCTTGCCTCCAAAAGCAAAAAATGTTGATTTTGTTAAGGCTTGTGAGGGTTAGAATTTGAGCCATTTTACTAGGGAAACTGGAAAATACCAATGGCGAAATACCAGATATTCTGTATTTTATTTGACCTATTTTTTTTCTTCTTTTGAAAGAAAAACAGCTAAACAGATTTCCCAATGATGGGAATTTTTCATTTGGTTGGAGCTGAAGGGTGCTATAATTTTTACTTCACATCAGTATTTGCCTGTTAATATTATTAATCCATGAAGTTCTTGCTCTGGATCCCAGATAGGAGGAGCCTATTAGCTATAGCAACTTAAAAACATACATGCAAAAATCAAATCTCTGTGGTATAGACTAAGTGAGCTTGTATTAATTCTTCGAAGAACAAAAATGTAACTTGTTCAGCTTCAGCAGGAGGGACTTCAGGACCTGTACTTTGATTTTCCCCCAGACTGCCCAGGCTGTCCAAGAGACCTGTATCAGAACCAGCCCTGCTATTGCACAAAGTTGTGGTGCAGGTGCTTGGAGCTCCTTCAGTGCTCAACTAATCTGCCCTGACCCATCTAAGCTGAATACAAGGGTGCAGCCCTTTCACTCTGCAAGATCATCATTTTTGGAGAGATTACTTCAGAGACAGAGGGGGAAATAAGGCAGCCATCAGTCATTGACCTTCATTTGGCAAACAAAAACCATGGCAACCACTCCTGTTCTCAGATAAGAGAGAGCAAATTCACCTACAATGTCTATTTCCACTTTTTGAGTAAAGAAGTATACTCCTTTGTGGTCTGAATCCTCTTCCCTGGTTTTACATGGCTGTTCTGTCTATAGTAACATTTTTAGAGCTCTGTCTTTGCTCTTAACAGGACTGAAGTCTTTTGGAAGCAAATATATTATCACTGTCTTGTGGAAGAAGTTTCTGCAGAAGAGCATCAGAGGATTGTTAGTCCTATTTCTTTGGACACACATCAAAATCAGATACTTTCTACCTGTGCCTAAAAAAAAACCAAAACAATCCAACAACAAAAAAAAGAAACCCAAATGAAAATACCCACTTATAGTGGATCCCATTATCTCCTCAGCTATGGTTTTGGATGATACAAGAAGAAGAATTGGTGATGTCAGAAAATCTAGTGATAGTATACAGAGAAAAATACCTTCTTCACTACATATAGTTTGACAGCTGGAAAAGAAAATTCCAGTATTTAAAATGTATTCTAGTTCTATTACCTCTAAATAGATCAATCTATTTTATTGCCAAGTATAATTGTTAAGGCTCATCTATCTTAAGATACTTAAATCAACTTTATGGTAATAATTTTGTACATTGTAGGATTCTGTAGGTTCCAACATCGAGCATGCTTTCATTCACCTTTAGGATTAGAAAAAACCCATACTTAATACTTGGGAAAAAAATCGAGTTTTTTGAGAGTAGGAAGGGCTAAATATTTCTCTGTGTGTATTGTAATGAACTGATTGCACAGTATGGCAATATTATTAATATAATAAAGGAATAAATAATCCACGTGGACTAGACAGATACCAATGTGGTGTGTAATGAACTGAGTTTATTGAGTAAGAACAAAGGTTTTTATAGTGGTTTCAAATGGTAACACGTCATAACATGTGACTTTCTTGACCAGTCCTGGCAAGGCAACACGCTGCCCATGTTCACCAGAGTGCTAGGACTCCATTTCCCAGAATGCTCTGCTGGCAAACCTGAAACCTGAGATGCTACAGCACATCTTTAAAATACAACAAAATTAGCTAAAAGTCAAAATTTGAGTCTTGGCACTTAATAACCTAAAGACATCACTCAACTTTGTATTTATTTATTTGGTGTTTCTTTATTGTTTTTATTTTTATGGCAAATGTATTAGTAAATGACATTCCCCCCTTTCTTATTTTCTCACTATGTTTTTCACACCCTATTTGAGGCAATGCTGTTTAAATAAGCATTTTGACCTTTCAGTGAAACAGTGAGAAATACTCTGCACACAGTTGTAGTATTAGAAAAGTAAAACTCAATTTGTGCAAAACCTGATAAATTAACTAATAACATTTCCTATCCATTAAAATATAAAAGCTGCAACTGAATGGGAGATGAAACCATTCACCTTTTATGTTGCAGTATGATTCTGAAAGCAGTCAGTTTTGCTAATTGACTCAAAACTTCAAGCTTTAGAAGACACCTGCTGTTCTTGAATATCCATCCCCTCAAGTACTCCATGAAAAGCCTAGAATCTTCAGAGTCCTTGAAATAGCTGTCTTCACTTTAGCAGTCCTAATTTGAAAAAGGCCCTCTTGGACGATCAGTCATACTCTTCTATTAAAAAGTAAAGTATATTATGAAAAGTAGTATCTCCTGCAGTTTTTCTTCCCCTCAGAGGATCAATGAACAAAGGCAAGTGTTTAAATAACATCTCACCTGAGTCTAATTTCTGCTTAAAGGTCAAGGCTTCTGCTTGTAAGTCTTAAGCTTGTCATTTCTTCCAGGAGTTTTCTGCTACTCAGAATTACTATTTGAAGACTGTCTTGTTCATAATCACTTGACTTGTGTTCTAGAGGCAAAGCAGAACTCTTTTCTCTTCTCTTTGGTAAGAGATATTTGCAACTCTGTGCCACCTGAGTCAGGCCCATTTCACAAAACAACTCTTCAGGAAGTCTTTGGACACAAACAGCTGTAACAAATCTGGTTGCCTGAGTGCTGACAGCCTGCTGCTGCTTCCATTTCCATGCATGTGATAATTCATCAAAAAATATCTTTCAATTTTGCACTCTCATAGCAGTGGAATAATAGGCACTTTCAACTTGTGATATCTTTTTGATTTGCACAGTTTTTACATACTGCAGAGAAACATGAGAACTGAGTAAAGTAAATAATAAAATATGCAAGAAGGAAAGTTTTTACAGCTGCGGTTTGCAGTGGTCTTAAGACATCTTCAAAGACAGTTTTTAGGTGATTACTTCAATGAGAATATTACACTGATGTTTGTGGTATAAATTGCAGACACTAATTCACAGGAATGGATTATGGGAAATGCCTCTTTTTTGTTTAACAAGAATTTACCAGCCAATTTTCTGGATTAAAATTTTGTGATAAGCCTGTTGTTTTGTACTGATCTCAAGTGTGAACTTGCTGCTGTCAGTGATTATCAGCAGCCTTGCCATGGGTTTGCCTTTACAATAAGTCTGTTTAGGTTTAGTATTCTGTGTTATCAGCTCTACTGAATTGACAAATCTGATAGATGTTGTGTCTGCTCTTGCTGCATAGATAACCACATAGTCTCTATTACTCAAGGGGAGATTACTCCATCACAACATTTCATTCTGTTTGTTCAGTTTTCTCCAGAAAGGGAGAATTTTCCAATATTTAACTCATCATTTCATGTTCTCAGTTAATAACGAGTCCAATTCCATGCCAGGCTGCAAACTCATTGCAGTATAATCTTTGTTTATTGTTTTCAGTTATTTTGCAAAGTCTGCATGAAACAGCCTTTTTGCTTGCAAAGTGACTGGAAATCTTTACAATATAATGAAGGAAAATTTAAGTTGAATGTTGTTGTCAAGTGGAGGTTATTGACCAATGCCTTCAGGCCTGAAATGGAAACTGGCACGGGAGTCTTACTTCATCCGTGTGCTCCTTTTCTATACTGGGAAGGTATCTTACTTCATCCCTGCACAGATCCTCCTGACCATGAAAGCTTCTCTGTGGTGGCAAAAAAATTGCAGTCAATACGTTTGTTCTCTAAATTGAAGTATTTGTTACAAAATGCTGGAACAACCACTGAAGTTTAAATATACAGATCGGTGTTTTTACTTTCCTCTGGAAGGAGGATGCTTCTCTGCAGATCTCAGGCTGCAGGGCATGCCTTGGGCCCCTCACTGGGCCTTGGCAGTGGGGGACAGTCTCAAAGGGGGTAGGAGATGTGGAGGATCTGTACTTCCAAGTCAGGGATCTGTAAGAGACAGTCATGAAAGCATGCAGTATCAAAGGTGAGGAGAAAGAGATTAATGAGACCTTCTCTGAAACTCCAGAGGCTCAAGAGCCCAACTTCCCTGCTGCACTGAAGGAGGGACTGGCGGAGATTTTACTTATCAGGTTTGGAAGTAAAGACTCCCAAGGTGGCTAAAGCTGGCTATGACTTCTGGCACCAGAGGAAGGCTCCTTCTCCACCTGAAGATCTGCAGCATCTGATCAACTCAGAGCCCTGGTACCAGACAAGGGGCTGGGACCTCTTGTCTAATTAAGCATTCAAATCAGCTGAACCTCAGGCATGCAGCAGCACCAGGAGGAAGTAGCAAGCGGGAGGAATACTCTGCTAAGATGAATGAAGGACCCCAACTGCCAACTTGACATGTCCCTTGGGTCAGTTTGCTGCTTGTCAGGAACTCCAGTTCAGGAGAGTGTGAAGAGAATCCCAAGGCTTATCCAATCCTCAAGCTATTAATCCCTACTGTTGTCCGGCGAGGTCACCAGTGATGCTGGCAGGGCACACCTGGAACATATCAAGCATGGCTATATGGGTTTAGGAGTGATGTTTTTCTTCTTCATACTGTTAGTGGTCCTGTTCATTTTCTTATTTTGATGCCCCTTGTACTCCTGGGGCTTCATTTGAACTGTTGTCCCCGTTTCACACCTGGGCTATCAACATGAGATGTCTTTTTGCATCACAGGTAGGTATGTTCCTTTGTGCAGTTTTGGGCTACCAGGCTGACTAAGCTGCCAAAAGATATAGTGCTATCTGAGCTCAGTTTTAAGCACAAATACAGCCTGGGCAGAGAATGTATTAAGAGAGCAGCCCTCAGAAGAAGGACTTGGGTGTGCTGGTGGACAAGAAGCTCAACATGAGCCATCAATGTGCACTTGCAGCCCAGAAAGCCAAATGTTTCCTGGACAGTGTGGCCAGCAGGTCAAAGGAGGTGATTCTGCCCCTCTACTCTGCTCTAGTGAGACCCCACCAGAGCATTGCATCCAGCTCTGGGGTCCTCAGCACAAGAAGGACATTGACCTGTTGGACCAAGTACAGAGGAGAGTCACAAAGGTGATCAGAGGGATGGAGCACTTGCTCTATGAAGACAGGTTGAGAGAGCTGTTGTTCAGCATGGAGAAGAGAAGGCTAGGTAGACCTTATAGCAGCCTTCCAGTACATAAAGGGGTCTACAAGAAAGCTGGAGAGGGATGTTTTACAAGGGACTGTAGTGATAGGACAAGAGACAGTGGCTTTAAACTGAAAGAGTGTGGGTTTAGATTAGCTATTAGGAAGACATTCTTTACTGTGAGGGTGGTGAGGCACTGGAACAGGTTACCCAGAGAAGCTGTGGATGCCCCATCCCTGGAAGTGTTCAAGGCCGGGGGGGATGGGGCTTGGAACAATTTGGTCTAGTGGAAGGTGTCCCTGTCCATGGCAGGGAGGTTGGAATTAGGTGATCTTTAAGATTCCTTCAAACCCAAACCATTCTGTGCTTTGGATACTTTATAGTTTGCAGTTGGATGTATTCCTTGGGCACAGGCTTAAACTTTCTCTCCATGAGAGAGGTCATGGTTCCTATGCATAATTTTCCAAATGTCCATTTCACTGTCTCAAGTGCTGCTGTTTCTTTTGTTTTTCTGGGACATTATATTCAATCGGAACTATGAAATGCTGATGCGAGAGAAGTTTGCAAGCTGGTGGACAAAGATCTGTTACAGCCGCATTCTGTGATTCTGTGTGGATGAGGAAAACTATTACTGTGAGTGGAGCACTTCAAATGCTGCACTGAAACTGCTGTGCAGAGCTGGGGTGGAATCTCTGTTGCTAGAGATTCTTGGAATACAGCTGAATTGA
The DNA here is from genome assembly GCA_035583135.1 of Lophotriccus pileatus. NCBI lineage: Eukaryota > Metazoa > Chordata > Aves > Passeriformes > Tyrannidae > Lophotriccus > Lophotriccus pileatus. The sequence goes on along the minus strand of JAWWES010000081.1, from coordinate 80,034,267 downwards.
ACCTTAAGGAACATGATCTAGTTTTTGAAGTTAGTCTCAGAGGAAGGGCTTAAATGACAGTTGTAGTTCCCTTTCAACCTAAACCCTTTGATTATTCTGTGAAATACTCATGCTTAAACACATAAGGCTAAATCCAAAGCAGTTATCTGTACACTTTCATGTGCCCTAAAAGATAATGTAGGTGTAGAGAGAATATGTATGACTGAGCATATTTCTTATCGGCTGTCATCACTGCTGAGGGGGAACTGGTCAAGGCTGACTAACACAACTCTGTCAGGGTTTTCAGGAGTCTAACTCCTGAGGAGAGGAAATAGGAAGCACTGCTGTTTTTCAACAACAACTTATCAAGTCCTTTTTATTCTTTTACACTTGGAGTCCATTTCCATTACTAGTTATACAGAAATATAGTTCGTAGTCTTTTTTTGCAAGTTCACCCCTTGGTCTTGAAAATGTTGTGTATTTAAATGTGCACTTTAATTTTGTTCTGTGTTTCTCCCAATGCAAGGGATTTAGCAAATTCAAATGATTAACAAATATTGGCAGTCAGGTCTTTGTTTTTTCAGCTTGCATGCTAAGTGTTAGCACTATTCAATTTAAAATGATTGAGATAATGATCTCTCTCTTTGTAGCATGTTACTTTATCTAGCCTGAACAGCCTATTTTTCTGTCAGACAGTCAAGTTACATGCTGTGGGAGTTTTTAATGCAGATAAATAATAAAATTGAAACACTTACTGATTAGTTTGTACCTACAGCAAATTTAGCTTAGAAAAAATATTCTCAGATTTAAATGGGTAAGTGCAGATTTTTCATGACATTTCTGCTAAAAGTATGTATTAAGCAGAAAACAATAGGCTCCATTGACCTCAAAAGGAAATACACATAACCATTTTGAATTGTGCTCAGACTGAACTGTGAAATCATGATGGATTTTGTTTTATAAAGAAAATAATATTAATTAGTTTAATTTTATATTATATTTGAATGTAGTTATTTTGTATTTGTAGCTACAGTTCAGTAAAATATTACTTTATAGTGAGGCTTTTGCTTTACTGTTCAGAAGATATTATCTCACAGTATGTTCTTCTAGAACCACTTAAAGGTGTTTAAATTAGTGGTTCCCTTTCCAAGATCAATTTTTCCACAGTAAAAGGTAGCATTGGGAATTCTTGGTTGAAAAGCCTCCTTCTCTGAATGTCTCTAGTCCAACCTCCTGCTCAGAGCACTCCTACTTCCATCAGCACTACTTTGGGTTAGCTGTGGCACTGTTCTGTTATGTCAAAATCTGCTAAGTGTGGAGAAGAATATGTGTCTATACATGCATCAGTATAATTTTTCAAAGTTTAGATTTCCATTTCAAAATCTAAAACTACTACAGTTATAGAGAAAGAATTACTGTAAGAGAGTAGAAAATGGACTCTTTTAATAAATTCTGTTTTAACTTTAGAAAGTTTTACAGTTTTGATGATGGTCTTCTAACAAATCGTTCGGGATCTGTTCTAAACCCTTTTGAAATCAGCAAGCATGAGGGAAAAAGAGCAGATCTAAATGCAGTCAGAGCCACCTGCCTTAGGATCAGCAGAAATTTTCCATACAGGCACTTTTCTGCCACAGAGTGCTGATGCACTGAAGGTGAAACACCCCGTGGAAATGTGGCAACACTGATAAAGTTTTCAAAGAATATTAAATATCTTTCTGCCTTCTTTCTGGCCGGTTTGGCTGCCAGCCTCTTCACTCCTCAGTAGGTCACCCATAGGCTGCTGTAATGCAAGGCTTCCAGGTTCCCTTTGGAACCAAAATGACATGAAGAAGTGTTTCACTTCCATTAAATGTTCTTTTAGCCTCTTGGAATTTTGTCCTCTTCGCTGGATGGATTTGTTTCAAGGTTTGCAGGCAAGCAGCAATTGCTTTCTAGGTCAGGCCTTGATCAGAACTTCTGTGGGCAGATCTACTCTACAACACCTGTAAAATCAATAGAAAGGGTAAGAGGAGCTGCTCTCCTGTAGTTTATGGTGTTCCGCCTCTTCTCAGGCTTGGAATAAGTACTGTAAAAATTGTGCAAGATGGGATGCAGAATGAACCTTGAGTATACTAAACTGGGCAGGGCATAGGTGCTATTTTAGACAGAGCATAATTCTAAGCCATTGAAACAGGAGACATTTTGAATATAAAGAAAAAGTGCGATTTTAGGTATGTTATTTAGTTAGTAATAAAGAGGTAAAATAATTTATGACTGCAATATTTCAGTGTGTCTATACTACTTATTATGTGTGCTTTCTTTCTTGTCTTACCAATAAGAAGAAAGGTTCATGACTGAAGATCTCATTATATATTATTCAACTTCTATAGTTTTAATATTCAAACATTTATGCAGTGACTTGATTTATGTAAAGAACTGGTCTTAAAAGTATTGCTTATTCTTAGGAAACAGTTTTCTTTAGTGTCTATTGTATCTCCTGATTTCCACCTCTTTTCTTCCAATATTACTCTAAATTTTGTAGCATGCTGTTCTTAATATGGACTAGTGTTTTTACTCCATAATCATACATTTTCTCTACTTAAATAATAGTAGTTGTTGGAGAATAATCAACTGTTATCATCTTTTGCTAAACCAGAAAACATTAGCAGAGAACTTGGACAATGGTTCAGAAATTGCCCCTTTTACTCCACTGCAAATGCACATCAACCCTTGCAAACTTGTTTCTGGTACTAGGACAGTATGATTTTCTTGGGTGAGCTTACTTTTGGTAGTGTATGTAGAAGTAACTTTTCTGGCTTAATTAAAAGCTGGCTTCTTTTAAATCTTTGGACACTTGCTTGAAAAATTCCAGTTTATCCCCAGATCTCCCTTTCACAACATATTTCTTTGCAAATTGTCATATCATATTATCTGAAAAAGTTAAAAGGGAAACATCACACTGGAAAGAAGCAGAGAATCTGTGACTGCAGTTGCAGGCAGAGATATGGGTTCTTACTGACATCAAAAGGACTATAATGGCACTCTGAAGGTGTTTGGGAGTAGTCAGCATAGATTTATGAAGGGGAAATAATGTCTGAAAGCCTGACACAATTTGAAGACTGGCTTGGCAGATGAGGGGAGAGCAGTGGATGTTGTTTATGTTGAGTTTAGAAAGGCTTTCAACATTGCTTCCTATAACATCCCCCTTGGACAAGCTAATGAAGTATAAGGGTAGACAAGTGTATAGGGATTGAAAACTAGCTGAACTGCTGTGCTCTGACTGTTGCCAGCAGCATCATGAAGCCCATGAAGCTGGAGGCCAGCCACTAGTGGTGTGCCTCAGGGGCCAGTGCCGGGTCCGATCACGCTACCGCCATGAATGACCTGGAGGATGGGGCAGTGCAGTCTCAGCACACTGATGGATAACTCAGAACCAGGCCAGGGAGGTTAGTGGTTAGCTAACAAGCTGAATGTGCTGCCTTTCACAGGCAGCCTGACAGGCTGGGGCAGGTAGCCAGAAGGAGTCTCGTGAAGTTTAGCAAAGGGGAATGCTGAGTCCTGCACATGGTGAGGAATAGCCTCACGAAGTTTAACAACAGGAAATACAAAGTCCTGAACAGCAGGAGAAACAACCCCATGCACCAACAGAAGCTCGGGGCCAAGTGGCTGGTGAGCAGCTCTGCAGACAAAGACCTGGGGATCCTGATGGAGTAGAGAGTGAAAATGAGTCAGCAGTGTGCCCATGTCACACAGGCTATATTAAGAAATCTGTTTCCAGCAGGTTAAGGAAGGTGATCAGCCTGGTGAGACAGATCACAGAATCACAGAATATGCTGAGTTGGAAGGGACTCACAAGGATCATTGAATCCAACCATTAGCACTGCACAGCACCATCCCCAAGAGTCACACCAGGTGCCTGAGGGTATCTGGTATGCTGTGCCTAGTTTTAGGCTCCTCGCTGCAAGAAGGGCGTGGACATACTATAGCACATCTAGCAAAGGGTCACAAAGATGATTCAGGAGTTGGAGCATGTATTATCATAACTACAAAAGAGTATCTGGTTTACATAATATGTCTTTTATTTGTTTTGTTTACTTATTGGTTTTGTTTGTTATTTCTTTTGTATCTATTTATTTTCTTTCTAATTTCACTTGCAAAATAAATTTTATTTTGTAAAACAGTAATATATCAAACCAAAGCAATAGGCATAAGTAGAAATATAAGTGATTTTGTTTTTACCTTTGTTCTTTTGAGAGCTAGTTTGGCTGATAAATGTGATATTACCTCTTTTTTTAATTAAAAAAAAAAAGGTGAAAGATTTCAATGTTTTGAAAAGTGAAGAGGGTAGTCATGCCTTCGGAACTACTATCACATAATCTGTAAAATCTGAAATGTATGACACAGCATTTAATTTTAGAATGAGCTGTTATTACATGAAGATTGAGAACACATTAAAATAATTATGTAAGTGAATATTTCATTTTTGTGACATATAGTTTAAGAATAATTTTAAATCATATAAATATATTGCTTTCTTTGGATGTGTGTGTTGGAAAAGTATTTCAGGGAAAGATGGGGTAGAGTTAGGAAAATGAGAGGTGTGGCAAACTCCTAAATGTACTTTCCACACTAAGCAAATAAACCCCAAGTTTGTTGTGCCCTAAAGCCAAATGTTAAGCTTTATCTTTGCCCTCAGAAGGCAGCTAAAAAAGAACCACATGGTTTTAAGACACAGGATCCTACAGGCACAGCTCAAGCTTATCAAAAGTGACTCCTTGGCCTCTTCTGTCTCACCTCAGATAAACAAATAAAGTGAATCCTAAGGTAAGTGTCCTTTGTGTTGCTTCTGGCAATTCTCACTGTTGTGGGCTCACAGTCTACTGATGATATTTGAATTAAAGGGTCCAAACATAAGTGATTTATAAGCTGTATGAAGAACCTTGTCCTAAAGAAAGAACCTGTTTTGTCCATTTGTAATGAATTACTGCAGACTGACCCCTTTACAACTCAACGTTTACGCAAAGAATGAACAATATTAAAGTGCCATCAAGTTCTCTTCATTATGTGCTAGAAAAACCTGTCTTGGTATCTGAGTACCCTACTGTGGTACAAATTTTGAAGTCTGCCTCTTTTGCATGATAAGCATGCAAAAAATTGATTAAGCCCTTGCTTTTCTGGAAACAGAAAGCCTCATGATATCTGAGCCTTGTTTTCTCTCCCTATTTTTGTGTCTGTGGACTTGGTTGGTGCTCACTTTAAAGTCTGTGGAGAAATTCCCTGTGTTTTGTGGTGATAGTAAGAAGGAGCCAGTGGATGCAATTGTATTTCCACCTTCATTTGCGCAAGTACCATTCCTGGATACAGGATACAAAAGGAGCTGTAAGGAAAGAAGGGATCCTTTCTGAGAGCCCCAGCAAGTCACCATAGTGTCAATATTTGGAAACTGCAGCTGAGCTGTGACATGACAGCATTTTGAACTCAGTTCCTCTCACCATACACTATTTGTGTCTTCTCAGCTTTCTAGTTTCACACCAGGCATTATGAATTTGGTTTTGAGTGAATTAATGCCAGATAGTCAGGCCTTGGGAAAGTAAGAAAGACACTGTAGGTCTGTGTTTGATTATGCCTCATCTAAGTGCTAAAATGTTAGCTGAATTGGTTCAGATGTGTTAGACAGGCACAAATTGAGCACAATGAGAAAAAAAAGAATCAAAAATACCAATAACAGACTGAAAGGGATTAGAAACACTCAAGAGGACGAGTTTGTGTAGAAGAGACAGAGGAGCTCCCTGTCTTAGGCTCTTACTGCCTTGTGCAAAACAATGTCTTATACGTTGTTAATTTTCTGGGAAGGTGCTATTTATATTACTGGTATCTCCCATAATCAGCTGACCAGGAGAAGACTATGGTTGCTGTCTGAACCTGTCTCATTTCTTCAAGTTTCTTTTAGCCTTGTCCCTCTCATTTTCCTGGAGAAAATTACTGAGGCTTGTTGTGCTTCACTTTGTGGGTACTGTCTGTTCTGTGCTACTTTTTCACATCTATGCCAGAAGTGATGAAGTGAAAGGAGCCTCAAAGGGATGAGAAGATGGAGATATCTGAATGAAAGTAGAACCTGTCCCAGAATTTTGAAGTATATCTTATTTAGTCTATAAATGAAATTCATAAAACTCTCTTCACCCATATACCACTTTTTCATATAAGATGATCTGTTGGATAACTGATGCAGTCTAGTTTAACTGGTACTTCCAGGAGAGGTTTTCCCCACCTGAGAATTTACTCTTAGAAACAAAAAAGAATCCTTCACATTTAATTGTGCATCCAGTTGGCTTTCTCCTTGTACCTAAGTTAATAATTTGTTTGAACAATTTATGTTTTGGAGCAAGCCTACTTACAGAGACTTTATCAAAGTACACCATGTGTATTTGTATTAACGGGATGATTTACTGGCAGAATTTTCTGTCCAGTGCCAGAGTTCTCTGTCTCCAGTAATTATTTCTGTCATCACATGCTTTACTTATTTATTTTTTTGGCTGACCTTTTGTAGGCATCATCTTTTGCTATTAACTGTTAGTCAGGAAAATTGTGACTTGTAAACTGCACACTCTGTCAGGACTTACAAGCCATCAACTGTTGCTGAAAAACAGAGAAAACATGAAAGAATGGCCTTGTTAATAAGGCTTTTGTACAGGACTCAGAAAACCTGTTTTTTTACTTTGTGGTTTTGACACACACTTCTTGTGTGGCCTCTGGAGAATTGTGTAGGTTCAGAATCCAAGCTGTGTAAACATGATAATGATAATTCCTCCACTTTGTATTCACCTAATACCTAGCATTACAACCTTTTCAGAAAATGCTGTAAGTTTTACTACATTTGCACAATGCGGAACAGTGGTCTGTAGGCTCCTTTGGGTCCACAGTAACACAAAGAGTAGCATTAGAAGCAACAAATCATCTCTCTTTTTGCATAAGTTCAATGGAAACAATAAGTGGGGCTGCTGTGATTTATTCTGTAGGTATGGTGTCGATGCCTTGTAGGGTTGTACAAAGCAGACATTTCTAATTTCCTGCCATTTATCCAGAGATGGCTGTAAGAATCAAGGAAAGAAAGTGAAGAAAATTTTCCTTATCAGATTCAATCATCCATAAATATTGGTGTAATAGATTTGTATCTGAACTGGCAACCCTTTCTTAATTCTTTGTCAGGGATAACATGCTGTCCCCTGGATCAGAATAATGCTGTATGTGGATGAGTGGAAGGCTGAAATGAGTCCCTGGTGCACCAGTTTGGAGAGAGTGCTTACAAGGTTTACATGCATTTAATGAAAATTATGTCCAGTGTCAGAAACACAAGTTGCAAGAATTATCATGTTTATTAGGAATTACATAGAATTCCTCCAGGAAGGAAGAGATCTAACATTGAACTGTATTAATTCCATCCGAAGCTTCAAACTAAAACTGAATCACATACCATTTTTTTCCCCTAGTAAATATGAATAAAATTGTATTTGTTTTGCTAGAAACACATGGCTTTACACCTAAAATGTAATTCCTGACTTTTCAGGGAAACGCCTCTCAAAATTCAAAGAGGAAATAAACCAAATCATTTCACCTTTAAATTACTTTGAAATACTTAACTTGACTGGTCACATAGTCTGTATCATAGCACTGTCAAGAGCTAATTTCCAGAAAAGTAATAAAAACACTGGGCAGGTATAATAGCCCCTATTCTCCCTACTGTTTGGTAGAATATCCTTTCCTGACCCCTAAGGGTGAACAGTTAGCATCTGACATGAAGTAAGTTCTCTGCATCCTTTATTTGGATTCACAAATACTGGTAATGTTCCCTAGGATTTGGCTGAGTTTCTCTAGAAAGTGAGAACTCGTGCTGTTCTCCTCGAATCTGAAGAAATCCCTATGGTTGTTTCTTTAGCAGATCATTCAAGGCACTTGCACAGAGAAATGTATTACACATACAGGCTGAGAACTGGGAAGTTTCACACACAAATCGATTTTGACAGGAGGGGACCAGAGACAAATGCTCAGGTTAGTTTAATATTCCACCCTGGCAGCCCACATGGAGAACTGACAGCCACCTGCCTGGTTTGGACTGCCATGAAGTGTCAAACAATTTTCAAAATTTTGTAGCACTTAGTTCAACTGCAATCATTGACAAGACAGAACCTGAGCCCTGGTGGTTCCTGAAGGGGATTTTCCACACTAAGTTGCGGTACAGTGAAGGCTGAGGCAGTTTTAAATCTGATTTAAAACTTGCAACTCTTAATGATGCAATATCCAAGACTTCATGTTGTTGTACTTGAAGATCATTAGGAAAGCTGCCATTAACTCTCTATTTCTTGACTCTATTAAGATAGTTCATAGTCTAGCAAAACCATTTGACTCACTTGAGATTCTAATTCTCAAAGTTTTTTTTCCATTTGTGATTTTTTTTTCCACTGAAGGAAATGGTAGAAGGAAAGCAAAAGAGTAGCTGATGAAATTTGTCAAATCATGAATGGATAGCATTGGAGTTCCTCCGATTCTTTTTGAGGTCCTCTGAAGGAGAAATGTTCACTAGAGAAATCTAGGGGAGAAATCTAGATTGAGAAATCTTCTGGCATCTGTAGCAGGAGAAAGGAGACTGAGCAAGGAGTGACAAAGCACAAGAATTAAAGGCAGCAGCCTGAACTTTGGAATCACATACTTGCCCCGGCATCAAAAAGAACACCTACTGAACCAACACGAGGAGTCATCTTGCACAATTTCTCATTTCATGGCCATGTGGTCTTTGGGACAGAGAAAGAGGTTTTCAAGGAAGCTTCAGAAGTAGTATAAACCAAAATAAAGGTTACTAGGTTTTATGTTTGATGTAAACTTTTTATGCCCATCTAACATATCTGAAGAGTCCATTTTCCTACTCGTGATAGTTCATTCCAGCTTTATTCTTTATTTAAACCCATGTTTCTTTGTGCTTTATTTTTATTATTTCCTGTGTTGTTTACAGTCCTCCTGCTGCTCCCTGATAAGCTGCTTTTGTGACTCCTCTTTTTCCAGTTCCACCCATCCTTCTTGCCTGTCCTGAGCTCTGGCAATCCTATGTGCTATTGCAGTTAACACCAGCTTACTGTCTACAACGGATTGTGTAGTCAGAACCATTCCCTCTATCCCTCCCACTACCCCATCTTGCATGTCTCCCCATCACTCATTTATCCTGCTGTACATGGTGCTTGACTGAGGCTTGCAGTGGGTGAGATTATAGGTAGCAGTGAAAACCAAGACTGCCTGGAGAATAGAAATCCCATTTGAGGTGCACCCCTCCATGATTCTTTCCTAAGAAAGAACCTAGGTTGCCATCAAGCTATAGGTCAATGGCTCTGCTGGGAGATGCAGGGTCCTGTACCAATAACTTGCATGTCCTGGAATCAGAGAGACTTTCCTTGGAAATGATGCACTTCAGTGTAACTGTAAGTGCTATTACTAAGAGCCAGTCAAAACTAATTTTGGTGAAATGATCCTTTGTTAAAGATGAAATTACTTTAATAAAAATTAAAGGGTGGGAAAAAGCATCTGAGACATTTTCCCAGCTGTGTGAGTAGATTCTTCCTCCCCACTCCCTGGCCAACCTAATCTCCAGTTCCAAACAATTCGGTTCATAAAGATAATGCTGTGCAAAGTTTCTGCAGTTACTCTCCTATTTAATGAAAACAAATTTCAAGGCAAATGGATTAAAAAAACCCTTCAGGCTGCTTTACTTCTAGGTCCTACCAAATTTTCTTTCTTTCAGGTCTCTTAAAGACCATCCATGACAATAATATCCAGAAAGACTGGCAATTGTTTACAGCATATTTGATTCAAGACTAGAATATTGAAATATTTAAAATTAGTTCAGTTTTTATTTTAAGCTTTACTCTGTTTGCTTTCTTTGCTTTCAGGGGTGTGCTGTCTTTTCAAAAGATTACAGTTCAAGTGAGAAATAAAAAAGAATTTATCAGACGTATATGATGAAAGTAGGACAATACAACTCAGACAGTTTATTATATAAATTATCATCATCAGAGAGTAGGAGGAAAATGGTCATTTCAGACAAGTAATTATCTCAATAAATAGTTATTATTTCTGATTTCTAAGAATTTTTCTTATATGGTTTTACTGTAAGGCAGAAGGCACAGCAATTTATTTGTTTTTAAAAAAGCTCTTTGTGTGCATGAAGAATAAGGAACCACAAGAATTATTTATATTGGTCCACGATGCAAACTGTATCCAAGGGATTGCAGGGTGCAATGGAGAGCATCTATTTGGTGGAGTTTTTTTGATGTGCGCTATGCTCCTTCTAAAGCAAGTAAGTGGATCAGACCCTCCAAGGCAGATTGTCCTTTCTCTTGGAAGTAGTTGAGACTGTTTCTCATGGAGCCCACAGACTGGAGGTAGAAGCAAAGAACCTGAGCCTGCATTTCACAGGGAGACTCTACGGGGAGGAACAGGGAGCAGACAAAACCCACACCTGAGATATGACAGCGAAAACCCAAAGGCTAAAGAGGATGGTGCAGTTTTCTGCAGACCAGGAAGTTGTTGGTTACACTGAAAGCAAGTCTACAAGAGATAGCAGGGAAAGTGGTTTATGAGTTTTTAAAAATTCTCATTTCCCCATTTTTATAATTTAAGTGTTCTTTTTGCAACCTTTTACTTTATTTTTTTTCTCATTTTAAAACATGCCATTCTTAAAAAAGTTCACTGTAAGCTCATTACTGAAATCATCTCAAAATTGTATTTTTTTCAGAGCACTTTTATAGATGGCAAGAGCACTAGCATACAACTATTTCTGTTACCTATTCTTCAAATAACACAAGTATAAATAGAATGCATTCACAAAATTTATAATAGAGCATATATAAAAAGCCAAAATTGTTAATAAATTACCAATGCAGTAAGAAACCCAACCAATTTAAAATTCTTGCTGAATTTGTGCATTTCAGTCAGCTGAGTTATTACAAGGCACATTCTAATTTTCCAGCTCTAGCTGCCTGATTGATCAAGAGGTGTGGATTCTACAGTCTCTCCAACATGTTATAGGTCTCCGGTATTTTAACTCACTTCAATCCATTATCCAGTCACTGATATAGTAAAATAATATTACTTTAAGCATTCTATTGCTTTTACTTATTGTTAGGATTAATGTCAAACTGCAAGTGGCTTTGCATCCTGTGTTGGGTTTCTGAGTGCATTTGTGTCCATACAATTCCCATTTGCCAGCCCTGGCAGGTAATGTTGATTGGCATTGGCAAGATAGAAAGTCTTCCATTTGTAGTTGTTAAAGATCAAATTAGCATAGCTTAATAAAGCAGATGGGAATTTGCAGTCAGGTCCAAACATGCTGTATTAGCTGTGATTCTGTATCAAGGACTCTCAGAAGATTCAGACATTTGGCATCAGATATTTGAGGCTTTCAGCCAACAATTGAAGTTGTTATTCCAGCTTTCCATCCTCTCGTGCAAAACTGTTTCACTCAGCTATGCTTGATCCTGCAGTTCTTCTTTCCTGAGGAGTCCTCCTGCCTTGCCTCAGCTTGTTCCCTCTCATCACTGGCTCAAGAGCTGCTTGTTCTTTTTCAGTGAAAGGAGTTTTATATCTTCAGTGTTTTGTTTGAATGGACTTTTTCTGACCTGCAAGTTGAACAAAAAATCTGAGAAACAGCTGCCATAGCTTAGTGCAACTTGTTGAAGCTTGGACAAGCCTTTCCCTGCCCTATCCCGAGGTACTAGGAACAGAAAAATGAAGTGACTTTCTTTCCATTAAAAAGTTTTATGTTTTAAAACATCTGTTTGTGGATAAATAATTATTAGGCAACAGCTAAGAAAATAATTACCAGCAAGACAGACAGGAGGAAACAGACTATCCTATTGATGCTTGAAATCTATTAAAAGGAACTATTGACAAAAGAAGTTTCTTAAGAATTTTCTATAGCAGTGTCCTCTGCTGGCTCCTGGTGATATTAAAAGTTCTGGAACACCATACAACAAAGGATTCTTACAGTACCTGTGATCTGAAATGGTTACAAGTTGCAGCAAAAGTTTGTTATAGGTGTAGAAAAAACCATACCTGATAAACATGCCATCAGTTAGAAAATCTTCAATAAACATTTATATATTTACCATATGTCTCCATGTGACAAGAAAACTCAGATTCAAATAAAAAAATCAATATATATGTAAGTATTTAATTTATTATTTGTGCAACGAATGCGTTTATACAAACACATATGCAATATGCACAGCATTTGAAGATTGGGTGTTTTTAGCCAGTCAAACTGGACAAGATCAAATAAGCCAAGGACCTTCTACAAACAGTATAGCCTTCAGATTAAGTGAAAGGTTTTCTGATGTAAGAGTTCCAGAATGAGTATTGCAAGTATTCCCAAATGAGCAAACCTGAGTATATGATGTAGTCCTCTGCTCGATTTGGTGCTACGTGTCTGTGTTTTGGGTTGCACAGAGATGGTTGCACAGGTGACTGGGGTGAGAGAGAGATGGTACTAGATTAAACAAAATCCTTTTAGTCACTATCCTTGTGTGGTATTTTTAGAAGGAAATTACACTCGTATGGTATGTGACATGCACAGGGACAGACTTTCATAATGTCACAGATTCCTTGCAGTCAAAGTGCTAAGGTGACTGTCATGACTGGACTTCCAGTTATAACGAACCTGGCGTCCTTGATGAACTGCACATCTTTTAATACTACCTCAAGGAAGTCCTCTGCAGTTGTCTCCTATGATTAATGAATGTACACAGATAAGTTCTGCAGGTATGCTGGTTTTTACTTCAGGGAATTCTAACTAGTTAGAAAGACAGATTCCTCTATTAGGTGCACTCCAATTTTTCTGCCAGAAAAATCTACCTTTATCGACAGAAGTGACTACCATATCAGCAGAGTCTGTTAAAATTATTACAGTCTGTCCTAAGATAAACACATAAAATACTAAATTTTTTCCCCACATAAATTGCTATTTCTAGAATCCATGTTTTGCAGAACATCCCTAGTTAATAAGGTTCTGTGTTATCAGGTCTTTAAGGATCACTCTTCTTGCTTTCATCTAAAAGAACTGGTTATTGCTGCTGCTGGGAATAAACAATACCAGTGATGATGTGTTTGTTCTTTACTCCCTCTCTGTCTTAGTCAAAGAAAATGTCTTATCATTCACTGAAAGAGTGTAACTTCATTTTTCTTTGCTGTAGAGTGATGATAAAACTCACTGAGACAATACTTCTGGTAGGTGTCTAACTCACATTTTGAAAATTCCTCTCTCCCAAAATTCCCATTAGAAAGAAACAGATCAAGAATAGGCAGGACACAACTCAGATACAGGATTTTTTAAAAATACCTTTTCCCTACCTTCTGCTAAATTTGAAGGATCTTGAAACTCAGGCTTTTCTGCCAGCATACAGCAGTTATGCTTGTTTACTCATTGTGACTTGTATTTCCCATCTGCTGGAAATAATTTTCTTTAGATTGTTTAGTTAACCCTTGAAAAGATATACCATCTTATGTTTAGTTGCAGTTACTCTAAGTCCTCCTAACCCTGTGGGTTGAGGTTTTAGGTCCCCTTCACCATTTCAGGTCCCACTCTTTCTTCTTTGGTGGGAGTGTCTTATGTGCAGGATACTTTCTTTCTGGCAGGAAGGCCACCCTCAGGAGAAACTCCTGCTTTAGCTTTTTGTGGAGAAGGGCCAGTTTTCATGCGCCTCTGCTTATTCGAACCACTGGTTTACAGTCATACTTCAACAAATAAAAATTAGAAGACACAGGTCAAATCACTGTAGCAAAATCAAGACAGTCCTTAAAATCCAGAAGTAGAATTTACTTAATACTGGAGAATTCATGTTTTCCTCACTGAACTGGAGAAGTTATATCTTTCTAAAAGACAGTGTGTTTGAAAGATACATGAGCCTTATTTCCAGAAGCTGCTTGAAAGCCCAAGAAATCCCAAGATCATGAGAAACAGTAAAAGCCTACTTGTCAGTGCAAGTCCTGTCAGTTGCAGTTTGTTTTTCCTGTCATCTTGGGGGAAAAAGTGATCAGAAGGCTCCCAAGCCTCTGTTTTCCATAACACTATCACCTCAAGCCTTCTCCTGTCTTGTGCCTAGAGTTTAAATTACATGAAGTAATTTTAGCAAGATTCATCAGCAAAATTCAAGACCTCTGTGCTTTGAAGATCAAAAGACTGTCACAGATACGATCATTCCCATTTATCATGTTATCACATTCTCCTTTTTCACCTTGTACTTCTGAGTGATGGCAAATTCTAGTCTTGATAACTCCAGCTGCAGCATTTATGATTTTTATTTCATACCTTTAAGTCCTGAGACCTTCAAGTCTAACTAACTGCATCACTTTTATCTGCTCACTAATAACTCTCTGGCTGACATGTTGGTACAATAGAGTGAAGCTTGAAACCACTCCCATGGACTCTAAAGGCTGATCACTCAAATGGGGGTGTCGATGAATACAAGTTTTATCTGCAAAATTTGAAACTGAAATATTTTCAGGATCAATGTTACCACAAGCGCTTTTAATATTTTCCATCCCCAGAACTGAACTCATAAACTTGTCAGCCCATCATGAATATTGAAATAAACAAATACAAATGAGACCAACTGATAAAGCACCCTAACCTCCCCTTCCCACACCCACCATGTGAATACTGCTGTATTAAGACCTAGCATTTCAATCACAGTAGAGACACACTGCTGATATGAAGGATCACCTAATTAGAATAAATGTAAATGAACATTTTCTCAGCCAGACATTAAATGTGCTATGTGTGCAACTGATTCTTGGCCATGTGTGAGACAAATATAAATACCATTAATCAGCTTTGAAGTAGAATTTTTCCTTTGCCTTTTAGTCCTTTTCTTCTTTTTAACAGCTAAAAAGTCAGGGGAAAGGGGCAAAACTAGTCTCAATTGCTGATGAACTGTAACACTGCAAATCATCAGGGAAAGAGTCCTGGTGTCTCAGCACTCAAAAAATTAACAAGGGCTACTTTTGACGTAAACCACCACATTTTTCTCAGTAAATTAACCACAGTAAATGAAATGATGGCTGAAGACTGCATCTGTGGGAGACAAAAATGACACTTTCCTCAGGCCTAGACAGCACAGTTTAGACAAGCATGCAAGTTGCCTGCTGGGTTATCGCTTCACAGACTGTGTGAGTACTGCATTGGTTCTCTAGATGAGTTAACCCTCTGCTGGTGTAAAAATGGTCATTGACTTGACCTGCATTTAGTTACTTTCAAAATACACATGCCAGACACATGGAATAAGGGAGCTGGGAATGCTAATAATGCTATACTGTACAGTGCTGAATTCCCAGAAGCATTAGGGAAGATTCTTAAAGTTCTTTGAAGGAGTAAAGACAGGTAAAGATGTAAGCAGCAACATTATTGTAGTTCTGGGAATCGGTTGTCTCACTGAACACTGTCTCATGGTGTAGAAAAGGCTACAGCCGAGCAGGCTGTATTTCTTCATTGGCAGTGTGGTGGGACTTTAGGTCATGTTCAATGCTTGGGCTGGTCTGCCCCGGCTGTCCTGGTAAAAATTAGCATGGTAGAGCTGCTAGTAGCTCTTAGACTTACACAGGAAAATGTCTCATGACACCCTCACGTCCTTACATGTGATTCTGCCAACTAACTTTCAGCTAATTTAGTTGAAAAACAAATCAAGAAAAGATTAAATAAGGAGATTCTCTGGTGACATCAAATTCCTGTCCACAAAATATTACTTCCTTAAGTGCAGTTTAAAACCAAATGTAAGCATTTGTAAATGAAGCAGCTAATTAACCGCTCCAGTGGAGGATAATAGGTGGAAGCAATCAGAGATTTAAGAAAAGAAAAAGGCAATGTATTAAGAATGCATCAGTATTTCAAAGTCCATGAGCAAAAGATATCTTAGTTTTAAGACAGGAAATATTGGACAATCAAGTCAACAATTTCCAGTAACCATTAACTTTTAAAGAGCCTCACAGATGTTCTCTCTAGATTCCTCATTCTGAATCAGCTTCTCACCTACTTTTTCTTCCCATTAGTGGCTTTCTGTTTGTTGCAAAGATAATGAAAACAAGAACATTCCAGAATTCATGTACTGGTTCTTACCCTGGCCTCTGGTAATAAATACTTGTCTGACTGACTGTTTACAAGTGTCAAATTAACTCCTCTGCTTGGAGGCTTATATTGACTTAAAATACCTCATGGATCAAGTGTGAAACTTCTCTTTGATTTGTTTATCACAGCCAACTGAATAGAATCCAATAGCATAAAAAGGCTTCAACAGCAGCTCTGGTGCAGTGAATTAAGAGAATGACTTGCAAGATTACAGTATTTAGTAGTGATCCCAGCACTGCCAATTTTCAACATCCTGTGTAAGGAAACTACATAAAAAACCGGTACTGTGTAGGTTTTCTATCTTGGTAATACTGCAGCCTCCTTTTCCCAAGACATGCTTCCAAGAAGCTGGACCACATGAACAATGAGTAAAATTTGTGTAGACTGTCTTAAAGTGTTTCTCATATCAAACAGCGCTATATGAAAAATAAAGATATCTTCAGTAGTTAAAGCAACCAGTGGTGATGTTTGCAACTGAAAGAAAAAGTTCTTCAAGTTCCCAGGCAGGGTTTTCCTGACTAGGAAGGAGTAGAGAGGTCAAAGAGTTTTAAAGGCAGAGTAGAAGATAAAGCATCAGCCACATTTTCCCCCTTAAAATTCCAGGATAAAGAGAAAGATTATCAGACTCTAACTGAAGAGAAGGGATCATCCAAAATTAAATTAGTCAGATCAGTGAAGCAAAATCAGTATGCTGTTGAAACACAAGACTCAGAAGAGAATTTCAGTTGAAGTTCCACCCCAGGTTTTCCCCTGGTGGCTTACAGTGGCATGTCCATAATGAAATAACACCTGGTAACTCAGGACAATTCCTTTTCCATTTAGAAAAGATATTTAGCACAGCAATTTTAAGTTAGATAAATACCACCTTTTCCTCCTCTCCTGCTTCAGTGGTGTATGTGTTTGGTTCTAATATGCATTTCTTCTATGTAAATCTACTCCAAATAAAGATATTTACTATGTATGAGATAAAATTCTGTGTAATAAAGCAGTTTCACTGGGTTAAAAAGTAGTACAACTGTCACCCATTATGAAGAGCTCTCCAAGTTTTGTAGTACTAATACTTCAGTCGTTTAAGGTTTCTTGCCTAGAGCTATTGTCAAAATAAGTAGGAATATACATCAGGAAGGGGCCACTTGGCTTACTGGTGCCATTTTCCTGATGTTGAAGACAGCCAAAGTACCTGATCTTTTTCATACAGTGATAGAAACTCTATTTTTTAACACCAGTTATGTGTTTTCTCTCTTGTATCACTCAAAAAAGCTGTTCCAGAACTCATTCGAGTAGAAATAAACTTCTAGACATAAGCAGAATTAAACCTCTAGATGAAAGCACAGAGAATTCACTGACAGAGAATCATTTGTTCCTGTGCCAAAAATCTCCTTTAACTTAAGTATTTTTTTCCTTTCAGAGTTCATGCTTCTGATGATGGATTTACAGACAGTAGTCATACTTCTCACTCTCACAAGTACTTTAAATTTTGCAAAACACAATAAATAAAAAGATAAACTCTTTAGAAGAATATGTTGAATCCAGAAGTAATGCCAAGATAATTTTTGGGACACTTGATGCTTTAAAGTATAAAACATTCACATTGTGGAAAATACAGAACTATGTTTGCTCTTAACACTTTCAAATCTAAGATACGGTAAATTTATGTACAAAGGAAGAAGTGCGAACACTGTTGTGTTGGTGAGGAGTGTAGGAGAATGTATTGGGCTTTACACATAAACTTGGATTATTGGGGAATTTGTTATATTGAAAGAAGAAATGTTAACAGAGATTGGCATCTGAGCTTCTGGTGCTCATGCCTTGTTGAATTCACCTAACTGGATAAAAGGGGGGCGGGGAAAAGCTCAGTACCCCAGACCTGATCATATCTTCCAATTTTTCTGTTTGTCCTTTGTGACATTACCTTTCAAAAGCATTTATGAAAAGTCACAGTAGAACTATTTTCAGGTGTAATTATCACTAGTACCTAGTGGCTATATATAACTTCACCTGTGACTAGCTAAATTGTGTGGCTTAGGTTTACAGATACAAAGTTTGCCAGAAAAAGAAAAGGTCAGTTTAATGCAAATTAGGCTCAGAAGTAAAATATTTCCAGATACTTTTGTTGACTTCAGTAGGCTTTGGATCTCATTTTAAACGTTTTTAATTTTCTGGATCAGCTCTTGTAATGTTTCTGGGTGACAAGGTACACTTCTATAAATAGGAGAAGTAACAGTTCTTGATCTTTTAGTATAATGTAAGATAATATTGATAATTTTATTGAAAAACACTGTTGATTTAAATTTCACCTTTAAAGGTCATGGCTGACAGGCAGAGGAGATCAGAAACCAGAGCGTTTGAGTTTTGTTGAGTAGATCAGATATGGAAGGTACTAACAAATATGCCTTTTTATAAAGGCTGTTCTAAAAGTGGCAATGCTGTCAGCATTTTCTTGCTAGTTGCTTGGAGTATTAAGCATTCCTGAATGGCTGTAGCTCTTCTTATCAACAGCAGCTTAGGTACTTTTTAGGTCAATAAGTACTAGCCTCCATCAGAAGAGAAGGGTTGAACATATTTTTAAATATCACTCTATTTGTATGAATGGTGTATATATTGTGTGTTTTTATTAGGTTTTCTGAAAGGAATTAGTGTTGTTGTTCAGTTGAATTTGACCAATACCTGTTAGAAAACTCATAGATTTGTTCAGAAGACACTATTGAAAATTCAGTCCAAGTTATACTATAGTTCAAATTATATTTGTCATGGTTTTTATCCTGCAATAACAGGCTGGAACACAAGAATTTAAAGACTAAAGACTTTGCTATTCAGAATCATCAAAACTACTTTTTTTTTGCTTTAACCAAAGCATGCACAACTATGCAGTGGCTTATAGGCAGCTCTGTTCTTCAAGGGAAAATTACCTTGTTTCTGCTGAATTTTGGAACAAAGTTATGTAAAGCACTCAATTTTTGCAGGTATTTTCCTTTCTGATTTAATAAGACAGGAAGTCTGAGCCACAATGAGACAATTAGAAAAAGAGACAAATATATTTGAAGCATTTTGAAGGCCATTCCCAACCTTGGGCTCCTTGCAGTCATCACCACTGCTCATTTTATTTTTCCTAGGTAGTGCCAGTGGTTTACAGTGATCAGTCATAGTTAATTGAATCACAGGTGTTGTATTGCTGGAAGGGACCACTGGCAGTGCCTCATCCAATTTCTTACTTGCAGCAAGGCTACTGCCAACACAAGGTCTGATCAGCCATGACTTTGTCCAGATGAATCTTGAAAAACTCCAAGGAGATTTTCCATATCACACTTACTTTGTGAAATTGTGTACATAGGGCTGAGGTAATGCAATGTTGCCTCATCTGTTTTTCAAATTTTGAGTACTTGATTTTTCAGACTAAATGCAGTGCAAAGTTTAGATTTTTTGATTTCTCAGCTTTTGGAGCTCTAATTTTAGAAAAGAAATGACATGTCCTTCACTGATACCCTCTGCACTTTAAAACAGTTCTATTAAAGTAAGTGCAACGTTTAGATGAGGTGTATATCTGCCCTTAAAGCAAATGTGTTGCTTTTTTATCATTTATGAAAGCAAATGCACCCATATAGATAAAAGAACTTGCAATAATAGGAAAGCAGTTTCAAAAGGAGCTATAAAGGAGGACAACTGGTTAAAATAATTACAAGCGATGACTCTTAAGACCGCTGTGAACTGATGTTTGTGCACCTAAATAAGATGATGGCCTGTTGGGTCATGGACAGCCAGAAGTGTACTTTATTCAGCAAAATTTTTGTCAGCATGACTAGGAGATTATCATCTTGTTATACAGCAACAAAAACCCATGCAGATTGCAGGTCGGGGTGAAGCTATTGGCCATGTACTATGATAACATGAATATAGTATCTATATCTATATATTCCCCCGTATTGATCAGTGTGCATGAAATGGCTACCACTTGTGGTTGTGTGCCAAATGCCTCCGTTTTTCTAGTGGGTTGACCTTGACTGGACAGCAGGTGCCCAGCAAAGCTGCTCTATCTCTTCCCTCATCAGCTGGACAAGGGAGAGAAAATACAATAGAAGTGTTGTGGGTTGAGATAAGGATAATAACTGGGAGAGGTAACAGGCAAAACATGGACTCAGCACAGCTAGAGAGAGAGAAGAACAGAATGATTGTGGGGAATTTTGTCTGTTGTAATCATGGTGAAGGATTAAGAGGTGGATTTTCTGTAAATTGACCACTTTTGTCAGTGCTGTGATGATGTTATTTTGATTTTAGTGTGGGGAATTTTTTTTTTATTGGACTTACATGGAAAGGTTTTGGGAGCTGGGGTGCTACAGAGGTGGGTTCTGTGAGGAGCTGCCAGAAGCTTCCTCTATCGCCAACAGAGCCAGTGCCAGCCAGCTCCAAAATGGACCTGTCTCTGGCCTAGGCCAATCCAGAGACGGTGATAGCACCTCTGGGATAACACGTTCAAGGAGGGAAACAACTGTTGCACAACAGCAGCTGGTGCAGAGGGGTGAGAATATGTGAGAGGAATGACTATGCAGACACCAAGGTCAGTGAAGAAGGAGAGGGAGGTGCAAAGCAGAGCAGATTCCCCCACAGTCGGTGGTGAAGACCATGAAATATTTTGTTTCAGCTACTTCTGTCTGCAGATTTCTCTGTCATGTGGTGAAAGCAGGGATCTTCTGCTTGAAAAGCCTCTAAATGCCTGAACTAGCATTAGGCTATGAAGAGAGGTATCTTCAGTTGGCTTGTAATGGTTAACAAAGTAAAAATTAGAGTGTATAAATTACATATTATAATTTATATGAATTATATAGATTATTGAAAAATTACATGAACGAAAGCTAAAATGTCACTGTATTCCCTGCACAATATTCTACTTCTCTGTAAGAGCAAAGAAATTAGATATTTGATATTTGAAAATTCTGTTTCAATTTTCAACTTCAATTTTAAATTTAAATTTGATGTTTTCTAAAATAATGATTCCTTACTCTTCTCCAGTGTACCACATCTTCTTTCCCTAAACTGACATTTAATTCTAAGGGTGACTGATCTAGACTTGGGGAAACAAGTGGAAATATTTTGAATGCCCATTCATAAAGCCAAACACAAATACCATTGTGTTTTTGCTTCAATAATTGTGCCATTCTGTAGAATCCTTTCTCTGTTTCTAGGTCCATTATTTATTCCAATTACTGTTTCTTTTTCTTGTCTGTCACCTAAACTCATCTCTGGTTACACTCTTTGTTTTTCCACACCGCTGATCTCCCTATAACTTTTAAGATAAAGGTCACAAGAGCTAGACTATTTTCTATAGTCTGAAAAGCACCAGCCTCTTAAAGCTTTTCAATTTTCTCTGCTTCCTCCATATTTTTCACTCCATTGATTATAATGTAACTCACTTTCAGAAGTTTCCAAATGAAAAAAACTGTTTCTTCTGAGATTTTCTGAGATGAGTATGGTTCAGTCAGGGTGTTAAGTGTAACAAAGTCATCTGCATAATGTGGCATGTGGGATCATTATATGAGCACAGCATCTGTGATGAGACAGAGTACAAGCCATCTTCTGTGGTACGAAAGAAAGAACAGTAATGTTTGAACACAGAATATTGTGTCTTAATTGTCAAAAGTAATGCAGCTTTTATTTTACAGATAAAAGTGGGATAGACAGATATTAGATAATAATTTAAAAAAAAATGGTGCATTTCTTAAAACATTTCTTCTGCTTTATTGATGTTTCAGTGGCATTAGTTCCATATGATGTGTCAGCATTTCTCTGACTTTGGGTTTTATTGGCAAGCTCATAGTACTCAAGTGCCTGTTGAAAAATATCTGCTTTCTTGATTATTTTTCTGTTGTCAACTTTATCATGCCATCCCAATTCTCAGATCTTGTGAAGCATGTTTCACGTGCTTACAGCAAATAAAAATGCAAGTTAAAATCCACATTGAAGATATGGACGAAATAAATTCATAGTCAATGTCCAGTATGAATATGCTCATAGATGAATATTTAGGTTTGAGGGCAAGGGGCAAGTTGATCAAAGGCAAAATTACATTGACAGGAAATAATTTCTACAGATTTCCTCTTGTCTACTGAGACAGTCACCTCATCAGGTCTTTTGGTCAGGTATTTCACCTTCACAGGCATTTTGCCTCTGCTGACTAATCCCAATGATTGACTTGTGCTTCTACATGATTTGGCACTGGGGCATTCCTAGCACTTCTTAGTTTTCCCTTTGCTGCTGATATTACAGTGAAAGCCCTCATCATCTGTCCCCAATGAGAGATCTATCTCTTCCAACTGCTCTCTGCTACAAAGGGCAACTCCTCGTCCTCCTCAGAGGTCTGTATCCTTCCACGACCTTCCACAACAAAGCTACCTCACATTTCAAGTTGAAACACAATTTCAAGATCAGTGTGCCAGTCTAAAAGGCGATAAGATTTCAATATGGGAAGCGCAGCTCAGTTGCACCTTTTGTACAGCCTATGAATGTGTCACTGGCTTCAGAAATAAAGCAGATGTGTGCTCTCACAGCTTTTCCATGCCAGTTTCCTACCTGGTGAAGGGTTAGTGACAGCCAAACCGAGTAGAATCTAGGTGTTCTTTCTGTATTCATAATATGTAAACAAGCCTTTGATAAAGAACTGTCAATACAATACTCTTTTAGACCTTGCATTGAAAAGAAAAAAACAAGCCACAGTCTCAGAAAACTGACTCAGCATCAGGACTTGATTAGAAAGGCAAATTCTTTGCAGTTACTCTGGTTTTCCTGCCATTCTTTTTCTTCCTTTTGCTACCCTTTCCTCCCCAAACAGTTGGTAGAACAATACAGCATAGGTATGTGTAACAGTATTATACGTAAACTCCCACAGAAATATTCTTTTTATTTCAATATTTGAAATTTTTATATGTACAGGTATGAAAAGGTATTTGTCAGTCTTGAATAAAAGAAACTCCCATCCTCTCAGCATTTGAATCAGGTGTGAGCTTCACAAAACACAATTACAGAATTCTCTGAAATAACATAAGAAAGCAGAAGAATCTGAAGGTATTAATGTAGAAAAAATCTTCAGAGAAAAAATGCAGTTCAGAAGCCAAGCAAGGTGAATTTTATGTTACAGTGTCTCTTTCCCATGCCTATATAGTTAGTATAGACATTACAACTAAAAACATTTTAGTGTGCCTTTCATATGCACAAGCAGTGATTTCTGCTAATATTTTGTTATAATGAACTATTATTTTGTTATAAAGAACTATTGTAGAAATGTCTTTCATGCACTATGATTTATTTGCAATTAAGTGTTTCAGGACATGGTTTGTTACCCACTTTATTTAACTTTCTGGGAAATTAAGTTTTCTTTCTCTCTCTAGTTTACATTCTGTGTCTGTCTTTAGCTAGACTACAATTCCCAAGGAAACTTTGATGTCAACAACTTAAGGCATTTCTCAGCATAATGCAGGACTTTGGGAAGCCTCCCACTGGCTTTTTGGAAGGTCAAATATCAGAATCATAATGACACCTAGCCCATTACTGGAGAAAAATGAAACTCAGTAATGGGTCTTTGGTGATTTTTTTAGTTCTCAAGTATCAGCACGAAAGCAAGAAGCACTGGTATCTGCAGGCCCAGCAGCAGACTCACAGACTGGATGTTTTCACAATGAATACTAAACAAGGATTACTGATGCGGCACTGAGTTTTCTCTGACTCAGTACTGCAGTATCAGTTACCTCATCATGTAAAAAGGTTGTAGCAGAAAACAAGCGGACACATGTGATGCTTTTTAAAAAATCTTATTTACTAAGCCAATTTATACAGGAAAAGAGAATAAGATTGCTGAGACTACAGTAATGAAATGTAGAAAACGGTAACTCAAAAAAGCAGCACTTTACCAAAGGGAAAGGAACTTGTTGGGGCTTAATCAGTGGTACACTGGAGCAATTCCTGGCTATCTATTCTTCCTTTGTTCCTGTTCTTACAGTGACTATGACTGTCTTGTACCCTTTTTTTTTAATCTTCTTTGTGTTTTTTCTGTATACAGTATGTCGTATATATATTCCTTTTGCCTGTTTCATGTCCTGAAATCGATTCTGCTTAACTCCCAAAGCTGCATTCCTTACATAAAACAGTAACTGAGCATGTGGTGTCAGGCACACTTAAAAGGTTTTCTTTAGCACCTTCTGAACTGGCCACTTACTGCACAGTGGCTTGCAACAGAAGGGTTTGGGGTCTGATAACCCATTTCAAGAGAATGTCAGTAAGTGGCACAGGGTCCAGAAGAAGACTGGAAAGTCAGGGCCCAGATCACACAAATTGTGAGGAGTGGTTAACAAAGCTGGCCTTTTTTAGTTTGGAATACAAGATGGTCAGCCTACAACTGCTTGCTGTTGGAAAGAACTTGCAAAAGAACTCTTCTTGATTGTGGCAGGTAATATAAGAGACAAAACACACAAGTTGCAAGTTGAGTGGCTTAGATTGGACATGTCTTCCAAGAGTCACCCAGAGAAGTGGTACAATTTCCATTCCTAGAGGTTTTTCAGACTTGTCTCAGAAACATTATAGAATCTTTTCTGAGGAATGAGATTGAACATGGATGTAATGAGATTATTTCTGGAAGGATGAGAGAAAAGGAAAGGGAAAGATTTTACAAAAGGAATCTCTCAAGTACTGCTGACTAGGGCCAATTCATCCTCTGATCTTTCAGTTTGAGTGTCTGCCATGGAAAAATATAAATGACAAAAGCAAGCCTCTCACATACATTGGAATAACAATGATTTTGCTTTAATAATTAGTGTTTTTTATTGTGAATTTTGTGTTTATTATTTCATTGTATGCAGTGATTTAGTGTAGTATCATTCCCACTGTTTCAGAAAGATCATGATCACAAGCAGACAACTGTGTTGTGATAATAAAGGTATGTTTCTTTAAAGTAAATGTCAGTCTTTAAAAAGAAGGCATATTTGAAAATGACTGGATTTAAACAGGCTAGTAGTGATCAAATTATTATTGTGTAGACCATTTGGAAAAGAAAAATGTAATAAACCACTCTATTTTACGAGCTAAAAAAATCAATAGCCTTACCAAATTAAATATAACATTAATATTTTTTCGTCTGCCTTAGTCAGCTCTGTCAAGTCATCAAACACAACCTAATTTTCTTCCAACACCAGAACTGCACTGAACTACCATTTTGATAAAGCCTTTCATATTAATCAACTTCTGTAGCAATATCTTCATAAGCTAAAACTGAGTTTCAAGTAAATGGTCCAGAATTCTGTGCTTTTGAAAATCACAGGAACTGTGATTTTGATAAAAATAACTCTCTGAAAACGTTCCTGTCATGTCTTCATGTCTTTTTGAATAAATAAGTATATCTGATGAGAAAGCAGTGGATCATCATGGTTTTAGGCATTTGCTCAGAGCTGTAGTAGCAATCTAAAACTGAAGCTGAAATTTTGAGGCATTTTATGTGCTTCATTTTTTTAAACATTTTGATCTTTGACAACTTAAAGGTTAATTTCAATAAGTATTCCCTCTCAAAGCTAATAAATTAAGCCTTTTTAAGGTAACCAAGGGACATGTTAAAGCACTTTCTTTTTCTTTTTCTTTTTTTTTTTTATGAGGAAAGTGGAATTAAATTTAATTTTTCAATCCCTAGTGACTCATTCTCTGATGAAAAATAAATTCCTATGATTTGTAAGTGAGAAGTGTATTGATATTTAGGGTTTCTCCCTTTTAGTGGAGACTATATATCAAACTACTATTATATGAATGCTGTCAAAAATGTCTTGATAACAGATAGCGTAAAATATGATTTACCTAATCCATTTTAAGGTTTACTAATTCCTGATGGGTTTTTAAGAAAGTGTTTGGAAATAGTGCTGTAAAAGAAACAAAGCTTTATATAACTTTACTGAAGTTTCAAGGATTTTCCCACTGTCGAATAAGCTAACCCAAAAGCTGGCAAGGACTGTGAAAATGGGTGTGACAGCACAGAAGACTTAATGACCTTCACAAGAGAAGTCTCAGTCTTCAGTATGAATGTGATCTGCTGGTTAGGTATTCCTCTTTTCAAGAAAGAGGTAGGTATTCCTCTAGGTATTCCTCTTTTCATGAAAATGACTGGGTCGTAGATATTGACTAGCCAAGGATGTTTACTTTCTAGTGTCTTATATCTTTTTAGTTATGTGGCTTGTGGCAGATTCTTTTTTTTTTTTTTTTTGGTTTGGTTATTTTTTCTTTTTAATATTCAATTTAGCATTATAGAAACAGAGAGTCTGATCTAGTTCTGTTTTGATTTCGGGGAGTGATTTGAACCCTAAATTTACAATTATTAACTCTTGCCCTATTTCTGATAGATCAATATTATCCAATGAAGAACAACACCATTTTTAAAAAAGATCACAGATCTAGTTCTGTGTAGAACTGACTGTCGTTAGTTACGGAGCATGAGGACTGTATGATTTTTTAGAGAATATTATGGCATTACCCTTTATTAAATTTTGAGCATCTAATGCTTGTGGACATACCCACTTGGACTGCGATCCTATGTTGAATAAGACCAAGATCAAATGAACCCATTAAGGGAAACTTGGGTGTTAACAGAAATGATTTTAGTTCCTCCTTCGGCCTGCTAAAATGATTGCCTCAGTGCTATTAATGAAATGCTCATCTCACTTAGATTTCTAAAAGCTAAGCCTTTTTGTAATTAGTCTTTGTGGAGATCCTTCCTTAAATATTGTCTGTGGGGGAATGGGGAATGGCCCGCCTTCGCGAACGAAGAGCGGGGGAAGGTCCTTACCCGCATATGCAGATAAGGCCTTCGAGCCTGCGCAGTGGATTTTTTAGGTGACACACAGTGTG
>JAWWES010000081.1:79994728-80007184 GCA_035583135.1 Lophotriccus pileatus | reverse complement strand
CCTGACCGGGAATTGAACCCGCGGTCTCAAGGGTACCAGCCCTGCGTCTTAACCACTAGGCCACCGGGGGCTCCCATATATTGTCTATAATACTAATGGAAAAAACCTATCATATTCTACTTCAAAAATGGCAGCACTTTGTTGCTGAATGAAAGGATCTGTGTAGAAAAATATATAAAGCATTTTGTGATACTTAAAGATGAAAGCTACTCAGTATATATGAGTTAACAACAGTAGTTGTATCTAAGGGCTTCTATCCATGTTGGGCTTCAATACCATGTTGGTATTGAAGTTTCCTGTTTTGAATAATCATGGATGAATGGAAGTCCTTCCTTACAGTGCTATCCTCATGGTGTTTGGTACAGAGGTAAATTTCTTCCGTATCTGATATAGTGCTGTACTTTGAATTCAGGATGAAAATAATATTGATAACACACTTACGTTTTAATTGTTGCTAAGCAGTGTTTACACTAAGTCAAGGATTTTTCAGCTTCTCACACCACTCCTTCAGCGAGGAGACTGGGGGACACAAGGAGAGTAGAAACAGCCAGGACAGCTAACCCAAACCAGCCAAAGGAGTATTCCATACCATATGCTCAGTATATAAACCAGCAGCAAAGCTGGCTGGGGGACTGCTACTAGGGATTGGCTGGGCCTCAGTGAGTGGTGAGCAATTGCAGAGTGCGTAACTTGTTTTGAATATTCTAACTCTTTGTAGTATTATTATTATTTTCTCTCTTACTTTTCTGTCTTTAAAATTGTCTTTATCTCAAACCACAAGTTTTACCTTTTTTTTCGCTATTCTCTCTCTCATTGCCCTGGAGAAATAGCTGGGAGGGAGTGGTATGGGGATGGAATGAACGAGTGGCTGCTTGGTGTTCATCTGCCTGCTGGTTTAAACCACAATGGTCCTTTTTAGCACCCAACATGAGTCAAGAAGGGTTGAGACAATGACAGATCTTACCAGAGAATGTTAAACGAAATTTGTTATAAGCATTCATTATACTGGTTTAGCAAAGACTGGTCACAGTGTTGATCTATTTGCCCTCAGACTGTTTGCACTGAGGGTTGTGTTGTGTAGCCCCTTGTATGCTGTATATGTTCCCTTCTGTGGCGCTTATCACCTCTCAGAGCTGGGATAAGATTGTCATCTTATTGTGCTCTGTAACACCGGGTCATGAACTGATCAAGAGGCAGGTGGTGGGAGAGTACCCGGTGTGTGCACTCGGCACTGCCTTCACCCCTGTGCTTCGGGAGCCACCTGTCGGGAATTACACTGATTACACTGTTACCTTTTCCTCTGGGAGAGCCCATCCACGGTGGAAACACCTTCCTCCATCTTCCCCTTCTCCTCCAGGATGATTACAACAGCTCTAGAGAATTTTGAATATCCCTGGGATGGTCAAACCAGCATGTTCCTGTTGCTATGTCTCCTGAATGTGTTTCAGGTCTTGTTTAGGGTTAAACAACTCTTTAAGTGTACCACTCAGCAACTTGCCCTGAGGTTGGATAGCTAGGAGTGTCAGGTTGGGGGATAATATGGGCAAGTGCCTAGGGCAGTGGGCACCTTCAACTTTTTAAATTTCACCCGTGAACAAGTGCAGAATCCTGAAAAAGAGTAAGATATTTGGAAAAATAATGCTTGGTAATTTCAGAGGGACTCAAATCACTGCAATATGCTGTGGTCTGGCGCAGGCCTACCAAGCCCTGTTCAACACTATCAGTACCCTCAAGGGGAAAACAGAAGGTCTCTGGCTCTGACAACAAAATGACAGGCACAGTGGCTACTGTCACTGTTGTTACTCCAACACCCACGACAAACACCATTGCTACTCCAATCCCTGCAAGAGGTCCTGTGGCTACACCAACCCTGGTGACAGGGTTGATCCAAAGCTGAACCAAAGAACCAACCTGTGCTGGCATCAGTTGCCACTACACAGAAGAAGAAATGCTGAAAGTGAAAGTCAGCCTGTTTCGAAGAAGTGGATGAGGCAAATTACTGCGAAGCAGGGCCATCACAAAACCAGGAAGAGGAAGAAGCTGCTGATCTGGGAGGAGGAAGAAAAAGAACTCATAAATGAGGTGATAATCCCTGATCCCTATCCCTGACTGATCTGAGAGATATGCAAAAAGATTTGAACGGTCTTCCAGGCAATTACTACACACTGTAGTAATTCCAGCAGCCTGGAAGTAGAGGGTAAGGAAGCCAGAAAGTATCGATTCCTTTCTAGGGAAGGCGTCATTGACAAAACAATTGGAGTAGAGGACAAGCCCCCTGTCTCTGGAATTAACTTCTGTCAGCATGAAGGAAAGGCAGTCCTTCAAGGAATTCATCATGAGCAAAAATCAAATGGCTTTTGAGGACAAAAGATAAATAATCAAAGACGTCTGTAACTCTTTAGTCTTCAAAAATCCACCCACGTTTTTCAGAATGATTTTTTAAGACTGAACTTTGTGTGTCAAATTTGGCAGACATTTACTTCTCTTTATCTAAAAATATATTACAGGGAAATATAAAGTACCTTTGCATTTTTTCTTTCAATAATTTAAAAAAAAATTGCAGAAAAAAAATCAAGTCATAGCTAAAATTTGGTCAGCTGCTTTTTCTTCACCTGCTTTGTAAAGCACAGTGACCCACTTCAGAGGCAACACACAGCTTCTGTAATGAAAAAGTCAAGACTCATGTTGCAAAGATGGGCTTCAACAAGCATTTGCATTATGCAGTGCTGCCAATAGAGAATATAGCAGCTTTTGCTTCAACTTTCCTATTAGGAAGTCAGGATCAGCCCGGGCCTTTCTTAAGCACCCATCCTTCTATTCTTCCCTGGGACACTGAAGGTTTGAAGACGTGGAGCTCTGCCTCTCACATCATTTCTGGCTTTTTAAGAAGAAAAAGGAACTTACTAAGGAGAGTACTAAATTTGCAAATATTTTGTTTAAATATCTTTATTTACACAGACTAATTTCTTGGCCTAAGCCAGATTTTTAATTCTGTACCAGCTGCCTTGATTAGATTAATACAGATGTAAATTTCAGTTTGCCTTTTGAAGGACATTTTGTAATGAGATTATCCATAAACCGATCTTTGCTATCTGTCTGCCCCTGTTAGCTCCTTACTGCCAGGTGCCAAATAAATACATGCATTACCTTTTGAATTTGTGTCAGTGTGAACTCATGAATACTGTTTGCCTAATAATTTTGTTCTCAGTGGTAGCTTTTTCTATCATTTAGCAGTTAGTTTTTACTTAATATTCACTACTACTCTGGTTTTGATTTTTTTTTTTAATGAAAAATGATAAAACCCAAGAGCTGGGATGAAATGCCCATCTTTTGATAACAATTCTTATCTTTATGAATTCGAAGAAATAACTGGCACGTGAAATTAAACAACTGGTTTAAAAAAATGGGCTTTAAAAAAGTGTGTGGTATAGAAGTAACATCAAGCCATTAATTCCCAGGTTAGATGAAATCATTTGTCCTGCCAGTATTGATTGTGGTCTCACGTGGCTCAGTCTCTGCTTCCCATCTCTTGTCTTCAGGGAGCTCATAAGTCAAATTATGACAGATCTGGACATTAAAATCTCTTTGGATATTTCCCCAGAGGAAATAAATAAATAAATAGTCTTTAGTACAGTTGGAGACACAGATCAGTGCATGGTTGTCTGTCCCTCTTCCCCCTGCAGACACCTATGTTTCAGATACACCAACTTTGCATTTATGCTGCTGCCTGTCTTTAACAAATAATGACCTTGAAAGACTGCTTGCAGGAATACTTCATACAAGATGCTTCAGCAAGTAGTTGTGAGCTTCCTTAAGGCTTGTTGAGCATAATTCTGTACTGGGGTCATTTCTCACGTGTTGTGAATCCAGCCTTGAAGCAGCTGAGACATGGAGATGTAATGGGAAGGAGAAGCACTGGGGAAAGAGAATAGAGGCAGGTTGCTGTCCTAAAACACCACCTAGCTGTGGTGTTTTCTGGGCAGGCAGTGGACCTGTGTGTCATAGGCCATTACTGGGGCTGCTGTGAGCACTACCAAGTGCTTCCCTGAGCCTCTTCTATGTGCAGGAGCCAGGTATTGCTTCCTACTGGAGAAGTCTTACTCTGCTGACACAGTGTTTTGTAGGAGCTGTTGGTCTTCTTAAGTCCTGAGGTGGCACAGGGAGAAGGCTGAACGACCCTTGGAAGCAGACATTTTAACTGCCAGGCTAAATCATGTTACTCAGTATCCTACACAATCAGATAATGGAATATGTCTTTTAACAATGTAGAAGTGTCCCCTAGTTGGTGTCATAGTAATTGGCAGCAGGTGTGGAAAGTTCCCCCTTCAAATCTGCAAATAACTTTGAGTTCAAGAAGGATTTCTCCCCCCGCCACCTCGTAAAATCACTTTGGGACTTTGCTCTTCTTCTATTCTTCTATTATCAGATACGTAATTCTTCTTCTATTCTTCTATTATCAAATATGTAGTGGCAGAACTGTCACTTAGCAGTTAACCTAGGACACACCAGATGCCTCTGATCTCGCCAGCATTTTCCTAGGGTACCTCAGGTCTTCAAAGATTTTGCCGTATGTACTAGAATTTACTGAGTTTATTATAGAGACATTGGAAGTGTTTTTCATTTGTTATATGTAGATGAAATATTTTCTTAGCTTTCTTTCTGTATCATTCATCACTGGGGGGGAAGGAGAAGGTGGAGAAGTAGAGACCTATATGACCACTGATAATCATGTGTTCGTAGAGACAATAAATGATACTTTTGAGGGAAGATTTTCAGAAAAATAATTTGAGCTTTGTGTTGAATGGTTTTGTGACAGTACTTCAATCTGAGTTCTCTAAACTCATCCCTTACAGTGTACACATCAAAACATGAAGAGGGTTTAAAAGTCAGGGGTTATTCAGCAACAGACCGTGGAGTTTTCTAAAACAGAGAAAGCACAAAGTCACTTGAAGAAGACAAAAAAAAAAGGGCATCCTGAACAAATCTCTGCTCCTGTTGCTTTTGCAGGAAATATCCTATGTCCTAGATTTATTTTTAAATTATTAGATATGTATCTTTCTAGGTAGCAGCAGAGCACATTCAGTCTTTTTGCAGGAATTCTGTCCTGCCACCCCTTTTGAGGTCTCATGATATACCTGCTCCTTGCTCCTTTGAAGCAATCTGTGTCTGTTGTTCTATGAATTACACTTCTGGGAAGCTCTCATTTCTCATTGCACTCTAAAAGCTTCTGTTAGTGGATGGAGACTTGTATGTTTCCAGGTAAAACATATTTTTCTCTCCTTTTCTAAAGGGTCCACCTGCCCCAAAGTGTAGTAGTGAATACTGGATGATCTGTAAATTTCCCTTAAACATTCCACAAACTGTTATGCAAGTGCTGTCTTTCAAAAACTAGTAAACCTTTTTATGAATATACTGCAAAATGTATACACATGGATAGATTGTGATTCCTTGAGTAATTTGGAACCATATTTTGTTACTTTTATTTACCAGTTAAATTTTCATTTACTCATGACAGCCATATGGAAATGTGGTATTGTAAATTTGGGACCAAAGCAAAATTTAAGTTAAAAGTAATACTTTGTTTCAGAGCTTCTCACAAGCATCCCTTAGAACCATTGACTTGCTAACATGAATATTATGTGGAATTGCACAACCAACATGCTTTTTTTATTTTTTCTGAAAGGAGGTATTTTGTTTATGCACT
This sequence comes from Lophotriccus pileatus, assembly GCA_035583135.1. Classification (NCBI taxonomy): domain Eukaryota; kingdom Metazoa; phylum Chordata; class Aves; order Passeriformes; family Tyrannidae; genus Lophotriccus; species Lophotriccus pileatus. The sequence goes on along the minus strand of JAWWES010000081.1, from coordinate 80,001,480 downwards.
TGCTATAAAATTTTTGCTTTTGAGTTAGCAATATCTGTGCTTAGAGGATAAGCTGCATTTAATAGTCCTTTAATCACTGAAGCTGAAGCTATACTTTCCCATTAATGACTTCTGGTGGATTGCTCTCTAGCTACTGGTTCAGAGGAAGCTCAAGGAATTTAATATTTTTTACACTAAAATTATAATTTAATATAATTTTCTACTATCCCTTTGACATGAAAATGTAATGAATGAGAGTATTTTTAAATTAATTGTGAAGTAAGAAACTCTAGCTAATGTGCCCCTAGCTTCTCTGACAGTGATATTCCATATATGTAGGGTTTCAAATTCTTGTGCCCTCAACTGAAGACAGGCTGCTTAACCTCCTTAAAAGCCTATATTACAGCAATGTGTTCGGTGAAGCAGTACTCTTTAAGAGTTTATCCTTTTTTTGGTGCAGTACTCAACCACCTTGAAAAAAATTCTAAAGAGGAGTGAAATGTTTAAATGGTACCAATAATTTCCACTGATTTTTTTACCCTTATTGCTGTTAAACCTTAATGAATAGGCCAACAGTGGTACTGGGGGGTTTTTTATTTATTTTGAAATAGGACTGCAGCACAGCTTTACAGGCAATGAGAGATTGCTTTTGAATTCATAATGTTTAATTGCTGAAAAACAGTTGTGACAGAAAGTGCAGTACTTGTCACAGTAGAAATACAAAACTCTGTTGCTCTAATGGAACACTATGGCAGAGAGCTCTTGTTTATATGTGAGTTCACATTTTCATCTTTACCCTTATTTTTGATTTCTCATAACTTCCTCAAACCACTATATTCTTAGCTGAAGTATCTTGTTGGTATCAATTGAGAAGTAAAGTATTTCATTTTGAAAAAGTGTACATAAAAAAAAGTGCTTTCTGCACAAGCCATTCTGGAGCACATTCCTGAAGGCAAAAATGCATAGAATAAGGTTCAGCAACTTTATTTACCTGAAGAAGTTTCAATTAGAATTTTTCTTTAAAAACTTACCTTCAGAAAAATAATTTACTGATGATATGAAATACAATATTTTTCTTTAAGACTGTGCAGCATGGACTTCAGATATTTACTGCAGTGGATTGCAGAATTTGCAGCCATGTCAATTGAGAAATCATTGTGAACAAGACTGGAAGATAAAAGAAGGAAAAAAGAAATGCAAACTTCTAACTTTGAATATTGTATCATAGTATACATCGTATGTCTATACATCAGTTGCATTGGGACTTGCTTGTGAAGATAGAAGTATAAAATAGTAATAAAGCAAGGTAGTTTTGAGAAAGGGAAGATATCATAGGCAGAAAGAATTTTGTGGTAAACAGTCTCACGAGGGGTATGTAAATAGTTTTTAAAGGCAAAAATGGGACTTTAAAGTAGGACAATAGAATTCTGTTGCCTGTCCTAGATGTTTGATTTTGTAGAAAAATAAAGCTTGGTTATGTTGAATCTGCCAGGAACTATCACAAGAAGCAGCTGAAGACTTAGTGTTTGCATGTAAAGCATTCTCAAAGAAGTAACTCTGTACTTATATTCAAATGCAATCCTATGTCATGATAAGTAGACTGTTTCTAGTGACATAATGACTCTTGATTGGGTTGGTGATAGAACTGTGGTGAGGCTTTGGAATATCACATTGTTAGCAGCTACTAGAAGAAATATGAAAGATGGTAAATATGAGAATTATAAAGAATGTGTTACGGAGAACTGTAATTGTGGGCATGTATTTTAAGCCTGTTATTAAGATGTTAAAATAATTCATGTGTTTGTTTCTACTATGCATACTCATGTAAATACTACTGATAACCTGTCTGAAGCCTTTGAGATAGGCAGAAGTGAACAGACATTGAACCTTGCTAATGTGATCTTTACTGGCAAAGAAAGAAAATGATTTATTGTATAAGGACCACTGTGAGGCTTTTGTGTCCAAATTTCATACCATGGAGGGTGAAATAAGAGCTCCTACTTTTAAAGTGAAACCCTTGTAATATATGCTAAATCTTATTTAAGACTTCCAAAACCTCCTTTGGACTCCTAGAACAAATGTGAGACAACATAATAAATCTGAATGGTATACTTATATGAACATAGACCAGCCCAATTTTTTTTTTTTTATTGTAGGGGGGAAGATGTGGGGAACAGTTGACTTGACTTAATGTATTACTTCAAATTTCATTCTAAGTCAGTGACAGTGGTCAGTGATTATGCTGAGAAACAAAATAGTGGCAAAATTGTATTGTGTTTTTCCATAGGCAGGGTATATTTTGAAATTTGTTTTTTCAACTTACTCTAAATGTTACCTACTCTGCAATTTTGAAAAAAATATATAATTTAAATTAAGTTGTGATTTCATGGTTTACTACATGCAGATAAAATAACACTTCTTTCAATCCAAGACACCATGTGAACCTAGGCACATAATATTTACAGGCATTTTATTCAAAGTCTAAAAATGGATATACCTGAAAGCTGCTTGTTTAACAATATTTGGAAATGGGAATAAAGTCTTAGCCTGCTTGTATTCGTATACAAAACTACATTGACATACAAATGCTGTCATTTTCAGAAGTGGTAACAGGTCTATTTGATAGAACACAATATATATCAGATAGATATTTCTACTTCAGCCTCTACTTTTTCTAATTCTGTTCTTCCACTTTTAGTTTGGTTCTCCTTGTTGTCTAGTTTAGCACTATCTGGATGGTAGCATTGAGAAGTTACTGCTAATCCAGTATTATGAACTCCAAGTAGGGTCAAGATTCCCTCCTTATCCAAGTGTGCTTGTTTTAAGATGTTTCTCATCCCTGAATTTGGACATCTCTTAAAAATATGTATTTTATGCTCAGGTAGTCTGTGGTGAAGAACCCATTTTCTGTCATTTTTCTCTTGTCAGTGAAAAGGAGCAATTTGATCTACAAAACTCTCAGCCATGGCTTTTAACTGAAAGTTTGGGCATAAAACCTATGGAACTGCCTAAGATTCAGTAGTCTGATACTTTGGATAAAAAATAATACTTGGCACTTAAAAAGTAAATTGTTGCTCCAATTTATAAATCAAGTATGAGAGATGACGTGTTTGTTTCATTCCTCTTAGGTATGCTGGCACTATAGAAAGAACATGCAATAAACACGGAGACTTCACGTCAAACAGTTTCAAATTTGACCTGCTCTTAGGGTTATATGATGTGATTAATCGGTGTTTTTCCAGTGTAATTTCTCTCTTTAGAAAGACAAAGTCCTTAAGCAAAATTATTTCTTTATGTATACATTGAACTAATGTGCCATAGTGTTTCAAAGCATTTGGAAAAACAAGTACTTGCACTTGGGTGGTCCTCAAAACAGGAAATTTACATTTAATAGCAAATGGGCTTTGTCGTATTGTGATAGCCTATTAATTTTCTTCCCAGAATTACCCTAAATATGAAGAAATCTAGTTGAGTGTTTTTTTCCTCGGTCCTCTGTACACAGTTATAAATTACAACTGTATACCAACATATCATTTTTGATTACTTGCAGAAGATATTTTCTCTTTCTTATTGGTTGTTTACCTCAATTTCACATATGTTTCACATTAGTGTCTGAAACACTACCAGCAGTCCTTTGTGAATGAACAAAATAATTCTGTGTATTCTCAGAGATGTAAGCTAAGTAGAAATTTAATATTGGGTTAAATAAAGCCACGAGCTTCTAAAGTGTGTTTATTTCCCCAGAGCTGTATTTGGTCCTATATTTTCAGTTCTATGGTTTTGCTGTGAAACATTTTAAAAATCAGAAAATAATCTGCTAAAAGAGAACACCTACTGTTATTTAATATGATTACTAGCACACTGCATTACTCTAATCTGATGTGATAATATGATAAATATGATTAATATAATATAATATAATGAACCAAGACAAATCATCTGATTCTACTACAGCTTGTCATGGGAGGCTGTCCTGCAAGCCACAAAATATTCATTACTGTTGTAGCAGATAAATTTAATGCCAGATCAAAACATGATTAATTTTCCTAAGACAAATAACACATGTAGAAATTTCTTTCTTTATTAATTCCCACTCACAAAATATCACAGTAAACTTTTTCATAGAATCAGAGGTTATTTTGAACTGGAAGGGACCCAATAGGATTACCAAGTCCAACTCCCTGCTCCTGACAGGACTGACTATCTGTATGACAAAGATGTCATCCAGATACTCCTTGAACTCTGACAGACTTGGTGCCACGACCACTTCCCTGGGGAGCCAATTTCAGTGGCCGACCTGACACTTCACTGACACTCAGTGAAGAACCTTTTCCTAATGTCCAATCTGAACCTGCCGTGACAGGCCTCATATATTATAAGCTGATAAGAGTAGACAAATTCTTATGTCTGTAAAAAAACCACAAACCTGCTCTGAGAGCTCAGTCCTAAAGAGTCTTGTATCATGAGGGAGAAATGCACAGACTTTATCTGTCAGGAGCATGTAACACACCACAGTAGTTACATGACAAACATTCCAAAGCACTACTGTTTCAATATGGTGCTCAACATGGGTCAGTCTGTCTTCAATAGGATCAGGCAAATTACAGCTTCTCCTATATTCCTCTTACCCTCAATACAACTCAAAATATTGCATCTGGACATGGGCTAGCTCTCGGCTAGTACCAAACAGAAAGGGCATGCATATTCTGCTCTTGTTTGTTTACACTGCAGCTATGGAATGGCCTTAGTGGAAAATGGTTTTCATGCTTCTAAGACATTAGGATGTAAAAGCACATATCATTGTAATGATCACCTAAAAATGAACACTGCATAAGTATTGTTTTGAATGCCATTCTTTCTCAAACCCTGACATCACTGAGAGAAACAGGTTAGTATCCCAAAGAGTTTTACAAGTATTACGGCACAGCAGATACTTAAGGGTAGAATGTTTGATTAATAAAGTGACTGTAATGGTAGAGATCGTTTTTGATTTAATTATTTATTTGAAATTTACTCTTTGCCATGTAACTAGGGAGTAATATAGCATTTCTGTAAATGTAATTTTGAATAGAGTGGCAACACATAAATTGAGATGGTTTTGCCATCTTGAATTAGTAGGATTAGTAAATTCAGTTTAATTTGACTCTTACAGAGATGAATCACAATAATAAAATCACCATGATTTTATTTTATTATTTATGATTTTATTCACTCCTGATAAAATCAGCTATCCAGACAAATAAAAACTGTCCCCTTAAGGTACTGGATCTAATATTTTTTTTATAATTATTATAATTGATTTAAAATACTATATAAAAAGCTGTACTTGATGGATATAATGTTTCACTCTTATGCTTCCTTGTTATAATGCATTATTTCTGTATGCTGGTTTAAGTACGAGTGTGTTTTCTGTTTGGCTGTGTTAGTTAATTTAGTTTGAATTTATTCCTTACCCACATCCAAGTAGTTGCAAGTACACTGAATTCTGCTCCATGCCTCTTTTATCCAACGGCATCCAGGAAACTTACAACTATTTTTTCAAGCAATTCTGGAAAGCACCTACTACTAGTCCCCTTGTCCTGAGGTGATCTCGGAGTATCAGTTGCCTCACATGTTGAATGCATGAATGAGTTAGAGTCGATCAGATACTCTTAGCTGAGACTGTCAGTTCTCGTGAAGCCAGATGACAAAGACCCATTCTAGTGCGATGATCTGGGAACCTTTTAACACTACCTTCTGGAAGCCTGCTGTTTGACTTCTTGTTGAAACATCTTTATTGTTTTATCCTTGCAAAATGAAGTTTTTTATTCACTCATGGGGTGTTATATGTCAATCATCCAAGCTTCATGCTGCTTTGGTAATTAGCTAGTTTTTGATCAGAGGCCAAGAAATAAAAGGTGAACCTTGCTGTGAACTGAAAAAAAAAGGCTGAAGTAGAATTACAGATGAGTTTTGGAGACCTGATTTTCAGCTTCTCAGGGTGCTGCTTTGGTGCTAATGAACATATTCAGAGAACACTGACCAAAAACCTGATCCCTAACTGGGGGCAGCCAGGATGGATGGAAACACATAGGAGCTATATTTTTCCCTGGGCTAAGGAGTGCTATAGACCATCAAGATGGTCTCTTAAAAAAATCTAACTGCATGTGACTTTGCAGAATTCATACCTTTGTTCTGCAACATGAAAATTGTTTTCTGCATCTGACTGGCTTGCCACTGACATCCTCCCTTCTGTGCCAAAAATAGTGCAAACCCTCCTGACACAAATTTAAAAAAAAAATGAAATACAACACACAACCCTCAAAAGAAGTTAAAAGAAATTTGAGAGTGACTGTATCCAGAGAAAGTGAAGAGTTATTTAAAGAGAAAAGAGGTGGAGACATAGGATGTTGTAGGACACCTCAAGAAAGGAGGCTTGCTTAAATGATGGTCACAGGCCGATGGATATTTAGATGACATAAATTAGTGGTCCTTTCAAAGTCCTTTATATCCTAGTACTCTGCTTGAGCAATGTTTAGCTCCAAGAAGAATGCCTGATCATTCTGTTATGCAAAGACTTCTAAAGAGTAGACACAGAGGTGCCTATGTTTGTTATAGTCCGCTTAGGGTGACCAGGGGACAACCACAGAGGTATGTCCATGTGCGCACACACACATATATATACATATACATATGTGCTGGTGCTGCAGTCAGAGTCTATCGAGGGTGAGAGTTATAACACCCCCTAAAATTGAGGACCCTGGGGGTCCATCCTGCATAAAATTCACTTATTC
>JAWWES010000081.1:79945172-79994628 GCA_035583135.1 Lophotriccus pileatus | reverse complement strand
AAAAACAGTCTCTGAGGTAGAAGGTGTCTGCATCCAGTGCAGCTGCGTTCCAGAGCTGTTATCTTCAGTTCTCTCTTCCATTTGCAGTCTTCCTCCACCAGGCATAGGCCTCTTGTCAGGCACTTCCAACAAGAGTCTATTTCAGGACTGGGAAAATTATGCTATTCAGCTACAGACCAGGAGAGACAGCTAGGAGAAAGGGACTTTTTGAGTGCCCTTCTAGTAACCCTAAAGGACATGAAAATACCTCCAGTCTTGATAACCTGAATGTGTGCTACCAGGATGCTTAAAATTTTCAGAAGCCAACAAATACTGAAAATATTCTTCACCAAATATCCTACGGTAATAAAAAGTAACAAAGAAGGAGGTTCTCAGATATCATAATAAATATTAAAGAAGCATGAGCAGGTAAGCAGATGGAAAAGAATCAGCTCAAACTGGGGAACAGTAATTGCAGTTAGAATCCAGTGATTGTACTCACTTATAATCTTTCCTGTAATGAATAATCCCACTGAAATAAAATTAAGTTCTCTACATGAATAATGCAAACAGTGTGCATTTAATTTAGATGAGCTCATAAATCTGGGGATTTTTTTTTGATAGAATAACATTTTTGAGCCCATGAATAGCATTAATAATTTTAAGAATTAATGCAAGTTGAGAATTCTAATTTGAAACCTTTATGGACTATTTAATCAATTAAAATGCACATGGGATGTTTTGTCTTTTTAAAACATGGCAAACATTCTGAAAAGCAAGCTGACATTGCCTCCCTGTAGCTCATGCATAAATTTTAAAGATGTTAGGCATGCCTAGTTTAGTGATAGTTTGCTGAAACTCTTTAAACATGCTTCATCTGGTTTGTGTATATGTATCTTGCTAGAAGGCAGGCACTACCCTGCTCTCTCTTTTGCAAAAGCTTTTTAGGCTAAAACTCTTCAGAGATTTAGACTGCTGGAAAGTTATAATCAGGCAGTATAAAACTGCCAACCCAAAGGCTATCAGTTTAAAGGCTTTACCAGTGAAATATGATAATTCTGGCTAATTTGGATCATTTTCCATCAAATGAGACTGGATTCTTAAAAGGTCACCTTGGCAAACAACCTGACCAGGCAATAGTTTTTCTGAGTTAGCACTGATAAAGAAGTCATCCCACTCCTATCAACTGTGGGACAGAAGGGACATTCCTTAGGAACTTCTTGGCAATTCAGCCAGAAAAAGCTGTTGAGTGTCTGCATGGATTCACATAGAAGGTTCATTTAGATCAATATCATGTTACTGTCAGCAGGCTTCTTCAAATTGTTCTCTTGACTCTCAGTCTGCAGTGTCTGTGAGACTTACTGGAACAGAGGTAATTTTTGTTTTCCATATCCCTCAGTAGATTTTTCTACCATCAGCCAGTTTTTTACAGAGACAATGTCAATTTTTTTCACCTACGGTTTCTCCAAGGAAGAAACAGTTCAGCTGTGCATTGTGTGCAAAGAGAAGCTCTTCCCTTTGCTTTGTGTTGTAAGGCATATTTGTAATCTCTAGAGACGGAGTGAGCTTTTGACTGTTCACCTTCTTCATGTCATAGGTGACTTTATAGCCACACCATTCTCATCTCTGTCATACCTTTAGCCAGAAGAGGCTATTTAATCATTCCTCATACAGAATCCCTTCCACTGTTCATACCACTTTATTTTCCTTTCAAATTCTATATACACTTTTTTATGAAGAGTCATAAATTCCATAGAGCATCTCAGAAGGTGGTGCCTATGGATTTACACCACAGTATGATAGTATAATGATGCTTTCTATTTTGTTGTCTGTTACCTTCTTAACGATTCCTAACATTTAATTTCATGTCTTGAAAACTACTGAATAATGTTTCTCTATCCCAGCCCCACAGTCATATCAGATCAGAGCACAGCACTCCATAAAGAAAATCTGTGTTGTTTTTACTAATGTGCATGTTTTCATTTATCTACATTGAATTTCATCTACTGTTTTATTGCCCAGTTACTTAGTATCAAGTTCTTCTTCATAATCCGTTCCCGTTTTTATTATCTTGAATAACTTAATGCCATCAGCAAAAATTTCAACTTTATTATTTGTCTCTTTGCAACTCTGTCATGAACACATCACACAGCACAAGCAAGAACAAATGATAACTTCATAAAATGTATATTATGAAAAGCATTTAGGAAATTTAACTATTTAGGAAAAATAATCATGAGAATATCTTATGCTTTAACACAATTTTCTAAGAATCCATAGGCAGGACAGGCTTTGTAGGTGGAGGCAATGTCCTTTAGTAGACATGCTAATATTCTTGAAGAAGAAAAATAATAGGTCTTGTTACCAGGAAGCAGAGAGGATATTGGGAGGGTGAAAAGAACTGAAGAGAGAGAAAAACAGAGGTGGAAAGTAAGAACAAGACAAACTGAGAGAGATGAATAGATATTTGTATTGGGTTTCTGTGGCTGGGTTTTGGTAGTGAGGTGGGCTATAGGGTTGGCTTCTGTTAGAAGCTGCTTCCTCTGTCTGGTGGAGCCAATTCCAGCCAGCTCCAGGACAGGCTTCCTGCCAGTGGTCAAGGCCAAGCCAATTAGGAATGACAATAATGCCTCCATGTTAACATATTTAAGAATGGAAAGTTGTTGCACAGTGAAAAATTCCATCCAGGGAAGAGTGCAGTGAGAACGTGGGAACAACTCTGGAGACACCAAGGTCAGTGCAGAAGGAGGGGCAGGAGGTGCTCTAGCCACCGGAGCTGAGGCTCCTGCAGGCCGTGGTGCAGCCCACAGTGGGGCAGCTGTGCTCCTGCAGCCCGTGGGGGACCATCGGGATGCAGAGACCCCCCCTGCAGCCCAGGGAGGAGCCCATGCTGGAGCAGGTGGATGCAAGAAGGAGGCTGTGACCCCGTGGGAGGCCCAGGATGGAGCAGGGTCCTGCTGGGGGCCTGCAGCTTGTGAAGAGAGGAGCCCACACTGGAGCAGGTTTTTTCTGGGTAGGACTTGTGGCCTCTGTGGGGGACCCACACTGGTACAGCTCATTTGTGAAGGACTGCACCCCATGGAGGAATGACCCATGGGACAGCAGTTTCATGAAGAACTGTTGTTTGTGGGATGAACTCATGCCGGAGAGGTTGGTGAAGGACTGTCTTCTGTGGGAGGGACCCCAAAGGAGCAGGGGAAGGACTCCTCTCCCTGAGCATTAGCAGAAACAGCTGACCATAACCCCCATTCCCCATTCCCCTGCACCGCTGGGGGGGGGGAGCAGGTAGAGTTTGGAAGGAAGGAGAGGTGGGGAGAAGATGTTTTTAAGATTATTTTACTTCTCACTCTTTTGCTCTGATCCTGTTAGTAACAAATTCAGATAATATCCCCACTTCGAATTTGTTTTGTCTGTGATGGTGATCAGTAAGTGACCGCTCCCAGCTCTTATCTCAACTCATGGATACTTTTCTGTTTGTTTGTTTGTTTTTTTTTCTCTCCTCTGTCCAGTTGCAGAGGGGAGTGAGAGAGTGGCTTTAGTGAGTACCTGGCATCCAGACAGGGTCAACTCACTACAGTACTGATCATTTAAGGGAAAGAGAGACATAGTGTATAGTCTAGGGCATATGGAGAAGTCCGTGCTAGGGTGAGATATCATAGTATGCTATAAAGAGAGTTGTGAGGTTTGACTTGTTATATTTCCTTTGTGGAGATGAAAACATCTCCATAAGGATGGAGGTGGAATGATTGCTTTCTGGAAAATGCTTTTCACCAACAGCTGGATATTTCTGCCATGCACAACCTGGATATATGAGTTCATGCTGATGCCTAATAGTTGCCTAGTATGAATTACCTATATGCCTTAATAACATCTGGTGCACCTCTTGCAACATCATACCTGTGTCCAAGTGCAGGTGTAGCAGCCAGAGATGCTCCTGGTTCTGTTGTAGGAAGTATTCACAGTGACAGACAAGTTAGCAAACCTCGCTTTTGGTGAGTATGTGCAGTCTGTATTCAACGTTCTTAGGATTACGGAGAATTTGCTTTTGTTGGTTAATTTCATGAGGACGACAAGTTGCTCAGAGTCTCAGGAATGTGGTTGTGGGAAGATTTCTTTCCAGCACTTTCTTAAAACAGAACGTGTGTTTAACGACTTTGTATTCAAGTTCAAGGATAGAATGGTATGTGATAAGTGGAATTTATTTTTTTTTCCTTATAGCTAAATAATTCTTTATGTGGTGTTCGGAGGACTCTTAGAAATACAATCTCTTTTTCTAAGTATCTTTGTTGGATAAAAGTCCTCTTTTATTTACTAAGTGGCTATTGCAAACCAAATACAATAGTAGAAGAGGCTTCACCTCGACCTTTTGGCGTTTGTTTCTTGTTTCAGATGGAAGCTGATGTATATAGATAAATATTCTGGCATACAGGTCTTCCATGTTTCATAGTTTGTAAGTTGACTTTTTTTTTTTTTTGCTGATTGTGCTGTTTAGAAAAGTGAGATTTGCATAATAGTAATTTGGAAATAATTTGACAGATGAGTGCAAATAATAAACTTTTGGTGAAAACAGTAAAGGAGGCTGAATTTCTGAGCCAGGTGATGAAGAGACTTGTGTATCTTAGACTTTTTGGCATTCCTGTTCTAAAACCTTTCATGAACAAAGCTCACAGGTTCACAGACTGTGGGCCTATTATAGGGCTTGTACCTTTTTCAGTACCTGTCCCACAAATGACTGCCTGACAGTGACACTGGATTTTAATTTGCCTGGAAGCCGTATTGATAAACCTCTCCAGTTTCACCTTTTGCAGCAAAACTGGAGCTGCTAAGCTGGAGGTAGAACTCTTCATAGAAGCCTCTGAACTCCCCTGTTTCCACAGAGCTCTTCTGATCCTAGAGTTCAGGAAAAATCTTTTCCCTTGAGAAATGTGTGCACATATATCACCTGCCCATTGGAAAGACAACCATATGCAGTAAAATAAGAACTTCCTGTACCTTTTCATGCCGTTCATCTACCTGAAGGAGCATGTAGTTGTTTTATGTGGTTGTTTCTCTCTGAGCCCAGATAGCTCCTGGCCGCTTTTATGACTTACCTTCAGAGAAGGACAGATGATCTCCTTCCTAGAGTAGTTTCAGTCCTTTTTTTGCTCAGTTTAATTCCAGGGGTCTGCTTGATCCCAGTATTTTATCTTTTAAAAGCCTGTTAGTTAGAATCTGCATGCTAAAATATATTTAATGATCCAAAAATTGAAGAATTATTCTTAGTCTCCACTTTGATCTTACAACAAACAATCTGAAGGAAGAATTTGAGTTACGTAATTTTGAATATCTATGCCCAAAACAGTGGCCTATATTACTAGGAAGGCAAATTCTTTATAGTAACTGTAAGAAGACTTCTCTCATATGATTCTGCACTTGTTGAAATCTACCATCAACATCAGTTTTATAGTGTTAATTCTTTCATCTAAATATCATAGTCTTTCATTCTCAAAGTCATGGAATTTTAGACTAGGGATGGATTTCAGGTTGCTGCTTCAATCTCTGCTATTTAAACAGTTTGCAAATCGGACTTAACTAGCCTTAGACATTTTTCGAATAAAACTGGACTAAACGAAACAGAAGTCTTGTCAAGATGGCTGAAGAATAGTCCCTTTTTTGCAGGGAGATTTCAATGAGTCTGAAACAGGAAGCAGATTATGCTATGATAAACAGGTCTAGAAGGAGACGATTAGGCACTGGATCAGCTTCAGCAGAGCACTGTGGAACTGGCTGATCCTCAGCTGCTTGGTCTTCAGCTCCAGTAGCAGTGTCCAGCAAACTTTACAGAGATCTCCTTTTCTTCTGATGCAGTCTCCTGCTTGTGAAAAGCAGTGGGAGAGTGTGGGAATGTCTGAAACATGAGCAAGCCTAAAGGTGAACTTCGGCCCATGGCTGCAAGTCCTCTGACTGCAGAGACATTTAGCTTAGACGTCACTCTGTGGCTACTGTTAACTGAGCTACAGAGAAATTTTGCATCACTGCATGAAAAGGAAACAAGGTTTCTATGCTATTTTACTTTTGCATCAACTTTCCACCCTGGTTTTACTTATAGCTTGCCTAAACAAATGGGTGCTTGAGATGTCATTGTTTTCTAGAACTGTGTGGCACTCGGCATACAATCATGGTTGTAGTAGAGGCAGTTTTTGTGAAGGCTGGATAAACTTCTAGAGCCCTTCTTGGAGATGTGCCAGTACATGCTTTGTTTTTGTCCCAGAATGAGGGGTGCAGATAGAACTGTGTTTGCAATGAAATAAGGCGTCTGAGAAATCTGAGAGTTTGTGTATCGTGTGTACTAACCCTTAAGGAACAGTCCAGCACTGGCCAGACTTATAGCATGGTAGCTCTAGAGAAGCAGTGAGAAAATTAGATATCCATAGATTTACTGAGGCAAGGACTGCTACATTTCTAAATGCAACAGCAGTGATCCATGGAAGAAGTGAGTTCTACTCTTTCCCAAACAAAATGATGGAGAATGGATGATGGAGTTACCAGATGATCAACTATTTTCTGTGAAGAGTTTTTGTGCCAATGCATTGAAGAAATCATGGAAAAACTCCTCATATAAAGTGAACTTATAGATGAGATGGCTATTTTTATCTGTGTTTTTGTAGTATACATTTTTATCTACTTCACAATTTAACTGAGCAATTATGGACAATTGCATCCTAAGTCTGTAATTGCATCTGTTATTATTCACTGAATTTCATACTGTTTCAGCCTGTCTTTCCAGGCTTGTTTACTATGATTCTAGCTTATTTCTAACTTATTTTCTGCCCACCTACCTTTCCTTCTTCCCTCCCCTGGTCTTAATTTTTTCACTAGCTGAGGAAAGAGAAGCTCTAATCATATTATACAAGAATGTGAGGAAGTTTTTCATCAGACATCAGTCTATTGAAGAATTTCTTACAGCAGCTCTAATTTAAACTAATAGTATATGCTAGAACCAAGACAAATTATGGAGTGTCCAACAAGTAAGGCAGAAAATATGAACACGAGCTGAAAAATAGTTTTAAAATGCATTTGATGGATTAAATGAATTGTGGCATTCAGAGAGACTATGACAATTTCTCTCATGCTTTGAAGGACTGCTGTAAGTTAAATGATGGAAGACATTCAGATTAATACCCAAAAGAGTAAAAACTAGGAAAAGCATCAAGCTAACAAAAAAAAAAGTTCAGAAAGTCCAAGAAGGAAAACTTGAAAAATGAGACTATGTGGATAACCTGCTCCTCCCCATATCACCCCTCTTGCCCCAGCAAAAAAAATCCCAAACCCAACCAGCAAAACAAAACAGACAAACAAGTGACCAAGGAACCATGAATCAGCCCATGAGATCTCAGGAGAAGGAACAACCAGAATCCCTGCAACCTGAGTGAGAAGAAATGGCAGGACAGGTAAAATGTGTGTTGTCAGCTAGGTAGTAGACCCTAACTCTGGAAGCCATCGATGAGAAATTATGAGACTGAAGACATTCTTTACCGATGCAACAGAAGAACCATGATGTGTTGCAGTATAGGCCTTTATTGAATGGAAATCTGATAGCTATATTATACAAATCATTAATAATTTCTATATATTATTCAAGTATTAGATTGTCAGATGGAGAAGGCGAGGCTCTAGTTTGATGCAGAGCTGTGATCTAGTCTATTCCTGCCCTCTCTAGTATTCTGAACATCTAAAAGAAGGCATGTAGAGGAAAAATTACTGACAAATGTCTAAGCACTGGCCTCCAGAGCTAGCTGATTGCATGGGGCAGAATAATGACAGACTAGAGTCTCTGAATCCCATGTCTGATTTGTTCTCTGCGGCAGAAAGCCCAGGATGGCAAGTGAGGGCAAAACTCATGTTTTATACAAAAACACAAGTTTCATGCATACATAAGAAATAGTGATTTCACCTCTTTTACCCATCCTAAACAGCAACTCATTGTACATCTTTCTACTACTTATGGTATTATTAACTTGTCAACCAGCTCTTACTGAAATGACATGGAAAGAGAAGGAGTGTCACATAGCGTTGTGAGCCCCTTCCAACTTGACATATTGCATGTTTCTATGATAGCCTACTATACAAAGACAGTAAAAAAGATAGAATAAAGATGGTAAAGATACAAATATAAGGGTCTTCTGAAGATAAATCTGAGCCTACTCAGATTTAAAAAAAGACAGACCATATAATTGCATTGAAAAAACCAGATGTCCAGGAAAGGCATAAGTATCACAAAGAATAATGAATCTATACTCCATACTTTACGGACATCATAGTCGTCAGCTAAACCAAAAATTTGAGAAATAATTAACATTTCCAGCCTTCCTCTGAAAACATCTTATTAAATGACACTGGCGTTTGATCTGAACTTTTCTGTAAATGTGCAATGTCTATGGCAGTGAGTTAAATGTGAACACATTCTGTCCCACAAGTGTGCTAATGAAACCTAGTCCCCAAAACTAGGTGACGACTTCTTAACTCTCTGCTAGAAACAGCTACTTGCCCATTTTAATTCCTGAACCATTAAGTGGAAACTGTTCAGGAGTGCTCTATCTGGCCCAGATCAAAACTATGCCATGGACCATTCAAGCAAAGGTAACTCTATTGAAACTTGAAAATTTCTTGGGATTGTGTGATATAATAGTATAGGCATGGCACTCAGACTAAGCAGAAAGGAAACAGTACTAGCAGGCTGAAACCTGCATTAGCTCCCTGCAAATAAAGGAGTTACCTGGTGAAAGCTGGGGAAAGAACAATTACTGAAACCTGAGAGAGAAAACAAACCTCATACCTTTATTATCAGTAATATCATATAGCCTTTTTAAGCCAAAGAAAGCAATGCAATTCTGTGAGAACAGACTAATTTACATTTTGTGTCTCCTCTGAAAACCAGAAGGTGCATATAAACTGTTTTTTTTGTGGACAGACTGTCCTAAACCCTAACCAAAGGGGTGAAGAAAGATCTAGAAAGAACTAAATGGTACTTACAGCATAGTGGTTTTACTTTATAGATTCCTATGTCAGGTTGCCTAACAACACACACGTCCTGACTGTTTGGTGAGTAGTGCAGTAATGCTTTAAGTTAAGCATGTGATTGGTATATATATGGTAGCATCATGCAATAAGTTTAGCCAGACAGATCCTTCTTGAAAAGTAAGACAGTGAATGAATAACAAAACTGTAGGAAGAGTGAGTAGGAGAAAGCAGGACAGCACCTACAAGATGACATGATACTTCAGCGAATGTGAGGACATGTCTCCGAACTAGTGAGCAGGTCATGTAATGGGCAATGAGAAAATAATTACTTACATAGCATAAGGACATGTTGGAAATCAATAGGAAGAAAAGACTTAAGGTCACTTTTCCTATCCTTCTTCAGCTAGATTCTTGCAGCACTTCCCTATTGGGATAGGATGACAGAAACATAATTCCCTCAGAGTCAAAATCATAATGGTGATTATTTGTTTCACTGTTGAAGTATCAATTATTTGCTCCTGCCTGAATGGAATTGAAATTGCTTTTCTCTACTGCCTAAGATGCCGACTCTAAAATATAAAAAACCCAAGGTCTTTCAAATAAGTCAATGACTGTCTTGCATTACACATTCTTTGCTGATGACTTCCGAAATACAGTATGCAACATAGTTTACTCTTTCAGGTTGTACCAGTAAAGTAACATTTGCTTCAAGAAATTAAGTTGCTCTAATAAGCTTAGAATAATCATACTCATTTATTAACTTAAATGTATGATCACCTGCAGAAATTTTTGAAACCTTTTGATTAGGTGCTTTAGTTCAGGTCCATTACTGAATTGATAGAGTCAGCATGACTACTGAACTCATGAAATAGAGATTGGGGCAAAGATGTAAAGAGAGGAAGAAATTCCCCTAATGGTGGGAAATAGCTTACAGACGAGACTGGAACTAGCCGGAATAAGAGACTGGAATAGAGAATGGGTATGTAGGAAAGAGGCTGGAAAAGAGATTAGGAGTGAGAAGGAACTATTGGTTTGGGAGAGACCTGAACTGGGCAGACCAAGAAACCAATGCAATATTCCTGACTGTGTCCTCTTATTAATAAATCTTCCAGAATACAGTATTCTAAAGGCATATAGCATTTTTTTATCTTCATCAAATTATTTGTAGTTAAGAATTGAATATTTTAAAGCTTTTAAAAATACAAAAGGAAAAAAAGTTCTTTCAACGGTAGCTGAGAATGTTTTAAGAACTGCATCTGTGTTAAAAAAGGGGAAACAAAGTCACATGAGTCTGTGCCTTCGGTTTCCTATGACAGGTTAATCCAAACATGAATCCATTGCCCATATAGTATGAATATGATTATTTAATATTATCACCTGCCCCTCAGTCTCTTAGCATAATCATAATGTGTCCTTAGGGGTTTTTAAAATTGCTGAAAATTTAGTCAATGTTTCCCTCTTTGCTTAATGCAAACGTATTAAATTATAAGCCCAGAAAAAATGAATCAGGACATCAACTCAGCTGCTATTAATTTAGCTAAGCAAATTAAAAAGAAAAATCCAGAGGCATTTTATAGTGATGGGTAGTAGTCAATTTTATTAACTCCACATTTGAAAAATTAAAGTAATTCAGGCTGTCCCATTTTTCAATGTCACTAGAGAAACCATCAGGTGAAATCTGCCAGAAAATCTGTTGAAATGTGTTTGAGGAATATACCCAAGGAACCAAGTTTCATAAAGTCTGGGCTAGATGTGAGAGGAAAGGAGATTTTGATATGCAAATTTAATATAGATTTTTCTAAATATGTGTAGCCTTTTAAACATAACATTTCCTAGTGAAGGATTGCAGTAATGTTCAGCTTTATAAGATTTTGCAGTACTTGAGTTTAAAAACACAAAGATGTTCTTCTATATTGTATCTTGAAGAAGGAAGAAGTGTAAAAACTGCTATAAACCATTTGCTGTTCATACTTCAAGCTCCTTCTCCCTTACCTACAAGAAGGTCCATAAAGACTGTCAACAGTTCTGGATGCATGTGGCCATTCTAAGCTGCAAAGAGTCAACAGAGTCATTCATATGTATATTTAAATACACATATATATTCACTGAGCAATTTCCCAACAAAGCTGATGAAAATTCCCCATTAACAGCTGCCTACTTGCAATATCATGTATTCATTTATAACCAACACATAGGTAAAAAAAAAAAAAAGAAAGAGAGAGAGAGAAATGCATTACACATATTTTCTGGAACTGCCAAAAATATTTTTATAGCAAAAAATGCATTCACTAAAGTTCCCTCTGATTTGGGAGGTTAATGAAAACCTTTTTGAAAATAAAACTGTTTGTGATTTATTTTGGAAGGCAGCAAGAATGTGATTTTTATTAATGTTAATTTTTCACAGACAAATGATAAAAATCTGCATCCTAGAATCAATGGTTGTTGAATACCTAGGCTAACATTTGCTCACATATCAAATTAATTTGCAAGCAATTAACTCAAAAGAAAAAAAAAGGGAAGGTATGGATGACTGTGAATCACACAATGAGTATTATGGTAATTCAGAATACCAATACCAAAAGTAATATTTGATAGACACTTACTTTCAATGCATGTAGCTAATTAACATATATATTATTAATACTTGTTCTAGAAAAGATCATGTACCCAAAACCATTCTGCTTTAGGTTGAACTCATGTATATAGAAGTTTAAAAATCAATATATACCATGTATTTCAATATTAGCTTTTAGTCTGTGCTCATTTTCCCTACCTCATTAAATATGATAGGAATAGATAGTCAAATATAATTGAGATATTTTATTTAAAATAATACACTAAAATACTTATGTCAGAGAATGTTGAATCTCAAATCTATAAGGGTGCATCTGTTGCATCTGGATTATGACTTTGTTACGTTAAAATGCATGGGTCCAGTGTTAGCGTTCTTCAAGTATAATTAGTGTCCCTGATTCTCCATCTGTTTAGTCCACAAATAAATCTGATTCGCTGTGGTCACAATTACATCCTAAAATATCAGTCTAATTAAGAATTTGCTTGTGTGTCTGAAACACTTTTGACCACAGAACTGAATAGGCAAAATTAGACTCAGATTGCCCATTAATTCTTAAGCATACTCTTCATCCAGTGCATAGCTGATTCTAAGGAGATTCCCTGTAACTACTAATTGAATTTAAATCTTTTTTATAATAAAATAATTTGGTTTACTTAAAAACTATATTGTGTAAAAAAGAAAGAAATCCAAAGATCTCTGCTCTCTTCCAAAACTGAGTCGGAAAATTCATTGCTGAACACTAGCGCTTGACAAGCATTTGACATTTTACAATCTTTCATTTTTCTCTAATGGTTCTCCCTTAGCAGCCTGCTTACACTAGAGTGGAAGTTTTTTTTTAGGGGGTTGATATTAGTTTGCATACTAACTTTTACTTAATTAGATAACAATTGCTAAAAGAAAACCTTTTCCTGAATTCTTCTGTCTTAAGAGGGCCCTAGGATGCCTAACTGAGTCAAAAACTGATAGGTGGGTGGGGTTGTTAGATTCAAGCAAGTTCTGGCAGGCCAAGCCATCTGTCTATTTCTGTGTGAAAAGCTCAAGCGGAGGAGATTCTGGTGGTTTTTCTTGGGCTATATTCTCTCTCTCTCTCTCTCTTTTTTATTTTATTTTTTTTATTTCTCCTGAATAAGCAACCAGGTGTGAGTACTGTTTATGACCTTACTGACAATATTTAGGAAAGAAATTTCTTGTCGTATTTTCAGTGTTACCACTCCTTCTATTGTTATCTACATGACAGAAGCATCTAGCAGAAAAAGTATATTTAGAAGAAAAAAATCCCAATCCATATTTTAAAAATCATTACTTATTTGAACTTCAGACTCAAAAAAGGAGAGCAAGCCTACAGCCTGAAGCTCCCAGCTTTGTGATATGGTGTTTACAATTCACAGTATGTCTACTGCACAGAAATTTCCATGGCATGTGTCTGAGATCAGCATTCTATGCCAAATCCCTGTGGTATAGATTTATGTTGATCTTTCCTCACCTTTGTATTCTAGACTGAACACTCAAACCTAGTTTTGCCCTGTGATTTTTATAAAATGGCAGTGGCTTGCATTCTCAAATAATTAATTTTATCTTGAAATGTGAAGGTTAATTTTAATATAAATATGAAATAGGAGATTAAGAAATATTTTTATTCAAGGTTGTTGCATTAAATACACATGAACAGATATATACAACTCGAATATAGGTTTCCAGAGCCATATGAACCAAACAGCCTATTCTCTAAGAATTTTCAAATTTAATATGAAAGGCAGTTGCTTCTAAAATAGCAGCTTACTTCCACAATGCATTGATTGCCACGCTGTATTGCTGAATTCAGCAAAATATACATACGTCAATCAAAGTTTATTGAAAACTTAACTGAGAACAAATAACTGCAGCCTTATTGTTGCTCCAACTGAAGTTACTGGCAGAGCTCATTTAAATTGAAAGGGTTCAACACTGAATGCCCTGTGCAGCTGCTGCTTAGACTATTTATTTTTCAGTTAAGAAAAATCTTTTTATTATAATTACTTTCTATTAGCATGGTTAAGACACAAAATACTCATTTTTAGACACAGCAGTCTCAGAATACTTTTTGGGATAAAAACGTGATGGTTTTAATGTAATCCATGTAGAACTAATTTATATGGAGAGAGGTACTTGGAGCATAAATACATAAGAAGTTACAAATGATATGGCAGCTAACAGGTGAAATTGTTTCTGACTGTTCTGGATTTTTCCAGCACAAAATTAACAATAATCACACTATTACAGAAAGCTGTGGTTTTGCCTTTAGGATTAATTTCTTATAATACCAGAAGTTTCCTCTAAAAATATCTTTTTCCAAACCATTACTACTTTGTGAAGGCCCTCGAACCATGCAGAAATCAGGCATGATGACTGTCAAACATTTCCGGAGTAAATAGGGTTTCTAGTAATAACGTTTTGCACCCAGAAGAGTCAACTTGTTTGTACTTAATGATCTTAGAGGTATTTTCCAACCAAAATGTTTCAACTATTCTGTATGCAAGAGTTTAACTCTGTAGCCCACTGTAGTTAAGATTCCCTTAACAAAAACTCTGAAATCCACAAAGTAGACTTTAGAACTCCAGACTAGCTTTTAATTTCTCTTCTATTGATAATATTATCACTATATAATTCTGCATAATTTCTTCTATGACTTGTAAGCTATTTCTCTTTCGTGTTATCATGTGGACAAAAATGGATGTATTTTTTATATAAACATGGGCATATAATTGTAAGCTGCATTTATTTCTAGGAAATGGATGCATGCTTCTGAGGGGCTGCTTATTAACTGAGATTACTGATATACTGATCTATAACACCAACCAACTCAGCTGAGTTCTGTTTTTGCTTTAAAAAACAAGTAAAATATTTTAGGCAAAGTTCAGCCTCTTCATCTGATGTTTCACTTTGTTTCTCAGGAACACTGTTTAATGTTGACTTCCCTCCTCTAAATATATATTGTACATATCTACTGTTTGTAATATCTGTTCCTGCCTAAAAATCAGAGCTCCATCATCTTTCTTCATTTCAACAGATGGACACTGCTGATTTTCTACTGCCTTTCTGTTGTTGGGTGTCTGAATATTGCCCTTAGCTGAAACAGAACCCAGTATATGTTAGTTGCTATTGCATCTCAGGGAATTGGCTTTATTTCTTCTGTTTGAGAGCTTTTAGCAATGTTGCTGGTGCTTGTGGGTCATTTGCTTTCAGGGTAATAGTCCATTCACTTTGTTTTCCTTTAACTGCTCTTTTATCAGCTATTTTGATGGCATCTCTTTTCTCCTGTTGTCCCTGAGGTACTCCAAAATGCTATCCTTCACTCTCTGTTTCTCCCACTAAGTACATTATTTCTGACAGTTCATGCATACACATCTGCTCTGCGGTGATCTATGTATTTTCTAAACTCATGCTGATGGTGGCATCCCCAGTATGTCACCCAGGATGAGTGGAAGGTGTTCCAAACCATGACAGGGGCATTGGGACTAGATGATCTTTTAAGTCTGTTCCAACACAAACCAATCTGTGGTTCTATGACTCGCCTGTGTGCATGTGTCAATCTAACATGGTTCAGAAGTGCTGCACTGACTTTACAAGAGATCACATGCCTAGAAAAAGTTACTGCACAAATTCTGAAGGTCATAAAATTTTCTGGCAAAATTGTGATGATCTCACCTGTCAGCATTTATCCTTCCTTACTTGTGAGAATCACTGACGTCTCTGTTTTAGCCAGCAATCCTTGACAGTAACTTACCTTTTTTTTTTTTTTAACCTTTACTGTTTGTTCACACTGTCTACTTCTGCCCTTTAAAACAGGTAATAAATATAGAGTAGAATGGGTTTTTTGGATGTCCTATTTCAGTACTGAAATAAAAAAACCTTATTGCCACTTTCTAAGTAGTTTCCCTCAGTTCAGGGAATTAAAAATTAAATCTTACAGCCAGCTGTGCAAATTTATGATCCAAGGTTTTCTATTACGTGCATTGAACTCACTGCTCGATCAGGATCCCCAGAAAATGTTGCAATATGATTTGACTCTTCAATGCATAAGGGATCTAATGAATTTTTCTCATTACAGCCTTAGCAGTCTGACTCATGTTATCATTCCTGAATAGTGGCTTAGAGAAAGGTATGAGTTTGTATGTCAAGGATCTTACACACCCTATTGACAGACACTTCCCAAGGACTTTCCTAAAATTGGAATAATAATGCACTGAACACCTTCACCAAGAGGACAAACAGTTGACAGGTGTCAAGGAGAGAAGAAGGCTGATGAGGCATCTGCAAGTTGAATTATGCGCCAGCAAGAAAATATGACTACTTATATCATAGAAGAAAAATGTGAGGTTTGATGAGGTGTAACTCATTTGTGTTTCATGCTCCCAGGAAGTAGCAGTAAGAAAAAAAGATGTAGTTTCATCTCAGTGAGCAGGAGAATGGTGATACATTTACAATAATAAACAAGACAAAATTAATAAAGACATTAAGAAAAGACCTATTAGAACTGAAGTTTAGAGCAGACATCTCCATGAAGATTTACAGTCTGTAAAAGTGATATGAATGGTATGTGTAATTAGTGTTTCTGTTAACATTTTGTATCCTGTGTCCTAATTTGCAAGGTGATTTCTAGCAAATAGCTGAATTACTGTTAAATATGATTTCAGTGAAATATTAGGGTTTCGACTATAGAACTGATATATTCAAAATCTAAAATCTGACAAGGAAACAAAGCACACACGCACAAGGCTAGAGTCAAAAGTATTAAAAATCCACTGTCTTTTGGTTTTTCAGCACATGGCACAGTAAGACCTGGTTATGAGTGAATCCTTTTATTGCATAGGGCAACATGAACAACAGCATAGCATTAGTTGTCAAGTGCAATTAGAAGCCCTGTGCATTTTTCCTCAGGTGGTAAGATATGAAGAATTTGACATTAGATTCTTTCTTCTAACACATTATTGAAATGAAAGTTGGAAAAACTAATGTAAATTTACATCACTAAGTTTCACCTTCCATCTTCTGACCGAAAAGAAAATTGTGGAGGCAACAATAACAGTACAGTTCTTGAAGTCTCCTGCTGTCAGAGGTAAGGTGACACAGGACTCACAGTAAGTACGTTGATGTCTGTTTTCTTCACTGATACTTAATTTCTAGAAGATAAAGGCCTTGCACCCTCATTTGCTCACAGAGCTACTCCAGCCTTTTCCTGTTTGTCTTTAAAAAGGAGTCCCTACAGGGATAATAAATAATGATCAACTTTCTTGAAGAGCTAGGTCTCTGAGACGTGTCTCTGATTTTTCCGCCCTTGTCCTCATTTTTTCACTGCAAAGGACAGTTAGACCCAAATTGACGTGCTGAAACATTGAGCGGTTTTCGATGTTTTCATGAAGCAGTAAAGATCTGAATAATGTTTCTCAAATACCATAAAATGCCAAGGTAGACATACATATATATATAGTTACAAAATAGTGCCCTACAGAGGGCTTCAAGAATGAGCAGGAGATGAATTCTGGAAGTAACTTTCTGTCAAGAACCAATAACGTCCTGACTTCAGTGTTCATCTGACAACCTCTATTACTTTATGTGAGGTGTGAGCTGAACAGTTTACATTTTTTTTTATACTATGCATATTGAATTATGTCAGACAAGCACAACCCTTTAGAGTCACGGATTTATTTACTTAAGGTCGACAAGCTTTTTTGTTAATATTCATTGTAAATCATCCCAGGAGCCTCTAGCCTCTAGCAATTATTTAGAGTTTGAGATGCAGTCAAATACTGTCACTTTTATTTCTGGTATTTATTAATTTTGTCCTTCACTTTTATATCTTCTTGCCTTTTTAATGATGTTAGATGGACCACTCATCTGAGCTTTCATTTTACTTTTCGATCCATTTTTTTTTTCTCCCTTGGTCCAGCATGTTTGCACAGCCAGTTTTAATTTTGTCCTTTAAAGTGCTCAATAACAAACAACTTATACGATGATCAAACAGAGTAGTACACAGCTGCATGACAGACTGTCTTGCTGTTATGTTGGGAAACAGAAAGACCCAGGTGACCCAAACGTCATATCAGAGCAGAGCAGAAACTTTGACAGTTGAGGCTCAGCCTCATGATGCCAAGTTGAGAAAGACATGACTGGCCTGAGAAAGGCAGTCAGGGTCAGTCAAGGGTCCAGATCACTAGGTAAGACCATGGTGAACAGACAAGTCCAAGGTCGAGGTGGGAACACAAATCAGGATCAGGTCCAGCGATGCTAACTGGGGCTTATCCAGTGATGATAACCAGGGTCAGTCCAGTGACCATCACATAAGCCCATAGTGGTGAGGCAGGTCCAACGTCAACTTGGGAAATCAGTCCCAGGGATAAGAATCTGGATCAGCAGGATGCATGGCCAGGCACAAGCAGAGCTGAACTGAAACGTTTCTTTCATCATAAAGAGGGGAACCCTCCAATATCTAGCTAAAGATTATATGTGTTTTTGAATTTAACTGTCAGCCTTAGCAAATAAGGACCGTGTTTATTTTCATCAAGAGGCTGGAAAGAGGACCCATATCACCAGAAAATCCAAACAAGGACTGAAATTTCCCTCTACTTTTTTAAAAAAATTACAAACATGGGTGGTATTACAACGCACACTAGGATGGAAGAGGGATGGAAGCACGACTGCTCACAAGAGCTGTTCTGAAGCAGGACTCCTTCAGCTGCCACTTTCACAGATGCTCATGCAGAGATTATAATTGTTCTGCACCAGGACAGGGTATGAGAGAGAGGGAAACAGAATAGATTCTTTCTTGAGCTCAGTGATAAAGGCCCAGAAACAAATGACTTAATAAACCAGCTATTTTAATAAGAATCCAATAGAATATATAGTAAAAAAAGGAATGAAGAGAGCAACTAAATCTGACATCACTCCAGATGCTGGGAAGCCAAGGTTTATGCAAAATTGGATGCCCCTTGGATCTTCCTATGGCAAGATACACAGATCTTATATCTGGAGGGGTTCATCTGATGATGGATCAGTGTGGTGAGCTGAGAAACTGAAATGGAATTATCCCAGCCCTCCACCCCTGAGGATGTTGAGAGATGTTTAAAGGATCGAGGAGTAGGACTGGGCAGAAGGAAATGAGATCTAAGTAGTATCTAGATCTTCCTTTCAGTATCTGTGGGAAACCTACAATACGAGTGAAAGAATGCAAGGGACTTCCAAGCACAACTGGCAAGTTTGGAGACACATTTGTACTCCAATGAACTGGAACCCCAATGTAAATGGAGAAAACATTATTTTTCTTTTTTTTTTTCAATCACAAAAGAAATTATGAAGAAAAACACCATTGGCATGTTGATTTATTTAAGGCATTCAAATGTTTGACACTTTTCTCACTATAATAATGACCTAATTTATTATAATGCACAGTTGTTTATCTTTGAAATATTCACCTGGATAAGTGGTTTATGGTGTTAATAGGCAGAGACTGAAATCTTAGTTCCATATGAATATAACTAAGAACAAAATTCTAATAATAATAAAAAACTTAAACAAAATTACAATAGTTTCAACATTTTTTTTATTTGTGCTCTCACATTATGTAAACAATTTCTTTTCAACCTGTTAGTAAACTACTTTATAAATCACATAGAGAGTTCTAACTAGAAGAACGGAAAGTCTTGATCAGATCTTGATGCTGCTCAACAATGGCAATGTAGATGCTATGCACTAGTTGCGCGTGTTTTGATTTCTGTCCCCTTTTTTCTTACAAAGTATTAATGCCACTGATTAAAAAGACAGTGATACAAAAAATTGAATACTCCAGGAAAGTAATGTTTCCAGTTCAGTACCATCTGGGAGATACACTATACTTCCTCCTTACTTTAGAGCAATTTCCAGTTGATGATTAGGGACTGACCTTTTCTCTCTGGTGACCAGTGATAGGACCTGAGGTAACTGCATGAAGCTGTGTCAGGGGATGATCAGGTTGGATCTTAGAAAAAAAAAGCTTTTCACCCAGAGGTTGATTAGGCACTGGAACAGGCTCCCTAGAGAAGTGGCCATGGCATCAAGCCTGTCAGAACTCAAGCTGAAGCTACATACATTTTTAGGAAGAAAACTCTGTAAAAGTACAATGAAAGAAATAGTAGTGTTTTTCAGTTTTAATCAAGGAAAATAGTTGATCATATTGGATCTTTATGTCAGCAAATGTCATGGTGTGTCCACTGGTGTTCTTAATTTTAACTTAAGTGCAGTGTCTCTAGTGGAGAGGACACTAATGCTTTCCAGTGCAAATAAATCCTTGCTATAACTCGCTGTACAAGATACTACAAGGCAAAGATAAAAGGCTTACTTTTCATATTTGACGTCTATCTTGTAAGTATCTTTAAATGTTTCTTAATGCAGGAGGTAGTCACACTATGCTATAAAGAAAGATCTTATTAAGCTTCACCAAATATATAAAAATTAATATTAACCATTCTGTGCATACTAAACAGTTTCCCATGTGACTGTAGCTTGCTACAAAAGTGATGAATGTTGAGAATGTATTTCTGTTCATTTGTCTTGATTCTAGTGAGCATGTGAAAGTAGTAGTTCAGCATACATTACACTAACTCAGCAAAAAAATCTGATTTTTTGAGCTGGCAAACCCAAACTCCTTCATATTATTAACCTTTTTCATTAGCAGACTAACATCAAGTATAATGTAGAAAGAGGTGGCAAAGGTCACTAAAAGAAGAGAATAAGACAGGAAAATTGAATTAGTCACTTGAGACAATACAAGTAGCACTTTCACTTGCAATAAATTATTTTAATTAAAGAAGCAATAATCCTCAGGAAAGAAATGTAAATTTGAAGAGAAATGACTCCTTAATTGTCCTCATATGTTTTATCTAGTTGAGTGTACTAACTGAAGTAATTGAAACCCTGTAACTTGATGCCAAGTCATTATAAAAATGGTTGAGCTCAAGGACCTGGACACTGGGTAAATAACAAAGTTTCCTCTAATCTTTCTCTAGTATCTGCTCATGATGAATAGAGAATTTTCTCAGGTGCTGCTCATATGATAATGTTTTAGTTTCTGGAGCATTTTTTGGTGATGTTTTATTTTGCTGAACTGGTATTTGTTCTCTAGGTATTTTGTATTAGTTTTACTTGCAAAATAACTGAAAGTTGTGAAAAAATATTATTTGGAACAGGTATAAGTATTATTTCAATATGAGGAGAGCAGTTTCCATAGGGAAATAGGTGTTTAGTCATTGGTCTCTAAAATTATGGGGTTTTGATGCATATTTTGAAATACCTAAAGATTAATTTTATAAAAATCCTAAAAGTTTGTTAAAACCCTGTCTTATTAAAGTTTAAGGCTAATTGAAAATTTTACCCAAAGACTTAGTCCCATCTTTGTTCTCAGCTTTGAAAGGGAGCTTGTGATGATAACTGTATTTCTTTGTAAATATGATGCAAATATTCCCTTTGGGGTATTTCAAGGTGGGTTTGGTTGTTTGTTTGTTTGTTTGTTTGGTAATAATTAATTGACCAAGACTTTCAAAGCAATGCAGCAGAATTGGAGGCCTAATTTTCATTAGTTCTACTGAGAATTTTTTTTCTCAAATTTCTAGGTAACATTCAAAAATATCTTCAGAAATACATTGGGTAGAAGGGCTTGGATTAGTGTAACTTTCTGACTGTGGCCTGAAACACAGGTCAGTAACCAAATTAATTATATTCCCCTTTGTTTTTTGTAGTTTGTCTTTTCTGTTAGTAATACTGTTAAGTGCTTCATATAAGCATATCCTACATCTCTATTGAAAGACAAAACTACTCATCTCAGAAAAAAAGTAGTGGCTAGAGTGCAGCCTAACATCCAGTCATCATCAAGGCAAAGTTTCTTGAATTAAAACAACAGCTTGAATTTGGGACTTTATCCTTGCAAATTAGTATCCTGGTGTCTTTGAGATGTACAATTTACCTCACTTTTTTTTTTTTTTTTTTTTTTTTTTTTTTTTTTTTAATATATTCTAAAGGTATCTGATGTCTCCAGGGAGGAATTGAAACTTTTTTTGTATTTAAGCGTGTTCAGTGAAAGAAAAAAGTTGAAACCACAAAATGTTTAGATAATTTAACCTAAAATTATTTTGCTTATTAATTTCTCTCTGAACATTTTACATATCAAAGCATGCTCAGAACAAAGAAAAACATTTCATTTTGGCTAAAAAAAATATCTCTCTTACTTCAAATTATTTCCCTTTCACTTCCTAGTGGATCATCAGGACTCAAAAAATAAAATTAATTTCACACACAGAAGAAGGACATTTTTGCTTTTCTTATGAAGCGTCAGGGAATGCAAAAGCATTTATTCATGCTTCTTTTGTTATTTTTCTTTCTATCTTCCATTTATAATTCTATTCAAAGGATGTGACATAATGGCCCTAGATATTTTGTTTCCTAGTGCAGAGCTGTGTATTCTTCACTTTTGTCTATTTGGCTTCTTTAGTTTGTCAGACAGAGTTCTGTCCCAGGCAGAAGCGACCAGCAGGACTGTTTTTTATGGTTCATGGACTTTCGCAGTTTTCGTTTGTTTGTTTAAACATAAATATATTTGCACAGCCCAGTGCAATAGAATCAGATTCAGACTGCACAGGGAGGATAACAGGTAAATTTTTTCCTTAAGATGCGGAGAAATAATTCCACAAACACTTTGGGTTTAGAGCCCTGGAAGAGACGTGATCCAGTGACAGAGCTGACAGCCTTCACAGGCAAGAGTCCTGCTTGTGCCAACAGTGTGCAATCTACCACTGTGCATCAAGGCAATGACGTGAATTCATTACCTTCATCAATCCAGTCACCCAAAGTGACATAATTTGGCACCATTTGCAAGTTCAGAGAAGTTCATAAAGCTGGATACAATGGATTAGTGTGACTCATATCTACTGTCACTCAGAGATATTAAACTGTCAAGACAGAATCACAAGTGGTAAGCTAAAAATTTCTGAAAATGAGGTAGGGAAAAAGTGCATTTTTTATATGATGAAAGAGAATACAAGAGAGAAAGAAAGACTTTGTACATCAGATTTTGGACAATACTGTCATGACCTTCACAGAAATATGAAGACACCCAGAATTATGGTGTTCCACAGTCTTTTGAACAAGGCAGGCTTGAAATGTAGGCATGACTTTGATCCCCTTGCCCCATTTCCCACAGAAGCTGGTTCTTCATAAGATGCTCTGAGGATGCTCTGCCCTTCACCTGGGGGTTCCTGCAGCAGAGTGTCTACTCTGGGATTTTCTGGATAGTCTGAATATCATCAAATTCTTGAACAGAACTTGAAGGAATGATCCTTCTATACCTTACTCACCTCCTACCAATGCAGCAGTTAGCAACATACTTCAGATTCCAACAGGAGAGCTTCTATCAAGAAAGAACTCTGTGTATAAATGCTTACTGGTATCACAATAAGTATGCTTCTGGAGAGAAAGAGAAAAGCAAAAGGAAAAGAGGCATTTGGGTGCCCAATTACTGCAAAACTATATGTGAGCAAATAGCTACTAGGCTAAGCATGAACATGCTTATCATCCCGATGAGGTGTCTGAAGACGTCTTTGCTGGCCAGACAGGAGGGGAAGCATTTCCTTGCGGGAAAGTAGTTGCCGCTGAGTTGCTGTCTTACCCCAGCTCCAGCAAAAGCCAGAAACCCTAAAAGCTCTACTTGATGACCCAATAATTCCCAGCGAGGTCCCAACTAGACTGACCATCCTAATTAGCCTTATTTTGATTTTCTTTCTTCTTTTAGGTCTTGTGTCTTTCCACGCTGGCAATTTCAACCTTGAAACTTTGAGATACTGCAGATTCTCTCTAAAAAATCCTGTGTCTGTCTGCAACATTTACTTTCTTACGTGTCCATAGACAACTCGTTCAGAGCAGCCTGAGTCCAGGTTATGCAGCTGTGCCATATCAGATTGGGGTCATGGATGCTTGGCACACAGACACCCGGACAGCTGTGGGCGTGCATATATGTGTGCATTAGATGACAGCAGAGTTATAGAGACAGGGAGTGACATCACTGTCCTCCTTATGGCTGCTCCTTTCCTCCCCCTCAATGTTGCCGTTCTGGAGCTTGCATAGCTGTGCAGTGAGTTGGCTCGGTTCAGGGAACTGGAAATGCATCCAGCTTCTGGTGTACAAACAGCTGCTTACTGCAGTCGAGTGAGCAGGGCTTAATTTTGTATATTGGCACGTTGAAAACAGAGTAAACTGCTTATGAAAACGAATAAACTTCTCCAAAGAGTGAGAAAAATATCAGAAGAGGAACACTGAGTCAAACACCTACTTTTTTTCCCCTCTAAATCTTCATACCTAGCTGCTCTACAAGATAGCAGCAGTTCCAGATTCTCTCTGTTATTAGAGTTATAACAGGTTCTTAAAAATTCATCATTTTGGGATTCTATATTTCTATATTTAGTGAATGATTTATGAGTGAGAAACCGAGCGTGCTGATTTCTACAGCATTGTAGGATTTTCTAGTCAGAAAGTCCTGCCATCCTGAATAGAAGCTCAGTCCTAAGGGAGAACTGAAATCAGCCCACATATCCAACACTGCTCAATATTGCTGTGCTTTCAAGAATCCACTCCATACTGTAACAACAGATTTCTACCTGCTTGTTAAATACACCAAAGAATTAACTAAACTGCATTCTTCTGTGGAGGTTGTGACACAACAGACTCACAATATCCTTTTGAGTCCAATATAATAATTTTAGGCAAGTTCCCATTCAGCAAATTTGGTATTCTATGAGTGAGCCAGATGCATAATTCTTTGTAGAATGTCAACATTCCTATGGCACCTGAAGGTGCACACCTGGAAATGAACTATATTCTGATCTTGTTGCTTTGCTTCTAAGTTAAGTTGTATATATGCATGTTAGTTTGCTGACTTATATAGTTTAGTTTACTATGTTTAAGAAGTTTTCTAGTTATTTGTCCCAGTTCAAGAAAGCCACATATTTAGTAAGGCAAAAATAAAATCAACCTCAAAGATTTTTTTTTTTTTAATTAAACATCTGGTATATGGATTATATCTATTTCCATAGTCACATATTCAGAGGAAAACACATTTAAACAGTCTTTGGGCTGAGTTTCTGATACTATTTTAGCATGTGATATCCTTCTTGGACAAGGTTTTATTCATTTTGCAGAATGTACTCCCTATTTGATTATTTTATTTGAACAATGAATAAAATAAGTAGCTCTTCTAAAAACACAGAAAGATGAATAAAAAAGGCTCTTTAAAATAAAATCATCTGTTTTGGTAATAACTCTGTAACAGATTCAGGTAAATTGGACTGGGAATTTCTGCAAAAAATATTCCTAATGTATTATAAGTCTGATATACTTTGTGAAATTGCATACACCTGTTTTTGTCATTGTAGTCCAGTTTATATATAACACAGTCATGTGAGACATGAATATATTGAACAGAATCACAGGAATGTGATCTGTCCTCCTGTTGGTGAGGAATTTTTTACCATTCTTCCAGGTTGTTCCTTTTTCAGCAGGTCTATAATCTAAAAATATATATTAGAAGGAGGGAGTAGTACATTTTTTTTTCTATTGTCCTAGATCTTCCTTATTCAGCCTCTCTTTACTTTGTTTATAACTTTCAAACCAAGGCCACATCCAGTAGTCTGATCTTTTCCATCTTGCCTTGTAGTACCAGTCTCAGCTATTATGATATTTGATTCTAACAAGTTATGCATAAAGGCTCAGATTACCAGGCAAAGACAAGTGTGCTTTTGCTCCACTGGATTGTGGAGTGGCAGTCTGGCACATCTTGGTGCAGCTTTCAAGGGGATTAGACTTCCTCATGGTTAAATTAGGTGACACTGAGGGCTCCTTGATGGTGCCTGCCATGAAAGAGCAGCTATCCTGCAGTGTAGTATCTATCTTTAGTCAGATGGTGTACTGTAAAGCATTTTTCCAGATAAGAAAAATTTGAATTACTCTATACATCTCTTAAGATAATGAGCATGGTAATTAAACCTGTCTGAACAAATGGAAGTTGGTAGCTTGGGAAGCAGTGTCACTGGAAGCAGTGTCATAATATTGGTCTGTAGTTACTAGATACCATTAATATCATTAAAAATTAGTACTGCATTCTGATTTTCTGGCCCTTTTATGTGATAGGTTACAAACCTGGGTTGCTAGCTCAGCTACTTTACCCTACAGTTTCTTAGGAATGCCTCGGTGTAAATTGTCTTGTGCCAGTGATTTGATATTACTGACATTTTTTCATTGACTATTATACTTAAATTTAAAATTTATTCTTTCATGACATTTCCCATGCCATGGAAAAGCACTCTGTAATGTCTTCACTTCAACGACTAACCCCTATCACAATACACAAACCCTATCACAAACTCCAATGACTAACCCCATTATAAACCGTATCCTAAGAAAAATTCAGCCAATAGTTAAAACCCTAAAAGCCTAATCCCAAACTGAAACCAAACCCCTAACCTCCAAGAACCTCCCTCTCATGCATGTGGTAACACCAAAGCCCTAAATTTAATCTTGGGGGTAGCATTAGAGTTAGAATTTAGTTTAGGTTTGTTTTTGTGATAATGCTTAATGTCAAGCTGAGGATTTGAATTATTGCTGGGGTGAAGATAACAGGGTATGGCTAAAGATTATTGCCAGGTTTAGCACTGGGGTTTGCATTTATGATTATGGGTTTGGGCAGAGTAGAGGTTGGGATCAGAAGTCAGGGCTATGCTTGCAGTCAGTGATGTTGTTTGGCTTTAAGTTTACAGTCGGGGACCAGGTTACTCCAACTCTTCAAATAGGGGCAATTATGGTTGGAATTATTGTCCACTATTAGTGTTCAGATTTAGATATTGGCAAGAGTTCAGTGATTGAGTTTGGCTTTAGCATTATGGTAGGGTTTAGGACTAGGGTAAAGCTGTTACGCTCAAGATTTAGATTTTGTTTTTCAGTTAGGGTGCAATTAGGCTTAGACTGATAAGTGGGATAAAGGCAAAGCTTAAAGTTTTGGTTAGATTTAGGATTTGGGTTATTGTTACGTTTAGGGCTTTGTTTAATTTTAGGATTGGGATAAGGATTAAAGATAGGATTCCTGTTTCATTTTGATCAGACATTAGGGTTTATTATTAGTCTTTCTTTTTTAAGTGTATCTTTGATAAAAGAGATGTCATTTTTTACCTTTTTTTTTGGATCCCATCAGTTTAATCAAGGCTGTACTGAGTTGGAATTATTCTGTTTCTGGATCAACATACATCTGGATCCAAATATGAAGTTAAAGATATTCTTATGGATAAGAAAGTCAGATATATGCAATTTGGTTTAGGCAAGACATATATCTCAAGTATACCCCCAGGGGCTGTAAACATTAGTGTCTATATTTTCCATTAGAGCCAGTTAATGGAAGGTTTCAGCAAAAGAACAATAACTTTTGGATGATCTGTATATTAAAGAGCTGATGGTATGATAAAACCAGCATCTATTCAGACAGATCACAATCAGAAATGCAAGTGATGGCAAGGACCCAAACAGACTATGTTGAGGTTCAATCAAGATATTATCCAGCCTGCAGAAATCTAAGGTACTCACAAGAAATCCCTTCTGTCTTCAGAAGGAATACAGTCAGATCACAGCAAAATTGAAATCATAGCCAACATAAACCATCAGCCATAACATAAGCAACAAGAACATAACATTTCTGGAGATACTTGGATTGACTAAAGTTTTGGTGTGGTACATACTATTAGAAGAAGCCTGGACTGCTTTACAGAATTGATTGTTTTGTAACACTGCAGCTTGGACAGCAGTCACAAAAAATGCAGCAACAAACATAAGCCAGACTCCTAATTGGTAAGGATATTTGTTTCCAGAAGCCTAGTCATCATTCAAACAAAGACATGAAAATAACACACCATGATATAGAGAAAAAAATGCCATATATATATGAAGAGTCAAAGTGGAGAATAAGCCACAGGTTTTGGTGGTGTTATATTTTGCAGGAATATCCTTCTTCATGCAAACTCCACATAAATTTTCCTGGCAGATGTATCAAAATAAGCACATAAGAGAGAGCAGCTTCTGTGGTGTTATACAAACATCTGAAATTAATGCTAATACCTCCTGAGAATGCAGACTGTACAGCTATCACTGGATACTGATACCGTGATACTCTTGGCCTACCTATACACAGAAAGGGCGTTGATGCAG
Source organism: Lophotriccus pileatus (assembly GCA_035583135.1). Lineage (NCBI taxonomy): Eukaryota > Metazoa > Chordata > Aves > Passeriformes > Tyrannidae > Lophotriccus > Lophotriccus pileatus. The sequence continues at coordinate 79,966,832 of JAWWES010000081.1, read as the reverse complement.
TGGGTTATGAGCTCTTGTCCACACCAACCTGTTTGACCTTTCTCTATAAAAAACAAATTTAAACAAGCAAACTGTAGTTTAAGTAAGATACAGTTTACCAGTAAAGATTTAAGAATTAGGAATTATTAATTCTATTTAAGTAATTAATATTAGTTAATTAATACTTATAATTAATGACTATATTAATAATGTAATGTGTAGGTCACTTATGATGGTAATGATTAGGATTTGATTCTGTCCCAAATCAAAAAAAAAAAAAAAAGACATCAACAACATAAAAAGCAAACCAAAACCACTTTATATTGATTTATGATTGGGCTTATGTGTCAGTAGAAAAAATTTCCACAGTGATTTTCAAAGTAGTGTGGCCCTTACAGTTTATTAGTGGTTCACCATCCCAGGAAGTTTTCATACTGTTATTTCAAGTTTTATATATTCTGTCCTATTTTAGCTGTAATCTTGCATAAACTTCATCACAAAAAATATGAGCCCTAGTTACACTTTTCCAAGTCACTGGTCCAGTCAGATTTTACTTGTAACTTTAAGACAAAGTCCTCAAGGGATGACAACCTGCTACACTGAAATTGTCCAAGATAATTGCTATACCCATGGTCAATTTTGTAAGCATATGTTTTCCTGGATTAGAAACTGTAAGTTTTTCTGCCTGGGTGCAATCTAATTGTCTGTTTCAGTTCTATACTGAAGAAAGCATATCCTTCCAGTTTAACAGTGTGAATGTCAAGCAAATTTTATAGTAATTATTTTCAGGTACACTTAATTCATCTTCTGTTTTTACTGGTTTAGATCAATGCTTTAATTGAAGCTTTAATGGTTTCAAAGATTTTCTTGTTGTAACTGGATGACGTGAGAGTTGACAGCTTATAGTTCCAGTGCATTGGCAGTTTGGAAGTTATTATGTATTCCCTCTACTCTCACATCAGCCATGTGTGAATTTACTACTGGTAAAAGGTAAGTGTTTTCTATATTATTAACCTGAAATGGGATATAAGAACAACTGCTGGATAGACTCAGCACTCATTAACATGCACTGTAGCTTTTGGACTGCAAACCTGTTTGAGCAGCCTGGCTTGGGCGGGAAAAAGGAAAAGGGCACTTGTGCACTATTCTTTATGTTTGCCTCTTAGGGTCCAGATAGACTCCCAGTGATTCCATCAATAATAATTACCACGATGATACTGGCGGGATCACATGGCCTTTCCTTTCCAAGATGTTTGTATTTCTTTAAGGTAAGAAATTTCATATACGATGGTCATATCATATTTAACTCCTTCTGATTTAATCTCCTGTCTGAACTGTTTACAAAGGAAGACACTTAATGTTAGTATCAAAGATGTTGTCCTCATATTTACACCAAAATTAAGAGTCATCTGGCAGTGACAAAAGTATTTGTGGAACTTCTGTTCTTTGCTCAGGATCAATATTCCTTCATATTGTATCTTTCTTACTATGTTGGGGTTTTTCCTGCACTATTTGTTGTTAAATTATTATTTATTATATTATTATGATTAAAGACAGTAAAATAACTCATGCAGAATAAACCATTCAAGGATGATAGCCTTTGCTTTCATTTTTGAATGCAGAAAGGGTTTGTAACTGCACAATACACGTCTTACTATATTTTCATGAAATTCTTGTAAGTTGGTATCTTAAACTATTCATTTTCTTTGCTAGATAGACAGTCACAGCGGTTCCACTCAGGATTTTCTCCCTGTCTGCACGAGTTAAGCTTTCCAAAACATGAGCAAGTAGCATGTAATGAAACATAGCTGTTAATAAATGTGTCTTGCGGAAAGCTGCATGCTAAAGTTCTTGAAAAATAACTAGTTATGTCGATAAGTTGATGAACCATCATTTAAACAAACAACTGGTTCAAACCATAGTCATGCATTTTTTACACTCACTCATGGGAAAATTTAGCAATCTATGTCACTCACACACCTCTAAAGTTGTAGATATCTTGAACAACTGCAATTTAATGCTTTTTAAAGAATATCACACATTTCCTTTGTCTTACAACTATTAAAAAAATACCCTAGAAGCCAGTCACAGGGCCTAAAATGTATAGTGCCTCCAGATTACTTTTGAGTTAACCAAGGAAACACCCCATCAGTCTACCTAGTCTAGATACCTCATTTAGCATAAGATAAATTGTCTCTGCCATTAAGTTTGCCTCCACTGACTGTGAAGACTTCCCAGAGGATAAACTGAATGGTGAATGCTTTTTGACAGATGGAATTGGGCAAGATGAATCCCAACTGTCATGCCCCAAGAAATTCACAGCAGACATTTGTTTTATAGGGCTCTTGTAGCCTCATAGCCTCTCCAGAAATCCCACCTGGTGCTCACTGTTAGAAGGATTCTATTTTTCTAACATTCTATTTTTCTAACGACTTGCTTCTCCCTGTGCTGAGGTTTAACCTGTCAGGCAGCTAAACACAGCACAGCCGTTTCCTCACTCTATCCCAGTGAGATGGGGAGAGAACAGGCCAAAAGGGAAAACATGTGGGTTGAGATAAAGACAGTTTAGTAAGGCAGAAAAGGAAAGGAAAATGTTATTAATGATTATAGGACAATATACAAACTAAGTGATGCACGGTGGAATTGCTCCCCAACCACTGAACAATGTCCAGCCTGCCCCCAGCAGTGGGACAGCTCCCTGGCCAGTTTTCCCCAGTTTTACTGTTCAGCATGGTGCCCTATGCTACTGAATATCCCTTTGCCCAGTTAGGATCAGCACAGTTCTAGCTGTGTTCTCTCCCAGCTTCTAGTGTACTCCCAGCCTACTCGCTGGCACCGCAACATAAACATTTTGCTGGCTAAAGCCTTACCAAGTATAGCAGGAGGGTTGTTTACTGTTCTTGCAGGCTGTAATCCTATTTGAATGTTCGCCTCTTCCACAACAGGAACTGATTCCTGACTGGCTTTCTGCTACAATAACCTTCAGAGCCTTTCCTTATGGACTTTACCATGTATATGTGTCATTGTTTAATTGCATCTAGATGCAATTTAATTGCATTTTTTCACTCTATTTCTGCATTTCATCAAAATCAGGAGTTCCTCTAGTTCTTACTCAGTTCTTCCTAATTTGGTACTGTTTGCAGATTGCTACTGTACTCTTGCGAAAGAGAATGCAAATGTACATGTCTGGGCAGACTGCACTGTAACCACTGTTTAAACAGGAAAAAGAAATCCTTTCATTTCCCAGTTTCTCTAGCAGAAATAATTTTTAGTTATCCTGTGCCTGCCTGATGAATTGGGCAATTTAGTTTCAAGCTCTTTCAAATGTTCCAGATCAAGACTGACATCCCTTCCTTCCATATGGTCTTTTGCTATAATTTGGGATTCAAGGCTTCTCTGAAAATTCTAATGTTTTTACAAGGGAAAACATAACTGATTTATTGACTACTCTAAGATATGTTAGCAAGCCTGAAAGACCAATAAATAATAAGAAGCAAATTTGTTCAGATGACAGGATGTTCTTTAGACTAAGGCAGACAGAAGCATTTCAGAGTCCTGAAGATCTTGAGGATATCAGATATGAGGAAATGTGACATCAGGTGGGATTCATTGTTGACAAATACAGGTTTCAGAGGAATATTGACCACCAAATGTATTCCTGGTCTCTAGATTAACTGTAACAGGTAGAAAGAGCTGTGGGTTGCTATAGATAGCAAATGAAAAGTCTTAGCTCAGTGCAAAACCAAAGACAGAACAGAAGTAAGAATAAAGACAGGAATCCAGGCAGAAACAGAAAGGTTGGAAAGTGTAAAGTGTTCACTCTTTTTCATAAATCAGGAAGAATAGACCAATTCACATGATGTGATCACAACATACTCAAAATTGATTAACAAAAACATAACTATGAATCTTATTATTTTATACCATCATTTACTCCAAATTTTACTAGGAACATTTATTGACCTTTTGCAGGAGAACATATATGGCAAAAAAAAAGATGAAATTTATCTAAAATACTGTTTATAAATCTACTGTCTGATGGCATAAACATAAAGTACATTAAGAGGGACTTTCCCATCAGACAGTTTTCCCAGCACGACAAAGCATTCTTTTAAAAGTGTATCAAAAATGAACCAAGAAGAGTGAACAAGACTCAGAAAAGCTTTACAGGCAAAAAACTTTCATCAGCATTAATAAGTGTAAGATATTGTAGTCTAGACCAGTAAATTATTACACACAATTACCAAGGTGTTTGCACTGTTATAAATCAAACTGCTGGAAGACTCTATAGCAATGTATTTCTTGTCTCATATAAAACTACTGCAATCAGCCAGTATTTCTATAGGAAACTTTGGAAGGGAAGATGAAAAGACTCAGAGAGGTTTGCAGAAACACTGCCAAATCTGAGCCAAGGCTGAACTCAGTACTGTGAAGGTAAGGTAGCAGGAGTGATAGTACAAAGGAATCCACTAATGCAGAGGCAAGAAAGAGCATCCTGAAACCTCTGACTGATTTCAGCTGCCACTGCTCATTAGAAACTGATTCACACCTAAACCCGCCCACAATCTTGAGACAAGATTAAGAGGCTACCAACATTTCCACCACTGGCATCAGGGAGGAAAGGGGAATACAGAAGTGTCTGCAAAAGAGGAAAGAAAAAACCACCGAATTACTGCTCCCTCAGATACAGGAAGAGTCTGCCATAGTTGGATCAGTGTTTGCACACACACCCTCTTGACAATGTATCTGTTGCTCCCCAGAGAATCGGGATTTCTGTGCTGCCTTGGTTTGGTATAGACACAAATCTTCACTTAGAATAATCACTGTCTGATTAATGCTCAAGAGAGCCAGCACTGATGTATATGGATCAAAGAGGAAAAGTTCTTCCTCTCTTTCATATCAAGGGAAAAAGCTGCCACTCTCTCTCCTCAGTGCAGGCAATGGAGCCATGGTTTCTTGCAACTCCTCCAGTAGCGTCAGCAGCAGATTTGCTGCTGGAAACAAGGACTCAAAATTGAACCCTCCCCTGTCCCTGATCTGGTTCATTTTAATCTGTCCTATTTAAGGAATAAATATTTGTTTAGATTCAAGAAAAAATTGTTGAGCCTTTTCCAGAAAGCTAAGAGACTGGCAAACTGGATGCTGTTGGAAGACTGGAGAAGTTTGTTTAAATGTGGGGTTTTTTTTGCAAGAAGGCAATGGAACTTGAGTTATCCCCTCTTCTGGCTGAGAAACAGTGGCACTAGTGATGTCAGCTCAATACCCGACAGTTATATACACAGTTCAATAGTGATCGATCACTTCCTAATGACTAGAAGAGGCAAATCCAGAGAAAGCGTGCAATATTGTTCAATAAGCCACAAGTTTAGTGCCAAAATTAAGAAACAAATTCCTTCATGCTTGAAGTGCAATGGTAGTTGCAGTCTAATCTATTCCTAGTTAGCACATACATATTTACAAAGTACGTATTTTAGCTGGAAGTTGACAGTGAAAAATTATAAACCCTCTTCTGATACTTCAGTTTTCATCTATTCAATTATATTAAATAATTCTGTGTATTGTTGGAAAATAATCCTTATTCTTTAGCTGCTTTGTCACTCTGTGCTACATAAATGGTGCTCCATGTGGTAACTGGCAGAGGAGCATGGATTGCTTATTTTTGGTCACTGGGGTTTAGAAGTGACTGATCCTTTCTTCATCAAAACCTTGAATGTCAGAACACAGGTGACTGAATAGTGTCTTTCTAAAAAAGTAAATATTGGCTGTTAAAATTCACTCTACAAGCATTATTTACATTAGTCGAGGGAGAAAAATATTTCTTCTACTTTAGTATTTTGTTGACATTTTAGAACTTCGAATGATGTTTTACCCTGTTGGAACACCGTAAGTTTTTCTGAGGTGTCTTTTTAATTAAAACTCCCCCCAGCATATGGCTTTAGCAAGAGCCAACCAAAATAATGTGCAAATGTGTTTATGTGTGGATGGCTGTATTCCAAAGTTCAACAGTGCTAAATTGGCAGCATTTTCTGAAAAGATAAGATTTACTGTTTGGAAACAGGATGAAAGATTAAGCTTTGCATTCCGATTGCTAGCTAAAAAGAGATCAGTTTGATTTCCATTTGCTATTTTAGTAGTCTTTTATTTATCTTTATTCCTTTGCTGCAGCTATGTAGGCATGGCATAATACTGTCTTCAACGTTTAAGAACTACAGCTCATATAAAAACGAAAGCATTAGGGGAGGAAGACTTCAAATGTATGGGTTGGAAAACTGATGTTGCTTCTACTGACACAAACAGTGGAATGTTTAGACTCTGGAAGAGCTGTGCACTTTAGGCTCGCTGAGGGTTGTTGGTGATTCTAAACTGAATTTGGCAACCAGAACATACAGCTTTTGATAAAAAGTAGACTCTGCTTCTCAAAAATCATGCTGTTATGTGGGTATCTGTTACACTTGGTAATGCCTAATGCAAACTGCTGCACTACAGAAATAATGAGGACATATTATGCTAACAATTAGATTCTCTGCAAAATGGCCTAACTCCATTTGCATGATAATGAAATGGACTACAAAAAGCAAACAAACCAGAAAATGAGACTTTATGCAAACTGTCTGATACTGTGTGCTTGTTGCAGTCCTTAGAGCAAGTCTGTTTTTTGAAAATTGCTAACAACTTTTACCAAGTCAAGGATCATGGATAAGCATTACAATGGAAAATAGAATATGTAATTAATTATAAATCAATCGGGTGACAAGTAATGAACTTATTTTTTATAATAAACCAAGAATGTTAAATGTATGAAAATGATTCTATAAGAGGAAAGAATGTTTTATTTTGTTTGTACATTGAAGGCAGACTACAGCTCTCTTCTGAACAAGCAGAGCTGTGTCACTACAGGTGCTGCACCCCCCAGTGATTTTAGAGAGATCTCGTGATAGAAAAGCCACTTTTTTTTCCCCAGAAAATTTTTTTTTCCTTATACATTATTAAATTGAAAATATGTGCAATCTCACCGCTCTCAGTGTCCTAATGTAGCAAACCCTTCATATCTGCATTAGGGAACAAAGGGGTTTTGTAGAGTGTTTCTCTATTATGTCAGTGATTTCTTGGAGGGTACACATGACTCCTATCTCCAGGGCAAAGAACTTTTAATGCAAAAAGGGACAGACACCTGAAATACCAAAAGTACCTTTGAATGTAAAACATAACTGTATCTTGCTTACCTTACATCCTAATTTTATGGCTGGTGTTATACTTGTTAAAATATTAATCACCAGTTAGGAACTTACACTATAAAAGCTTTGTGAGAAACACAGCTATGTCTCAAAGAGCTTACCCACATATGCATATGACCTTGGATATGAACTTGGAAAAGAAACTAATATAAAAGAATACCTGCAAAATTTAACAACAAGAAGCTAGGAAGTGTTTGAAGGATCATTCTCTATGTAGATTTCACAGCAAGAGTTTCTGGGTACTGGAACAGACTGTCTGGTGGCTTTAAAGAGATCGTTAATTTTAAAAACACAAGAGGAAAAAGTCTTGAACAACCTGTTCTAGCACTGACGTTGGCCCTGCTTTGAGCGGAAGGTTGGGCTGCAGACTTCCAGAAGTCCCTTCCAACCCAAATTATTCCATGATTCCAGGATCCTTCCTGTTTGTGTGAGCATATGTTGTAAATGTATAGACACGTTTTGGTGCTAAATTTAGAGCAGATGCATTCCTCCCCAAAAGTTAGTCCACAGCTGAAACCTTTTTGTGACAATCACTGACTTTGGATTAGGGCCTTGCAACACAGAATAGATCTGCTCGAGGGAGGAACCAGCTGTCTTATATGTCTTTTTATACTCATTCAGCATGTGGCTGCATTTTTTGTTTACTGAATCGCATCCAAATTCTTCTCTGACAGTAATAATTAACTCTTTTTTTTTTTTTATGTGCACTTATTGCTATGATACTCAAATGCTTAATGAATTCATCTTTATAAGCTTTAAGTGACATCTTTATACTGCTTTGGGAAATAGCAGCATTGCTTCACATTTTTACAGATGGGAAGTGATAAAGACAACAGGACAACTTGTATGTATAAAATATCTTCTCAAAGTCCTTACTGATCGTGGACTTGAGTCATGAGTCCATAAAGCTAAGATAAGCAGCCTTAGGAATGAATGTCATATTTAAGCTCAGGATCTGCACTGTAAGGCACATCTGTCTCTTTTTCAGTAGGTTACAGCAATGTTGTGAAATGGTTTCACTTAGAAGGGCTGTGCCATTTCACTAATTAACTCACTTTTTAAATTGTTTTAGTCTTTTTTTAACTGGCACAGGAAGATCTGTGAGCGACATTCTGAAAGCTGCAGAAAATCCATTACATTTCAAGTATCTAAAGGGGAATTATTTTTGTTTTTTTGTTAAATTCACATTATTCGTATTGGTAGGTCAGTAAAAGAATAAAACCCTGCAAAGTGAAGAATATAAGTTTTCACTCAATTTGTGAATATAAAAGTTTGAAATAGTATAACAAATCAAAGTGTTTTTTCCAAATGCTATATTTTAAGAAATCTTCTCTAGATGTGGTGTTCAAAGACATAATTTTATGATTTCTCCTTTCTTTTTCAGCCAATATCACTGAGAAACAAAAGTATGGAAGAACAGCCATTGTCCTGGTAGTATGACAATTCATATTTTGTTTTTAAGTTTAGCTAAGACATTTATGCAAAGTAGAGGTATGTTCAAACTGCTGAATTCTGTTTTAAACTGAAGCCATCTTTCAATTTTTTACTTTGGAGAATGCAAAGATACTTAGGGATGTTTGTGGCACAGATCAGCTTCCTGTAAAGACCATGGGCAAACAGAAAGGACTTTCTCTCTCTTTTCATGCACACAAACACCTGTACGTACATACAGATGTTTTTGCCTTGCTTATTGCATCAAAGAGCACACAAAAGTTCCTCCTGCTGTGGCTCAGAAGTATGTTCCTGACAATGGGTGTGTCAGAGAGGCACAGAGGTTCATGTGGAAATGACTGAAAGCAATGGCAAAAATATTAATTTCCAAGGAGTCTGACTTTTAAGGGCAGACAATAAAGTCTCAACCTGTAAGAGGAGAGGAAAGAATTGTGGAAGAGGAAGCGAACACACCACCTCCAGTAGATGGAGGGGACTAAAGCCCCATAAATTCCTCCTGCTCCAATTCCAAGTAAAAACAGGTCTTCTTCCATGGCAGAGGTTGTTGCAGTGGAAGCCTCCTGTTTTATCTCAAAAAACCCAAACAAACTAGGGGTTATTGACCACTCTGTTTCACAGTCTTAGCTTTCAGGTCATGGATATATTGATAACAGCACAGCCCAGGTGCTAATCCAAGGCTACTGGAAATGCAAGCACCTCAATACTCTATACTTAATTTAAAAATGTCTGAAGGTTGATTTGTCTAACCCTAGATGTTATTGCAACTTCTCCACATTCATGTTTTAGCACTGAAAAAAACTGCAGAGAATCTGAAATTACCATGTCAACCATTCCCTGTCTATCCCTTTCTCTTGTGTTTTTTTATCTGCTCCCTTTCACACTGAAAGTTGGTTTATATCCTGGATAATGAAGTGTGGATGAAGAAGAATAGTTCCTTAGTGTTTTCTCCACTAGCAGTCACTGCTGACTAGCAGAAGTTTCCATACATCACTCTTGCAGAACCTTGAAGCGTTTCTTCAGCCATGGACAGAAACAAACATTGTTAACAGAAAAATAAGACAACTGGGAGTGTTATATTGAGCTAAATCATCCTGCTATAACAGTACTGTGGAATTGCAATTCAGCACCAAAAATAATGAGGGTATTATTTCATCAGGTTTTCTTTATTTTCCACCTACACAGGGAATTTTTATTTCTTTCCAGTGTCTCAATCTGATCAAGAAAAAAAATGTTTGACCTGCTTGGTCCTTAAAAAAAAGATATGAAAAAATAGGGATATTTCTTTGTTCTTTACCATCTTAAGTGCAGTATTTCTGTGCAAATGCTGCTGACAGTATTCAGCTCAGAGTTTTCACTTCCCCTCTGGACTGATTATGTGGATTTGTCCATGTCTATATTGCTGCAAGAGAAGTGCTATATCCATATTGCATTGCACTTGAACGGATATCTTTCTCTGTACCATATCACAAAGAGCTTTGTGCCTTCTCATAGAGGTGCTTTTCTAGCACAACACACAATGCTGCTTATTATCTCCCTATGTAGCATGTGACTGCTTCAGTAGCCTCTACTAATAGGACCTACTGCACCTGGCAGTCTGTATCTGCTGCCTACAGTAAAGCCAGGCTGCCTGTTGCATCATCTGTTGCTTTGCAGGCTGCTAGTAACTGATCCTTTGGCCACTGCTGCATTTTGCCAGGCTGATTTGGCACTTTTCAGACCACTGGCAGAACTCTTACTGTCTGCAATAGCATCTGGCAAGTTGCTTGCTGCTTGCTAGCATGCCGTATGAGCAAGACATCCAGGAGATGCAAGCTAGCCACCAGAATGACTGCAAAAAATGCAGTGTGCCACTCACAGTCTGGTGAGTCTTGGCTGCCCAAGTTCCTGTGGCCAACAATTTTCCTGCAAAGGGGAGAGACTTGGGAGCTCTGCAGATGGGATAGCCTGGAAGTGCCGTGAGGATCGTACTGAGCTCCTTTTTGAGGACCTGTCAGCTCCAGCATCCCACACCAGCCACTGACCTTGTGAGAATCCATGCTCAGTATATGGCTGGGCTTCCCTCTTGCCAGTCAGTTCATGGTGGGTCTGAAAATAACAGAGGACTGCGAAGCCTTTACCATGACCATCTTTTCACAAGTCATCCACATAGCTTACCTTCCTGGGATGGTAAGAGCCTTTGCCCACTTCAGCCAAGGTGATGTTGCCCACAATATTACTATGACAGCATTAACTGCAAGCAGAACCACTTGGTCATCCTGCATACCGTGACAGATCGCTGATGAGACCTTATACATAGTGTAAGTGGAAATTTCTAGCTGTGGACCATGATTGTGCTTTGAAATCTGGCATGCGGGTATGTCCCGCTGCCTACAAGGTGTCAAATGCTGAGGAGAGGCTGGACACCAAAACCTCCTGAACCATACAAAGCTCTGGCTACATTTGGCACAACCTATGTGAGGATATTATTGCCTATCCTTATAGACCAGTTGCTGTGACATTTGGCCTTTCCAGCTTTTGCATGTCCAGCCTGAAACTGGACAGTTGCTGCAGTTCAACATGCAGCAGAGAACACAGATAAACATAAATGTACTGCATTTGTAGTTATGTGCCTACAGGAACCTCTTCACTCATTGACAGATCACTGCAGAAAGGCCATACAGTGGGTCCACTTAGTCCTCACAATCCACATAATACAACACCTTACATAGCAAAAATGTACTATTTGCACCCTAGAAATCAAAGAGCACGTAAAGAAAAAATCCTATTATCACACAGGATGCATCCTGGACTTCATTTGCAGACCTTTCAGACTGATTGATCATTGTAAGGGTGTGGGGAATGTGAGACCATCTGCTTCATTAAGTTACCTGGCTCAGCACTATTAAATTACAAATAACAAAAAGGCAATAAATTGAACACACAGATATACAAATCTGACAGGTATATGATAACAGAGACAGTAACGAAAACCAGAACTGCTCAAACGGTGAGTGATAGTTCACTGAAAAACTACACAGACACAGTCTTGAAGAGGGTCAACCTGAACTTTGTAACAGATATGAAGGTGGAAACAAGGCTGGGTATTATGGCATGCTTGAGGAGCCCTGTGGACTTTGCAAAACTTATCATGGGAAGCCTAAAGAAAGAGCCAAAGGCTGAGCAATTATGTTCAGGGTGTATCTGGGAGGAATAAACTTGAGAAAATAGAGAAAATTTAGAAAAATAGGCTGTTTAAACAGTCTGCTGGTCAGTTAGCTTCTCTGAATCCTGTGCCAGAGCACCTCAATCTGTCCTATCTTCCTATTAAATAATTTTTCTTAATAATTTTTCCTGTGTAAACCCACTTTCTATCCTATGTGTGAGTCCTGTAGGGTATATATGTCAGTATCTGGAGACACTCACATGCAAGAGAATTCTGGGTGTCGGCAACTGCAGAAAAGACCTGAGACCATAGGGCTATCAGCTCTGTGCTCTGCAACTGGAGGGACACCAATGTACCTCTATATGTAAGGTACCTAAATGCCAGGAACTGGAAAGAACAAAGTGTGGTTATTTTTCCCCAGTCAGTCTAATCCCATATATGTCTCAAGGCCAGGGCCAGTGGGCCCTAAGAGAGCTCTGGATATTGGCAGGCTGAGACAGCCCATGACATGTGATTATTGGGGTGGGTGACTGTGAGATGAGTGTATGAGTGTGCATGTGTGTGTATGCATGTATCTGCTTTGGTAGTGAACATCAAGGTTGCCTCGGAGTGTGAAGGAGACCTATAGACTGGGTAAGGGGGCCCAGGGCCTTGGCATGGGTATTAGACAACTAATAGCTGAGGGATCCAGGACCATGGCTGTGCTTATAAGTCTAGAGAGTGACAATGTGTGTGATTTCACAAATGGCCTCCAAAGCTGATGGATCAGAGAGGAAGAACAGAACTGGGCTCACTCTATTTCTCTACTTATATTTTATGTGAGTTTTGGTGGTGGCACCTGGTTGCTGCTAAGGGCAGGTAGACTGTGGCAGCTGTGTAAATCTGCTTGGTTTGTGTGTGTGCGTGTGAAAATCTCCATCCCTTCAACTCCTCATTCAGTTTCGATGTATGGCTAGATGTTATCTAATGACTTAAAGTATTGTTTTTTTAATGATGTGCTACTGGAGTGGGGCAGAACTCCCTGGAGCAGTAGTGTGAGGGTAAATAAGCCTGCTGGCATAGGTTGAGAGGACTGTGCTAAGTGCAGCAAGATAAACCTGAGCAACCTCAACCCTGTGATCTATAAGGTGGGTTTTCTGAAAATCCTTTCCCCACAACTCTCCCAAGTTTGGACCCACAGGGAGTTGGATAGTTCACACCAGAGGAGGACTCAGAAGCAATCTAACAGTGTGAATAAGTAGGAGCCATGTGTTTACATTTGAACGCAACCTTTGTTTGCAATTGAAGGTTACCAGCAATTTATTGAAATGCCATTTAAAAACAAGTGTTTAAATACTAGAAATAGTAAAAGATTAGATTTCTGATGTTGTGAAGGTTATTTACAAAGACAGCTGCAGTGATAAGTCAGAATAATGCTGCGTGACATTGACATATATTTCACCTCATTTGTAATAGCTGCCGTGAGGAGGCCTGTTGAGGTAAATGGTGAATGCACCTTGGCATTTCCAGCTTCAAAACCCATAGTGAAGGATTTATAACCACTGCAATTTTCTAAAGCTGCTCTGGAAGGAAAAAAAAAAGGAATAGTTCAAATGACATCAAGATGGAAGTATTCTGTAAAGGGAAATAAAATCATTAACCCATTCAGTCTTTTTAGAGACTGTGGCAATCAAAGAATGATTCTTTCATACAGTCTGTATTAGCACCCTATAACTCAGAGAAGTTTTAAAAACATAAGCAAGAACATACTGTGCACTTAAAAGTCTCCCTGAGAACAACTAGCACACAATATGACAGTTTAAACTAGCTCCGTGCCATTTCTTAGCTAATTTCAGAGTCATAAATACAGAGCTCTGCATATAAAAACTAATTTCTTCATGTTTATGCCAAAAAGCATGCCAAATTCTATAGATAATTACCCCAATAAAAAGATTTTGGCTTTAGAAATGGCATGTCAGAGCTTAAAAGCACCAGACTGTGTGAAGAGATGTGTTCTTTAATACCAGTGCTGTGGTAGTGTTTGTCATCCATTCATTTTTCTAGAAGCTGTATTAATATTGTAAGCAAATGATACTTTTTTTGCCAGCTGTTCCTTCAGGAGATGCTCTTTGATCGTTACAGCCTTGGTAACATACAAAATATTTTTAAATGTACATGATAGAAATTTGTTGTGCCTCACAGAGCTGGGTTGGAGACTGGTCAGACCAACAGTTAAACAAGGAGAACTGGGAGGTGAGCTCCAGAAAGAAGCTCTGAATAGATATAACATCCTCGCCCTTCTCTCCTGCATGCAAAATATTTTATCCAGCCATATCCTAATACTGTCATTAAAGAGAAGTCTCTGGAGTATCTAGAATTATGCTGGTCTTCTAAACATAACCTTTCACACCAGGACTGTAGGAGATTCAATAGTAGTTTTTTTGAGAACAAGTCTAGGTACCTTGATTGCACTAACCTTGCCAGGGTGTCATAAGTAAATAAAAACTCAACTCAGGGAATTTAACTGAATTTATTTTGTTTCCAAATAACTTAAACTTTTAATTTTGAATTCAGGTATTGAGCAATAAAATGGTTTCTTTCTGTCATTCCTTGTTTCTTACTCCTTTTGTTTTCTGCTGCTTCTTTCTTTTTACTTATTTCGTATGCTTTACTGTGGGTACTCTGTTGGCTGCCATCCCTTCAGGCTGTACATGCTCTAACCTTGTTCCAAGGCATGGTCTTCAGCTGTGTCCCCCAAAATGTCATCTTCCCCATTCCTCCTCCTGTATCTTCCTCAGTGTTCTCTCCTGTGGGTGTCCTCACATCTGTGTCTCCTGCCACTAGCAGGAACCCTTCCTATGTTTTCTACTCCTAGCCCTTAAAAATATATTTCAGCAGGGGCACTATGTTCTCCTTTGGTGGGTGTTTTGGCATGCAGTGGAATGGCGTTGGCTTTTGCCAAGCCACTGGGTGTTGAATCACTGGCACAGAGTAGTTTATCACCTCTTACTCAGAGCACCCCACAGCTCCTGCTATCCAAACTCTGCTGATTATGTTCAACACACAGGGGCAGGGAGTAGCAGAGGCAGTCTTCTCTGCCTGGGACAGGTAACCAGAAGCATGCACGATAACAAATCAGTCAAAGGCATATATCTCAATAACAAGGGACTGATCCCACAAACCTGAGCAAGATGAGTAAAGCAGGTCTGGTGACAGTCACTAAGTCCAGCTACAAGTCCAGATCACTCGATAAGTCCACAGTGAGTATCAAGTCAAAAAAGAAGTCAAGTCAGCAAGCCACAGCCATGGTGTCAGGGAATGAAATAGTTAATGGCTTAAACCTTGTAAAATCACCAAAAGACTTTTGTCCACTGTAGCAAACTGGAAAGAAACAGCTGCTCACCCAGTAAAGCCTGCGCCTCCCTGAATATGCCTACTGTGAAAGGACCTTCAGATCTTGTAAGTGCATGCCATTGTCCAGCTATCCTGGGTGCAGAAGGGCATGGACACCTGAAGCTACAAACTGGATTTCCACATAAGGAAGAGGCTAATAAGAGGCAAATCCTGTGAGACGGGATAATCCTTCTTATCATGCCAGTGTCCTTCCCTTACATGATGACTCTGCTGTAAAAATCTCTCTAGAGAACCATAAGACAATTTGCATCTAGCCTGGGCTATGCATCTCAAATGTTGGACCATGATGGGCCACAGCTGATGTGACATAATAGGCAGCTGCAATGTCTTAAGGAGGTGTCAGAACCTGCTGACATGTCCTGTGACACTATCCATTGTAGAACTCCCCACCCCAGGGGAGATACAAGGCATTCCCACCTGAGCTTGAGGTGTATAATAAATCATAACATTGAGTTTGGTGGCCTTCCCTCCCATCCCCAACAGATCAAGACCATCCCTTCAATCAACACACATCAAGGCTGCGACTGCCAAGTTTCATTGCTGGATCCCGTGAGCAGTGGCTATATACATCTTTCCATTTTACCATTTATTTGTCTTCCTTTCCTTATGCATCTCCCTAAGTGTTATTTTTATGCTTTAATATTGCTGCATTGCTATAGATGATAACACCCAAAACAGCAACATACCTGCTTACCTTTGAAATAAAATTGTTCTAAAATAAACCCTAAATATATGTGTTTGCAATAACACCGATTATTCTGTGTCGTTTCACTCTAATCCACCCCAAGGAATTTATTAATAAGAACCTTGTGTTACCCTCCCCTCCTGGAGTGGGTCATAACACATGGTCCGAGTCAGATCCAGACAGTAACCAGGCTCAGCCCCAGCTCAGTGCTCTCCAGGAGAGTGGTGAGGCAGGCTCAAGGACAAGCCAGGAAATCAAGTCTATGAGCCAGCATCAGGGTCCAGATCAAGAAGGCACACGTCCATTCACACCCAGAGATATTATTCAGGATCTTCCCCATCACATGGGCTATTTAGTATATAGTTGTCGATTACTTTTTCTCATGGACATAAACAATTTGTATTCTAGAAGCCGTGGCTTTCAGTTTTATAAAATGACTTTAGTTTTGGTTGAAGGTGGATATTTGGTGATACTTGGAACTAAGATCTCTCTGCAGAATAGCCACTGGACTCTTGGCTAGGCAATAACTTGATCTTAATACCCTTGTAGAACAGTGCTGAATTCAAAACACGCTTCCCAGGAAGGTACTGTCACAGTAGGAAACTGCCTGACACCATAATCGCCTTTCATAGAGCATGTTGCCTGTCTTTTGTTGATAATAACTTCTCATTGTTGTTATCCTGGCTTGAATTCAAAGCAGTGATCTAGAAATGAAAGACTGTTTTCTCTTATCAGACCCAGGAGTCATTCAGCTTCCATTTCAGAGATGATGGTGTTTAATAGCAATGATTTAATTTTGTAGATTTCTATAAACAACCTTAATGATGTCATTAGAATTCTCAAGGCTAAAAGGTATCTCTCCCATTTCAAATTGTCACATTAAACACGCATGGCCTGTTCAAACTAATTGAAATAATTTGCTGTTTCAAGAGAACACAAAAAGAAAAGATCTGAGATCTGAGTTTACTTATGCTGCTACTATTTCGAGTTTGAACTTCAGAATTGTATGAACCTGATGGTTATTCTGACTGAACTTTCTTTTGTCCCTTTAAAAAAATAAATTTGGTAACAAGTATTTTCTTTTGTCATGATTCAACCTTTTAATAAGTTTCATCTAAGCCCATGGATTTTTTTTAATAGTGAAATATTTTTGAAAAGCAGAGTGAAGAATCTGTTAAATAGTGCGATAGTGAGGGCAACAGATTCAACTTGTAATGTTTTGGTCTCACACCTGAAACAAAGAAAAGATGGGTTCCATTTCTCCTTTTCTTTCACTGGTTTGGGGACATTAGGGAGGGAGAGACAGATTTGAATGCCATTGCCAATGAATTTATAAAGAGATTGAATTTATAAAGAAAATGAATTCTTCATTCATGTTTCTGATAGTAGCCCCAAAAGAATGCTCTAGCTCCCTTTAAAATAAAAAATTATCTTAACGGGAGCTGCTCTTAGTGCTAGACATGACTTTGCTAATGTCCTGTACGGACAGCAAAAAGGAAATTTGAACATGGATCTACAGAATATTGCTGCTCAGACGACATAAAAAGGTGTGATGGTGTCTCATCTCTGATGCTCATGTTTAACCTCCCTGAAAATCAGAGTTGAGCTCACTCAGTCTTGTGCTGAAATAAAATGAAGTTGATTTGCTCTTGTTCATCATCCTCTGCATCTTCTCTGTGTATTAACATCACAGTCATAATCATTTAATCACCCTCATTGAATGGTGTGGGTTGCAATAGACCTTAAAGGTCATCTAGTTCCAGCCTCCTGCCATGGACCAGGTGGCTCTAAGCCCCATCTCCCCCGGCCTTGAACACTTCTAGGGATGGGGCATCCACAGATTGTCTGGGCCACCTGTTCCAGTGCCTCACTACCCTCACAGTAGAGAACTTTCAAATATCTAATCTAAATCCACTATCTCTCTGTTTGAAGCCATTATCCCTTGACCTATCACTGCATGTTATTGTGAGAAGTCCCTCTCCAGCTTCCTTGTAGGACCCTTTAGGTAGTGGAAGGTGCTGTAACGTCTACCAGGAGCCTTTGCTTCCCCAGGTTGAACAACCCCAACTCTCTCTGCCCCTCTTCATAGAAGTGGCACTTCAGCCCTCTGATCATCTTCATGGCCCTGTTCTGGACTCTCTCCACATCTTTCTTAAGCATCTTCGTTTATTCACTAGTAATACTCTTGAAACTCACTATTTTGCTTGTATAATGAAGTTGAATTATTCATCAAGATATGTACAGTAAAGCCATGGCATTGCAAATTCACAAAGTTGCTGACTGTTCCTAGTTAATTTCTTAAAATGACCTTCAAATACAACATTGATTACCTTATAGTTACACTGTAAAAAAGGACTACCTTTGGGCAAACTTATGCAAATTTAGAAATAAATTTTCTGTAGAATAGAGGAGTCAAATGCATTAAAAAAGCAGCAATCCAGCAGTGGATGATTTAAAATTAGTTTTAATTTTAGTTTGTGCCCTGTATTTCAGGAAAAGAAAATTGCCAGTACATTTTTCCATTCCTCAGAGCTTTCCTGGAACATAAATGGTATTTTACTTATAATTTTAAATTAGGCTCATTGTGAAACTATACTACTAGATCCAAGAGCAAAATTAAATTGTATATATAAAATCATCAATAATAAATTGCACTGAACCTCTTGAGTTCAGCCAATTAATTGTTGTAGTAAAATCAATCACAGTTTAATAGCTTTGAAGTTATTAATTTTACATCAGTGAACAACGTTCACATTTGTTGTCAGTCCCACCAGACCAAGATACACATAGACCCATTTGGTTGTAAAAAGAACCATTTGTTCCACATTTTAAAAGACATTACTAGAGAGCATTAAATTAATAGCTTTCATATTGTGCTCGGAAATCTGAAGGTCCAACACAACACCTGTTTTTTTCACTGCAGTTAGGATCTGACATAGCTGAATCAATGCTAATTTGGAAAACCCCATGAAGCCACAATCAGACCTTATAATTGCATTACAGGTATATCCCAGGTTGTCTTCCTTTTTTCACTGCACTACTCAGCATTACCACTTGCAAAGTAAACCTTTTCTGTCTCCAGACTGTAGCTGGCAGGAATCGATCTTCGGTAATACTGTTCTGGGAAAAACCATTTATCGGTCTGGTTCTGGCCAAGACTGAAAAGTGATGGTGCTAAACTTTTTTATGCTGTGTTCAGAAATAAAAAAAGCTGACACATTGATAATTGCTTACTGATGCTGAGTTTCTTAGTGCTGCTTGAGTGGCCTCCATCAGTTCACCTGGATTATTTACTCAGTTTTCTATGCTGACTTAGGTTACATGTCTTTGGGGACAGATATTGTCATTCTGTATATGGTTACCTGCCACCAACCCACAATTTCAGTGCCAACACATGTAATCAGTATTACATTTAATCATACATTACAGCAGTTGCAACTGATCCTTAAAAGTGCTAAATATAGGTCCCAAGCCACCAGATCTGACTTTGAATTTAGGCATGCTGCAAAGCTCAGTGTTAGACCAGATGACTCCAGAGGCCCCTTACAACTTAAATTATGCTGTGATTCTGTTATCTGGAGTGTTCTCAATCTTGTATTTACTTGTCCATAACTGTACTTATTCCCAGAAATTAAATTCATTGCTGATGATAACCAAGATTATTCATATCCCAGCATCATGATGACTAAGAAGTGCTGCTAAAAGTGCATTACATTGCCATAAAATATTAGGTGTGCTATTACCTTGGTAGAAACTAAAAGTTGTAGAAAAAGTATCTTATCTTCCAGTTAAACAAACAAAAAACAGTCAACCAAATATTTATTTCTCTGCAGATATTAGCAACAATAAAACCATATCCGAAGTTTGGAGAACTAAGATCTCACTCTTTCCACAAGATGTCACAGATAGAGTCTAAATACCACTTTTATTTTCTTTTAATTTCTTTTATGCTGAACGGAGACGCTTTACTTTTTCACTAACAGAGTCTGACATTAGCAACAGAGTTTGGTGAACCTTATAGAGTCTGACAGCCATATTTGCCTGAATTTATGAGTGCATTCACTTCTGCTGTATTTGTACATTGCCTTTCACACATGGTTTCTCTAAATACTCATGGTGCCATGTGTAACACATATGGGATCCCTGGGAGACATCACAATGAAATTGCAGGCAGCAGTACTTAAAGTACTTAAATTTATTTTAACCAATATGACTTAAAAAGAATCAGGTTCACAGTCATGTATCAATACAGTTTTAGATATCTTAAATGAGTCTTAAATTTTAGGTATTCTCATGAGAAAAGGTTGCATAATTCTCACATATATTAAAGAAAAGCTGTTATGTGCTTCCATGTGTTCAAGGACGGGCACTAAAACTTTAATTTTCAAAGGTCAACCACCTGTAAATACTCTCCAAGTAAACTAATTATTTTGCTTGGTGAACATATTCAAACATATTTAAAGATATTATAAGAGTTCATGTATGTTTTGAAAAATGGATGTTGTGGTTTAATCCCAGCCAGCAACTAAGCTCCACAGAGCTGCTTGCTCATGACCTCCCAGTGAGATGGGGGAGAGAATCAAATGAATAAAAGTGAGCATGGGTTGAGAGAAATAAATTTATTTTTAAATATATGAGATATCTCATTGGTTGAGACAAATATATTTTTATAAGGAAAGAAAAAGCTGCGTACTCAAGCAAAGCAGAACAAGATATTCATTCCCCACTTCCCATGGGCAGTAGATATTCAGCCATCCCCAGCACAGCAGGGCTCCATCATGTGCGGTGGTATCTCGGGAAGACAAGTGTCAACACTCCAAAAGCACCCCCCATTCGTCCTTCTATCCCCCACTTTATATACTGAGCATGATGACTTTGGTCCCTTCGGTCAGTGGGGGTCAGCTGTCTCCAGAACACTGGGGAAAAATTAGGACAAAGCATTTGTTACAAGTTAGTCTGTCAGCTTATAACTAAAACCAGAAGTAATTTCTAAACTGATCAGATTTTTCACCATGTATAAAAATCACTTCTTTCTTTTATATGGCAAAAGTAATTTGAATAATTTTGCAAGGAATTTCATTTTTTCATAGAAACATAGAATCATAGAATATGCTGAGTTGGAAGCAACCCATCACGATCATCAAGTCCAACTCCTGGCCCTGCATAGGATACCCCAAGAATCATACCATGTTCCTAAGAGCATTGTCCAGACACTTGAACTTGGTGCTGTGACCACTTCCCTGGGGAGCCTGTTCCAGTGCTCACCCTCTGGGTGAAAAACCTTTTCCTGTTATTTAACTTAAATCTCCCCAGACTCAGCTTCCTGCCATTTCCTCATGTCCTATCACTGATCACAAGAGTGGAGAGATCGCTACCCAACCCTTTGCTTCCCCTCACAAGGAAGCTTTAGACTGCAATGAGATCTCCCCTCAGTCTCCTCTTCTGCAGGCTGAACAGACCAAATAACCTCAGCTGCTCCTTTTAAGGCTTCCCCTCCAGACCCTTTAATTTCTTTCATTAATACAATGTTCTTCTAGTTAAGATCCCTAACTGACAAAGAAGCAGAAAAACTATCACACTTGTGTGGAACCTCTGTGAAAGCCATATGTAATGACACGGAGCACAAAATCTTGAGCTACTAAGTCTGTGCTAAAGCTGCATTCTGTTGGGTGTGTCTTCCAGGGAAATTCACTGCTCAGAGAATGCAGTTTCACAAAACCTTGGATTATTCCTAACTCAGTAAACCTCTCCTCTCCTCTCCTCTCCTCTCCTCT
>JAWWES010000081.1:79899206-79945072 GCA_035583135.1 Lophotriccus pileatus | reverse complement strand
CTCCTCTCCTCTCCTCTCCTCTCCTCTCCTCTCCTCTCCTCTCCGCCTTGTCTTAGTAATTTGTTTCTAACACAGGCTGCAAAAGATAAACTTGTGTTTCCATTAAGAAAATGTTAAATTTTATGTATATATATATATATACGCTCTTGAATATTTAGTGATTCTATGCATTTCTTGGGGTGCAACAAGGGTGTCAAGACAATAGCAGCAAAACTCTGAAGGAAATTTGGATTTTTGCCAAGATGCAGAAAAGAATTCCCAAGTTCACTTTAACTTTTAAACAGATCATACTAATGTATTGTGTCCTTGAAACTTTACACATAGACTAGTAATGTGATTTGAAGTGCTTACAATCTAAAAACTTTTTCTTGGGTGATTTTTTTGTTGTTGTTTTTTGGGTTTTTTTGCATTGGTTTTATCTTCATTTGCTATTAATACAGACAATTTTAGTTAGATGTAAGCAAGAATAGAGCCCAACTTTATAAAACAGAAGTGTAGTAAAGTAAAGCTTTGACAGTGAATGTCGAGGAAGTGTGATTTACTTTTGACATAGCATTTGGTTTTTACTAATTGAAGAGCTGGGTCATGAATATGGTGAAGTGCCAGTTTGAAGGGACTGCAGATATTTTCACTGCATTGTGGTACAACAGCTCAGCTACAGAAGAATAAGGTAAAACAACTATTTATAGCAGTGGAGATCTGTCCAAAGACTATATAGTTTGATATTAGAATTTGAATTAGAATTTGGAGAAGGTTAAATAGCATAGTGATCAATGAATTGTAAATTTAAATTAAATTTAAGTATAAATATACATTACATGTAAATCTAAATTAAATATGTGAACACATTAAAATGAAGATGAAGCTATTAACGAGTTTCTTCTGGGACCTACATCCAAGATGCAAGCAATGCTTGCCATTCATCCTGTGCTGCTGTTTCATCATTGTTTCACAAAATGTATTATTTTCATGGTTGAAATAAAATAAATTCAAATTCTGCTTGCTTTTGTGCAAGTACCTTCCCCTTGCAATAGCCAACTAAAAAACTCCCTTAATTAAACCATACAATCATAAACCCCACTGCATTTCCTCTATCAGAAACTGTATTTTAATGTATTAGAAAAAAACCAGTTATTATCTTTAGTTTTATAATCAATTGTTAACATCACTGAGCTATCAGTGTTGCTTTGTTAAAAAGTGAAGCATCAGGGATGCCATTTAAAGTGTCTTCCATATATAATATCATTATTCAGCACCGTATTTCAGATAAGGATGTAATTTTTAAACATCAATCATATTTCAATTTAGCATAGTTTTTCTCATGGAAATATTTTTGGCAGCAATTTCTAATGTTTATACAGCTATACCCCAGAAATTACCTCCTCTGGATAGATTGCCAGACGTCATACTTAATTCCTAACATCAGAAAATGTTGAGATTTTAATGCTCCAATAATCCACTTCAAATGATTTCTATAACCAAAGGATTGCTTTCTGCTTCCAATATGAAGAGCAACCAGGCATCTGATTCTGTAAAAGAAAAATCACCTGGGATTTTTGAAGGATTTTTCTTTTTTTTTGAAGTAAGAAATTTTTAAGTACCTGTGAGACGAACATAAAACAGAATGGGACTTTTTTTTTGCCGCTAGCTAGACATAGGGAATGCTTCACAGGTCAGTAGATAAAGGTATATGTATCCAGATGAGAATGCAGAGCACAGAAAGAACCACAGTTTTGGTTCCAGATCGTGTCACCATGAAGCTGGCAGCTGAAGTGGAGTTGAGGCTGTCGTTCTTCAGTTCAGGGAAGGATGAAGCAACAATGGTGACAGCGAGCCACTGATGATGGAGATGATGCACCAGTGCTTTGAGAGAACCAACTAATCATCATCGTCATCTTGCACGTCATTGTGAAGGCTGTGACAAAGCACTGGAAACACCCTCTATATTTCAATGGGGAATTATCCTGAACTTTATAAAATCTGAATGGACAGAAAGGAGGAATAATGGAAAAATAGAGAAGTTTGGAATAAGAATCAAGTTAAAGATTCCTCCGTGACCGAATTAAACAGAAAACTGATGACAAAGGGCCCTATAGAGAAGAAAGAATCAACCAAAGACTGTACACAGAGAATGATTTAAAAGAGGAATTGTATAGCAACAACAAAGTGCCATGCAGATATGTCATATAAAAGAGAAGCATAACTTCAGTACCCAGACAGAAAGCAAATCCTGCAGAACTTCTTTATTATTTTTATTCACATTAAGAATGGTGTTTATTCTTTCCCTTTGTTTTCCTTATTTATCCAAACAAGGACCTTCCATTTTATTCCGTGACCGCTTAATGTCCTTAAAAGCCTGTAGGTGAGATGCTTTGTCAAAAGTCTTTTAGAAATCTGTTTTGATTTGTTTATCATCCTGTTTGTTTAGTCACTCAAAGAACAACTGTGATTTCTTCTAGTCCTGCCTTATTTTTTTTTAAAAAGCTGTGTTTGACTTTTGTTAACTAAATAATGTTTACCAGTGCTCACCAATTCTCTACTTGATTAAATTTCCTGCTATTAGGTTCTTAGGGACACCAAGTTTACAGATCTACTGTTCTCAGAGGGGCACTGGAAGCCTCTTTAAAAGTTGATCTCAGACCAAGACCTTTTCAAGCAAGAGACACTCTGCCAACCTTTATAGTTCTACACTTGGCTCCATTTAATTTTTATAACTCTTGGATAAATGCCATCTGACTCCAGTAATTCTTTTATTGTTCATTTTTTGAGTTTGTTTCTTAACATATTCTACACTCTTTTCCATTTTCAACAAATGATTTGATTATTCACTCAGAAAAAAGGGATCAAGCATAGGAATATTCCTAGATTCTTTCACAGTAACCACAGATAGAGAACTGATTTAGTATCCGTGCAAGGTCCTGATCTTTTCTGATACTCCTTTTTCTATGTTGTTCTTCAATTAGTGCAAAATACTTGCAACTAAGTTTTCTTAGCTCCTAATATACTATGAGAAAAAGTTATCTTTTATTCCTTCTGTTAATTGCTCTTCAAAGACTTATTATGATTCTGTATAAAGACACTATACCATCAACAACTTTTAATTATAAGGTAAATAGCTCAGGAAACATTTTAAACTAAGAAATGTAAATTGAGAACATCTAAGACTTGATTGGTCAGAATCATTAGAAGAGAAAAACCCCCAAATGTATTTTCTTTTAAAGGAGGTGTTTATAAGTTATATACTTTTGGTTAAATAATAGCACACTGTGGAGTCTTACAATTCACAGCACCTGTGAAAAATAATCCAATGGATAGCTTCTCATTAGACCAACATGTAGATCATGACTGTCAGACATCCATGATGCATTCTTAAGGAAGACATATGAAAGACAAAGTCTCTTCCAACCTTACCCATTCTGTGATTCTGTGAAAAGGTATTTTCTTTAATCACAAGGAAAACAAAATAAAAGCACTGATTGGCTAAAAATGCAAATATTATAAAACTCTGCAAACTATGCTAAGAAATGTCTCTGAAAAAAAAAAAGAGATCAAAATTGGTTAATCCCCTGAAATAAATCTAAGGTTCTCAGCAAATGGGGAACAAATTAATTTATCATTGCAAAAAAAAAAATCTCACAGCTAAAACATTGATTTCTATCCATTATTTTTATACGAATCTCCAAATTCCAATTGTGTTTTACACATTTCATGGATTAGTAGAAAATATTAAAATCCTACTATTTCAATTCAAATAGTTTAAATCAGCCTGGGAATTTGCCTTCTTTAAATGACAGACCTGCATGGAGACCTTAAAAAGAGGTGAACAGAAAGGGAAGAAATAGAAATGAAATAATTAGAAAATAATGACTATTTTGTACATCAGGAAATAAAGGACTTGACATCATTTTATGAAGCCCACCAGTAAAATGTTTTTCGTGTATTACCAATGTTAGGAAAAAAAGAGAAAGCTTGCAAACAGAAAGGGACATTCTCTTTGTTAAATTCTTTTATGTAACACAGGCCAACATGCTTTTCACTCAAAACACCTACTCACTTAATCAAAATATAGTTTCAGGGTCTCTGGTATCTTGGTAGTTCTAGGAGTGTATTAACAGTAATTGTAAGCAATAATTCCTTACCCTTGTTTGCTCCCTCAGTGGACTTCCTAGTGCTTCCAAGAAGGAGGTCATGACCATTATTTTGATAGTAAAAAAAGAGAAAAGAAATATGTGATGAAAATTCAATACTTCTAAAATTGTAAAATCACAAAGATGGTAATTCAATATATTAAGCCAGTTTTTGTCCTTAAGCTTTCAAATTTCCAGTTTATTTCTAGTGAAACTTAAATAAAACATAGACACACATATGTTAACATACACATGTTAACACACACACACATATACACATTTCAAAAAACATTCTTAATTAAACCATGATGATCTCTGTCACAGGGAGACAAACAAACCAGAGCTGTAAGGTGGACTGGCTACACCTTCTGCTAGTAGGGGGTGCAAGGTTTCTCTGTAGGACCAAGAAAGCTTTAAATCCAAGTAGATTTTATAAGGCTATATAGTTAATAAATATAGTCTTATTTTAACTTTTAAAATAGAAAAAACTCAATAGTTAACATTTAAAGTAGAAAAACTTCAAAATTACTAAGTCATGTTAGAAAAGCAGGTTTGATAAATCAATCTCCTCCTACTGTTCTACTCTTAGAGGGCATGCCCTTGCTCTGATGTTTGGTTTCTGTTATCTCAGAGTCTACCTAGAAAGGAACAGGTTCTGTGTGTTCCTCTTCAGTCCCCATGGAGATGCTACTCGTCTCACAGATGTGACTGGTCCTATTCAACCTATTCTTTCCAGTCCCTGTTCATCAGGGAAAATTACTTCAGACTTACTCTGTACTGTCCACTTTTTTATCTGAAAAACCCCTTGTTAGTCCCATAGGATTGAGCAACCTTAATCTCCTTCATCAGAGGTTTGCCTGCTCCAGTCCTTCTCTTCCTAGAAAAACATGACATGTTTCATAACGAAGTTCAAACAAAAAACCAAAACACATGCAATGTACTATTTTAAATAGGATTTAGATAAAGAAAAGTTTATCTAATTAAAAAAGGCACTGTCAGTCACATCAAGAGCACATGGGATATTTTTTGAATAATTTCATACGCTTCATAAGAACTGCTCTTTTATTTCCTAATGTGAGGTTTTTATTTGAATTACTGAGTCACTTCCTTCATGGTGTTCTCATAATATTTTACTTTAATTTTTTAGTTCAATTACTTAGTGGCTTTCAGCTTTCTGCAGCTTGGTTTGATATATATAGCTAGATAAATATGTAGACCTACAGAGAGAGATACGTGGCTTTTTCAGTTAAGAATTTACAGTATAAAGAAAACATAATATGAAAACCCAAAACCCAGTAGCACTGCAGATAAGGAAAAGACCGAAATACACAGGATTAAATATTTGTACCCTGAGGTAGAACAGGCTTCTACTTCAGTGCATCATGATTATGGCCTTGATCCTTGAAGGCACACTAACTTTGACATTAACATAAAAATTCGAGGCTTTGTACCAAGAGAAGAAAACCAGAAATTTGTCTATTGGTTAATTTACTCTGTATAGAATTTATTATTCATCACTATCCTGCAGAGCCAAAACCAGATTACAGCACAATATCCGCATGGTTGCAGTTAGGCCAAACATCATTTTCCTTCAAAGGCAAAATCCTCTGGGTGCTCTCAAAGTCTCATGAACACTACGGTTTTACTTTACTGGGGAACAAAGACTGATGAAGCGAAGAGCAGGGAAAAGCTACAGTATAAATCAAGTGTCGTGAAGACTCACTGAGGGTGATAAAACACTGCTTGCAGCTTGGCTGTTTCGCCAAGAGATTCTGCATACATAGCCATAGCAAGTATGGGCTATTTGCAATTGTTTTGGTGCTTATACATTTTTGATAAGGAACTAAGTGATACAACAGGCTGGAACAGCGATGATGGGGGAAAATCCAGTGAAAATAGATGTTTGATTAGTGCAAGCTGGAAATAAAATTTGAATGCATCGTATCAGATGTAAAAGAAGAGAACATATGTATTAAGTAAAGTCCTTGTATGGAAGGACAAGGATGTGCTCTGAATATTTGCACCGTTAGAGATGTTCTGTGTAAGATCTGAACCTTTCCTTCTGCCTTTCCATTTATAAATTAAAATACTAATTTGATGCAAGTGGAGTTGAGTATATCCAGGAGGGGGTCATCTGTATGTCTCACATTCAAACAGCATTCACTGCATGGTCTGATTCAGATGAGAATATCTCATTGAGTAGTATTGGTCTCACCGCATCTCTCCAGGGCTCCTGCAGTACAGATGAATAGACCCAGATTTGTCATAGGGACTTTGCACCTGCTCTCCATTACCCTTTCCAGCTGATACTGGCAACACTGCTCCCTGAAATAAATACAAATACATGCAGGAGTTAAAGACTCTGGAGCAAAGCACAGGAATTATGACTTTCCTTATATCTGGTCCAAACTCAACCCTTCTCCCTCATACTAGACTGCTTCTAGAACTTAAGCAGTTGAGTTCAGCATCAACAGTCACAGCTTCGTTTCATAGGTGGAAGAGAAGAAAGTAGTATTGAGACAGACCTGAGAGTCTGTGGCTCCTCCCTGACATCTGTCACCTTGAGGCATGCAATCCAGAAAGTTCCATAGGTCAGCTACTCTACATCAAATATCAGTGGACCCACAGGTCCACAGGCAGGTAGTAATTGTTGTTGAAAAAAGGTTAGGAGAAATCTTAGGCATCTCTGGACCCTGCAGTACTGACTCCAGACTCCCACAGAAGAAGGTTTCATAGGGCTTGACCTGTGCAGAAAATTCCCTCCTGTTCCGTGCCCGTTGGTGAACAGATTAGTCTTGAGCATGCAGGAGATAGAATCATAGAATCACTAGGGTTGGAAAAGGCCTCCAAGATCACTGAGTTCAACCATTAACCCAACACCACTGTGTTCACCAATGAACTTTATTCCCAACTGCCACACCCTCATGCCTACTGAACACTTCCAGGGATGGTGATTCCACCACTGGCCTGAGCAAACTGTTCCAGTGCCTGACCACCCTTTCAATGAAAAAATCAGAGATTATAATGCCATTCTGTGTCACCTTACAGCACAGCTCTTGTTCTCATAGGCTTGTGTTTCAGAGGCAAGCAGAGCAGTGCTTTCTTATCCCTCACCAGGAATAAGAGGAAGCCTCACGCAAGATAAATACCAATGCAAAACCTTACAATTTGATCTCATTGGACATGCTAACACTTGAAATACTCAGGGATTCAAACCACATATTTGTTTTTTTACCTCCAGCTATTCTGTTTTATCAAACAATGTCTACTTCCTCAGTTTTCAGAAGTATATACACAGCCCTTGTTCCTTTTCTATCTATTAAGAACTGCTGGGTATCCTCTCCATCTTCTATTGATGGATTTGGACATTTATTTATGAATCCACAGCTGCTAGTAGAACAATTTTAGACATCACACATTAAATTTTCCAGGAAATTTTAAACATTTTCAAGTGGAATTTTGGATTCTTTCTGTCTTCCTCTGAGACCAATTTATAAACTGTCTGGGTTCTTTTTTTATTTTATTTTTTTCCCCCATCTGAGGCAAATGTTACTTCCTCAAATAATTTATCGATAGTGCTAATTATTTTTGGCTTCTTACAGTATTATCGAACACTGTCCTAGTTCTTACAAATGGGAAATACTGCAGCTCTCATCAACCAACAGTACATTTTATTTTAATAGTTTTAGAGACCAAGAAACAGATATGGAATTGTTTGAATACATTTCCACTTCTAAAAAAACCAGTGTTTGCAGTGACATGCATATCAGAAGGGGCTTGGAGGATCGCTAAAAGCCCAGATTCTTGTTTTATTCCTTGGCATATTTAAAAAGACTCAGTTTTTCATATGAAAGTACTGAGAAAGGTATGAAAAGTAGATGTCAAAGGCAAGAAGACTTAGAAGAACTAGGGTTACATGTTCTTATGAGACATTTTATGTCTTAAGCCAAGGAAGCCCATGTGACCTTCTACCTATGTATTAGGTTATGCTCAATCTTCTATAAATACATGTAGATGGAAATTTTCTTGAAATTGACTTTGATACAAAATACTGACTAATGATGGAGTAAATGGCAGGACACTAAACATAGAATACTATATTGGGTTTGCATGGCCAGGTTTTGGTAAGGGGGGCGGTCTAAAGCAGTGGCTTCTTTGAGAAGCTGCCAGAAGCCTCCCCAATGTTCTGCAGATCCAGTGCCAGCCAGGCTCCAGGATAGACCTGACTTGCCAAGCCCAAGCCAATTGGGAATGATAGTAACGCCTCTGTGATAACATATTTAAGAAGTTGTTGGGCACATTAAACTGCAGCCAGAGAAGACCAGAGTGAGAACATGTGAACAACTCTGCAGACATCAAGGTCAGTGAAGAAGGAAGGGGAGGAGGTGCTCCAGGTGTCAGAGCTGAGGTTCCTCTGCAGCCCGTGGTGCAGATCATGGTGAAGCAGCTGTGCCCCTGCAGCCCGTGAAGGTTCTCAAGAGTGCGAAGGTCCACCTACAGCCAGTGAAGGAGACCCACCTCAGAGCGGTCTCCTTTTCCCTGAAGGAGGTGTGACCCCCTGGGAGGCCCATGAGGGAGCAGGGTCCTGTTGCCCCATGCAGAGAGGAGCCCACTCTGGGGCAGGTTTTGCTGGTAGGGCTTGTGGCCCTGTGGGGGACCCACACTGTGGGTGTGCCTGAAGGACTGCATCCCGTGGAAAATGACCCACATTGCAGCAGTCTGTGCAGAACTGTTGGCCTTGAGATGGAAGCACACTGAAGAAATTCATGGAGAAACCCACAGTCTCCTGTGGGACAGACTCCACGGGAGCAAGGGAAGGACTCCTGTCTCTGAACAACAGTAAAAACAACAACTGACTGTAACTCCCATTCCCTGTCTCCCTGCACCGCTGGGGGGGAGGAGGTAGAACTTGGAAGGAGGGAGGGGTGGGAGAGAAGGTGTTTTTAGATTTATTCTACTTCTCATTTTCCTGCTCTGATTCTGTTGGTAATAAATGTAATTAATATTCTCACTTTGAGTCTGTTTTGCCTGTGACAGTGACCACTGAGTGATCTCTCCTGGTCCTTTTGTCAACTCATGAACCCTTTGTTATATTTTCTCTCCTCTGCCTGGTTGCAGAGGGAAGTGCAAGAGTGGCTTATGTGAGTACCTGGTGTCCAGACAAGGTCAACTCACTATTGCACCAAATATTACATCAACATATTGCATCAAATATGTTTGAAAATATGTATCAGAAATGTGGCTCCAAGTCTCCAGGATATACCAAAAAACAGTATCAAAAATTATATCAGTGGACCTTAAATGCTTAAAAATCAATGAGCTTTAATTACAAAATAAAAGGCTAAATGCTGTAGATAGCATAGAAGGAAAAAATATATACTTATTCCACCCATTGTTTTAAGAGATAGTCAAAGTTCCCCTCCTTCCTTATTCATCTGGCTTTTCGACAGTTTTATGGGTAAAAACTTGAGTTATTAAAGACTTTCTTGAATTTTCTATTGATTTGTAGCATCATCATGAGCCTTGCTCTTACACTTTGACTTGAAAGCAGAAAATAATAGAAATATAATTTTGTGCCTTTTGAATGTTATCTCTGTTTTGCCACACAGGAGCAAACACTCAATAAAACTATGTGGGAAGTATTTGGATGTAACCCCAGGCAACATATCTGAAAATGTCAGATGAATAAATCAGTGTTTCACAGCAATCTCCTGCTGTGAAGGTTTCCTCATGTTTCATTTAAACAGACAGTTTTGTTGCCATATAAAACATTAGGAATATTCAGAGCTTGAGTTCTGCTTTGGAAAGGGAATCTTTCCAAAGGTGTGGGAAGAATTCTTATTGAAGAGCATCACGGAGCAGCACACAAAATAGGTACATATATTATGTATACATACGCAGAATTATACATATATTTAGTGACAACCACACTACACTTTTGAGTCTGATATGCTTTTTTGAGAGAAGCCATAGTAGAAGTTTACATGTACCATGCCTTCCAGCCATAATGACATTGATGACTTGGGGTCCAAGTGCTGCTTAAAAATGTTTTGGTTTTTTGTAATGCAAATACGTTGTAACATGTTGCTTACTAACCTACAGTTGAGAGAAAATGGGAAAAGCCCTCACTTAAAATGTCTTAGCAAACCAGGTAAAGTCATGCTTACCTTAAAGCCTGTTAGGAGTTAATTCTATTTTTTTTTTTAATAATGTACTGGGTTTACCTTTTGAAATTTCTTCACAGTAGATGTTTTGAATTTGTGCTGAAAACAGCATTATAACTTGGGGATGTTTTAGCTATTGCAAAGCAGCATTTACACAGAGCCAAGGCCTTTTCTTCTCTTCACCCCACCCCACCAGTGAAGAAGTTGGGAGTGCACAAGAAGCTGGGAGAGGACACACTGAGACAGCTGACCCCAGCTAACCAAAAAGACATCCTATGCCATTTGGAATCATGCTCAGCATATAAAGCTGGGGGAAAAAGAAGGAAGAGGGAGACATTTGGAGGGATGGCATTTGTCTTCCCAAGTCACTGCTATGCATGATGGAGTCCTGCTTTCCTCGGGATGACTGAACACCTGCCTGCCCATGAAAAGTGGTGAACGAATTCCTTGTCTTGCTTTGCTTGCATGCATTGCTTTTGCTTTACCTATTAAATTGTCAACCCATGCGTTCTATCGCTTTTATTCTTCCCATTGTCCCCCTCATGCCATGGGGGGAATAAGAACATTAAGAGCTGCCATTTGCCCCTCCTGCTGCACAATTTTCAAATCCTGCAGGAAGTCAAAGATTAATTATTGTTGCTTAAAGAGAGGAAGTGTGAGTCCTTAGTTTCTAAATTATGTAAAGCACATTGAGGTTTGCAGAAAGGTCCAGTTTCATTCGTCTACCTGCAATTTCACATAGAAAGCTTTTAATGTTGACTCTTTCTTACTAAAGCAGAGGCCACGAGAGGAGATATGACTCTGTGCTCATCTTTACCTTGAAACATAGCAAACAGTGCTACAATTTGTGTAGGAAAATGAAATAATTAGTTAATAATTGTTGCAATTGTTTTATGTTTTGTAATGCCTTGCACTTTGACAGATGCTAAATGAACACTAATGAGATGCATCTAAAACAAACTAGGAGAAAGAACAAAAGATGGGGAGTAATGAAAGGAAATTCAAAAGGCTGAGTTTAGGCTTTAGAACTCATTAGTTTTCTTAGGTACCTTTCAACCCTAAACACAAAATAAAACTCATTATTGCTCTGCTGTTCAGGGGGAACAAAATGAGCATAAGAATCATTGATGCAAAGTCACATAGTTCATATGTAGTTGAATTAGCATGTCTCTGGGCATTCCACATTTCTATGAGGAGTGAGTCATTCTGATAAGTCTCTCACAAATAGTGTACCCTGCTAGCAAAAGTCCTTGTCACTTCAGTTGATTTTGTTAACAGAGCTGACTGAAAAACAAGGCTTTTGAGCTATAAGAAATTGGCTTTTTTTTTTTTTTTTTTTTTTTTTTTAATTAGCCAGGAGGTAAAAATTCTTTTATCTATATACAGTGAAACTGATGTCTGCAAGGAAGCCTTTGGGTAGTATTCAACATTAAAATAACCAGAAGCAGGGTTTTCCCTGATCATAACGACTATGTTGTTATAAAACCACATTTAATATCTAAAGCTGAATCGGATCAAAGTCCACTGGCAAAATTTCCTCAGATCTCTGGATGGATTGAGGTACTTTGACAGGGAAGAAGAAAAGGAGATCAGTAACACAGACCCCAAACCAGCTGATACCAAATAGGAAATGATTCATGATTTTGGTATGTAAAATAACTCGGTAAAAGCCAAACCCTGCGTGAGTTTAACAAAACAAGAGGATATCAGCCTTTTACTGTTCATGGCTGTTGTGGACAGTCTCTGTAGCAGTTGCAGGCTCTACCTCAGCAAAATTTGAAAATAAATAGAAAAATTGTCAAAAAGTCAAGATGCTGAAGAAGCAGCCTATGGGTAATGATTAAGTAAGTGAAAAGATGTAGTTCTCTTATGGGGGCAATACTAAATCAGGCACAAAATCTTTGTAGAAGAGTGGCATTATGGAGTAAGAAGGTTAAGTGAGGGTATTTCATAAGAATGCAATACAGATGTGATGATATGATAGCTTAAGTTACTACCAAACATTAAGGACTGGCAAGAGGCAAACTGACTATGGAGTTCCCACATTTCTCAGTAACTGTAGATATAAACATCAGGAAAATTGTTTCCTGTGGAAAAGTCCTGTATTTGCAGACAATTGAGCAGAATGTTTGAAAGGCTTTTCTATCCTCCTCTGTGCATTAGAGAGCAAGAATATTCCACCTCTAGATCTAATATAAAATTAAAACATCTGAATCACTCCAGAGCACAAGGGTTTTATCAATTCAACCACTCTTATATCTCAGTTTCAACATCTTTGATATGACTATAACAGAGAGCAGGCAGCAAATTGCATGCCTCTCTGATACCCTTTGAAAGGAAGCAGTTGTGCTTCTAAACAGAATTCTGTAGAGCAACGGGGAGTTTGCTGGTAAAGACTACTGTAAATATATAATTAGATTGCTTTTGCAGCAACCACGGAAAGCAATTCATGTCTTCAGCTCATGGAATAAAATGTTACAGCAAAATAGTTTAATAAAATGCATTGCTTCCCTGTGTTACTTCTAATTTTTTTTGTGTGTTATCTTGGGATTTTTAAAAAAAGAATGAAACTTCTTTACATTTATTAGCTTTCCAGAAAATTAGCAACAGTAATTACAAAATCCTTCTTGAGTTCCCCTGTTATTCTGATTATATGTGGTGAACCTGTAGAAAATGACTTTTCTTCCTCAGGGTTTCCTTCTGCTTTTGTAGCTTTTGTATCATAATGAAGACCCAGCATACAATAACCACAGCTGAACACAGTGAAATGTTTTATATTGAATTATGGGGAACTTCCCAAAGTGTGGATTTTCTAAGAATTCTAAAAATTTTATTCTGTATATAGACATTAGTATTAGACTTCTATGACTCCTTTGAAAATATAATTAAATCTTGACACTGTGATTTTTCTCTAGATAAATGACAAGAGCTACACTAATGCTTGATAGGCTAAAATTTAAGGAAGAAAAATTACTACATTGTGTCTTTTTCAAGGAATCTAGGTATTTGACATTTTCATATATTTAATTCTATGTTTTTTTGACTAAACCTTGTGTAATTCTATAATATCCTATATGAAAAAAAATTTGTATTCTATATTTCTGCTATAAATTAAAACCATTCACCTTGTACAATGTTTAATAATATTTTATTCTATTCTACTCAAGAGATCACTAACAACAGCTGATATCTGGCTAAGATGATCCAATTTTTGAGCAGTTTCAAATAATTATTGTAATAAATCTTGGTATATGTGAAATTTGAAACACCATGAGGATATTTCAGTGTAGGTTTTTATTGTGTGCTAGGAAGTATTCACTAGTTACAGAAACTTCTGAATTTATGTAAGCTGTTATCAGAGTCATTATGCACTGTTTTGGCAATTGTATTAATTTGAAACAGTGATTGCACTGATCTACTGCATTTACACTGTCCTTTTCACTGTCATGTAGTTTTTGCACAGAGCATACATTGCATGTGTTAATTTACCAGAACTGGTTTTAAGCACCCTGATTAACTTCGTTGACTAAATGTAATCCAACAACTGTCAGTGTTTATATTGCACTACTAAAAATGATCCTGAGATCTAAATTCTTCACCTCCTCTGGACTTGCTCCAACAGGCCCATCTCTTTCTTTTGTCGGGGAATTCAGACCTGGACATAGCACTCTAGGTGGGGTTTCACAAGAGTGAAGAAGTGGGGCAGAATCACCTCCCTCAACCTGCTGGCCACACTGCTTTTGATGCAGCCCAGGACATGGTTGGCTTTCTGGGCTGCAAATGCACTTTGCCAGATCAAGTTGAGTTTCTCATCAACCAAGACCCTCTAATCCTTCTCCTCAGGGCTGCTCTCTGTCCATTCTCTGTCCTGCTCGTACTTGTGCTTGGGATTGCCCCGACCCAGGTGCAGGACCTTTCTCTTGGCCTTGTTGAGCTTCATGAGGTTCTCATGCATCCAACTCTCAATTCTGTCAAGGTCTCTCTGAATGGCATCACTTCCCTCAGATGGTCAGCTTGGTGTACTTGGTGTTGCCTGCAAAACTCACTGAGGGTGCACTCCATCACACTGACTATGTAACTGATGCAGATACTGGTCCCAATTCGGACCCCTGAAGGACACCACTTGTCACTGATGACCTTATGGGCATGGAGCTGTTGATCACTACCCTCTGGATGTAACTATCCAACTAATACCTTGCCCACTGAACAATCCATCCATCAAATCCATCATCTGAAGAGAACGATGTTGTGGGGGACCATGCCAAAAGCTTTACAGAAGTCCAGTTAGATGACATCTGTGGCTCTTCTGTTGTCTAGTGATACAGTCATTCCAACATAGAAGGCCACTAGGTTGGTCAATCAGGACTTTCCCTTGTTTGAAGCCATCCTGTATGTGTCAAATAACCTCCTTGTACCTTAGCATACCTTCTAGAAGGACATGTTTCATAATCTTTCAAAGTACATAGGTGAGGCTGACATTTAGGTAGTCCCCGGGTCATTTTCTTGGGAAGTGGTGGGAATTACAGTCAATTAAAAGAATTGTTAGGAAATGAGAAGTTCACACAAAATAAAAGATTTTTTTCTCTTATAAAATAGGCAAGGTCTTTGATCATAACTTTTCTAATGTGGTTTTAATGTGTTGTAAAGTTGTGTGAGTATCTAACACAATGTTATTGAAATAATGGATCAATTCAGTGTTATTTGATATTGCGAAGGTTCAAATCTACCGTGAAATATTTCTGAATTGAACATGCAGCAAGCATGGGAAAAAAGGTAACTTACCCACATGAGATATAAACAAAACATATATGTGTAGATGTAGTACATCATTTTCACATTTTAATTTGGTAATGCATTTAACATCCCATATTCTTGTTCTATTCACTGATTTTCATCTCTATTCTCACTACTACTTAGAACATTTGCTACGGCTCTTAGAATTATGACATGAGAAAGTAAGAGTTTTGATAGGTTTAGTAACATAGCTGACAGATCATTTGCAGTTTCCGGATTACAGCGCTCTGTGTCAGTCCTTTAAAAAGAGGAAGGTGTACAGATGTTAATAACTGCACATGGAGAGTGAGGATTTTGCAGCAATGCCTACTTCACCCAGTGTAAGGCAGAAAGCTTGGGGTCTCATAATCATTAAACAATGAGCAGTAAGCCTACTTATTAGAAGATAGGGAAAAGAGTGTTTGAAAACTCATATCCTGGTCCAAATAATGCAGGTAGGGTGACATAAGCCATGCAACTTGGACTGTACAGAAAGTACACGTCTCTGCTACTGTGGGAGCTTCTCTGTGAGCTGGAAAAGGGTTTAGGATGTCAACATTCAGAGCACAGAACTGCAAAAGTTTGATGCAAATAGTCGCTGTTTTCATTACCTGGCTTCTTTGGCAGAACCACTTGATAACGTAGGAGTATGGGGAGTGATGTACTGTCATGTATTGTCATGTCATGTTCCATTAGTTTGGGGACTTAGTGCACTCTTGATCCCGAATGCCTTAATTCTGCACACTGCATGTGGGCTGGAAACTATCAGGACCCTTGCACACATAATGCTAGTGAAGCCATAGATATTACAGCAGTTTGCATCATCTGAGGAATAGCCCCTGCACATGGAAGTCACGGCCCTGGAACACTGTGAACAAAGTACATCTAACAGTAACATGCTGTTAGATAACAACATATAATAATTCTAACAAATAATTCTAAGATACTTGCTTACCTAAAAAATAAAATATTTTACCAGGTGTGCCTCTGTACTGATGTATTAGTGATTACAATACTAATTAATTCCTCCTTATAAGGAGCTGTATTTCAAAAAGCTATTAACAGTTTCTGAAATAATGAACCATTTTCAGGGATGTTTATATCTTCTAGGGTAACATCTTTATGTATTAGTTTTACTGAAATAAGGTGTTTTTTGCACTGATGGTGTAATTATGTCTTATGTGACTCAGGTATGCCACACCTGTTGATATTTTAGTGCCACCAAAGCAGAAAAGGCTGATGCAACACAAGAAGCATAGTTCAGGCTAAATATGTTTAAAGTGGATAAATCATATTAATACCTCTTTAACCTTCCATCTTCCATGGACACTCATTATAAAAATGCAGGCTACCAAGGTTACTCAAGGTTAAGCAACAACTGCAAGAGCATAAACAAATGCCTGAACACATAAAAGAATTTGAAGTGAATCGAACAAAAACTTGTACTGATTCTCATTGAGAAATATTTTCATTACTACTGGGAGTTTATTTGTTATCTTTCACTGATGGTTGCCTATGCTGCTCCAGTCTGCTATAGCAGTAATTGCCTATGATACAAGCTTAATAACTTACCTATCTCTGGGGTAAATAAATGCTGTTAAAACTATTTTCACCTCTTATTGTAAATGATAAGAATTTTCTGTAGGTAAAGGAAACTCAAATATGCTCTATATCAAGGGGAGTTTATTCCACATGTCATTTTTATCCTATATTTGCTGCAGTTGCCAACAGAAAACAGCTGGATGTTCAGTGTGTGTTGAGCTGCACAGATATTCAGCTGCAACTATTTTATTTTTTTTTCAGGGTTCAATTCTTACAGCTACATTAATAGAAGCCACAGAAATGAAGATCTGGAAAAGGCCTTGTCCATCCAGTTTGTCCATCCCATGGACAGAGAAAGAAGAAGAGCATTTTTGACCGACACTAGGCACTGAAGAACACTTTCCCTGTTTTTAGCTAGGTTTTCTGTTTCAGTCCTCTACCATCCTA
Source organism: Lophotriccus pileatus (assembly GCA_035583135.1). NCBI lineage: Eukaryota > Metazoa > Chordata > Aves > Passeriformes > Tyrannidae > Lophotriccus > Lophotriccus pileatus. The sequence continues at coordinate 79,928,019 of JAWWES010000081.1, read as the reverse complement.
CACTATAAGTGCTTTTCCCATCACGTTGTTATCACGTCTTTTTGTAGATTAAGCTCATTTTTCTTGTTGCATTTTTCCTGCAGTCACAAATGGCAATTTATCTCTCTTTCCTGATAGTTCATGTTTTTTAAAGAAATCCTAATTCCTTCAAACTTCAGACTAGGCAGAGATAGCTCACTGAAGAATTTGCTATTTTCATTACCCAAAACTGGACACTGAGCCATTCAAAACTAGATGCAGCTTCAACTGAGACTTAGAGGGGAAACGCAGAGTGAAGTCCCTAACATTCCAGTGCCTCCCTGCTGGTGCTGTGTGACTGTCAACTGGGGCTTTGCCTCCTAACTGCAAAGATTCCATTCCTGTTCTTGGCCTCTGCAAGCATGCTTTGGGCCCTAATGGTCAAGGCAACAACTCTCCTAGAAAATAATCAGGAGGATTTGAATAGCCCTTTGCCCGAAATGCTTCTTAGATGTAGTTTGTATTTTTAAGTTATGATGGTTAAAATCATAAAATTTGGTAGAACTCTGATTTGCTTGTTGCAGGCTCCTTATTTCCTTCATCTTGTATATAACACCTTGGTTCCCGCAGACCTCTGGGGAGAACGTGAAGTCTGTACGTCTCCTGAGTGTCACTGGGCCAATGTAAGTGAAAGAAGCTCCAGGGTGGAGTAGGCAAGGGAGTGGAGCAAATAGTGGAATCTGCAAGCTGGAAGACTTTGAGAGAGGCAGAGAAGTCATGTGAAGGACTGAAGTGAGAGGCAAAAGATTTTTCTCTGTGGATGAGTGGATTTGTTCAGACTTTGCTCCACCCTCTGAAGTTTGCTGGGCTGGAGGAAAGGCCTCGTATTAAAAGGATTCATCAGTGGTGGGGATAAGCACAGGTTTTCAATGAATTTTACTTAGTGCCAAAAAGCAGAGTTTTGCTGCTCTCCCTTCAAACGTTTATGAATGAGTTCTCTCATATGTTATTAAAGTAATAAGAGAAATTTTTAACTGGAACCAGGTTTCCATTGGATCCTAAAAACAACAAGGAACCAAAGCATCATGGTGTCTCACAATTAAAAATATGGTTCAGCAGGAGGACCTCATTCCATTTAGCACTCAGAGGAATGTTAAAATGCTTCCCTAGATGTCTGACATGAAACTAGGTGATTGAACATATGGCCACCTTGGAGAATTAAGTATTTGACAGATTGTTAAAGGAGTTCTTGGAAAGAATTTTTGACAGTTGAAGAGAATTTTTCATATTCTTGTGGAGCCTAGCCCTTTTTTAATCTTAATTATTGACTAAAATCCTGGATATACAATCTGGCTGGCCCAGAGGTTCTAATTCCTGTTGCAGAAGTGATCACATTGCACATAGAGAAAATAATTCTAATAATATTCTTGGCAATATTAACTGTCTTTAACCATCTTTTATGGCCCTGCAGTACCTCTCTCATTTGCTACCAAAAAGTTAACTTCTGCAACAAAACAAGCAAAGATTCTACTGTTAAATACTTCCTTACTTCTTGATAATAAAAATAGAAATAATACAACAATACTACTTTGTGTACTTTGTGTACTAAGACAGGGGTTTATGGAAATAAAAGGTTTTTTGATCATGTAATCAGAGATTTTACTGCGAATCATATGTGGAAGAAAAAATAACACCATTTTAAATAAACAACATTCCTGCATTTCCTATCTTTGGCTACATATATTCTAAATTTTTTGGGAGGTTTCTTATATTTAAGCACTGAAAGTGCTGTGGAACTTCACTAGTAGGTATTGCTTTCAGATCCCTCTACATGACCAGTAACAATGGAACCTTGGTGCTGAATAAATCAGATCATGTGTCTTTTAAGCCTACACATCTGAATGTTCATGGCCAAGTGCACTAAGCAGCAAACTCCCCAACGGAAAGCTGTCCATGTAAGCAAAGTCTCCACATTGTCTGAGAGAGACGCAGCTGAGCTGCGGGAAGGTGAATATATGAATATCTGATAAGTTATAGGGTAATCCAATTACATTAACCAAAAAGTAAAAACAAATCTATGGGAAAAAAAAAAAGTAAAAAGGGCATGCAAGTACTGCATATTGGTAGTAATTTCTAAATAGGATGATATATCATATGTTGGGCATTTATTCTGTGTGAATATTTGCTGGAAGTGAACATTTTAAAGTTTGGCTATACAATTATTGTGTTAAGCAAATTGGGAAAGTTATATTTTCTGTGTCTCTCCAGTAAACAGATGGGGAAATGTCAGAGCTTAATGGTACTCCAGGGCAATAACATGAAAACGTAGCAGTGATTCTTCAGCTTCATGTTTGTTTTTCATGTTTCCTTTCCTGGATTCCTAGAGGGTTTCCAAGCAGAGGTTGATTTGGTCTGAAACAATCGCCCAAGTTCCCCTAAGGAGCTAGTACAAAAAAATAAAGGTTATAATGCCCCATAAAGGAGCAGCTGGGAAGATGCTGATGCCATCAGGTCTAGCTTGGGCAATGGCACAATAATACTAGGATGTTTCATTTGATCATCCAGGTGTTTTCCTGACGGGCACCCCAGTGAACAACTATAATATTGTGGGTTTTTTTGTTGTTGTTGTTGTGGGGTTTTTTTGTTGTTTTTTTTGGTTGGTTGGTTGGTTGGTTGGTTGATTTTTTATCCCTTTTCAATTTTTTTTACTCTTTTCCCCTGCTCTTGTACCACCTTTTCTCAGCTTCTACTTCCTCCCAAGTAAACAACGCACTCCTAATTATTTCCTCCCCACTGATCCTGAGTTTGCTACACCGAGATTTTTTATTTCTGATAACTTCATCTTGAACCTAGCATAAATTATATTATTAACTGTTAGTTGTTTATATATTTATTATCAGGCAAGAAAGTAGGAAGCCACTAGTTAGGGACTAGATAGGGCCTGTGATATTCTTAATAATGAAGACAGGGTAAGGGCCTGGTTTGGTGTGGTGGGTATAGCAGTTATGTAGCAAATTCTTGCAAACTACCTGAAAGATGACCTTGATAGAAAACCAAGAGAGCATGTCAGCAGGGTTTTGAAAACCTGAGTACCCATTTCTTGCCTCATGTATGCAAGAAACATTATTTTTTAATATCTTGTTTTGTACATAAAGAGGACTGCAACTAGTTGTTTGCAATGCCTCTGATAACAAGGTACTCAGTGTTTTTAGTTTGTCAGGATGAAGGTGGATGGGGGCAGGCTCACATGGAATACTGCTGCATCTCCTGTGATACTTGAGAAGAAGATACTAATTGTAAGAAAAAGAATAAAAACAAGTCACAAACCTGGACTTTGAGTAAGCCCTAGTGTTTTTTCCATAAAAATACAGAAGGCAACGCTCCATCATCAAGTGCTCAGCACAAACAGCTTGTAATGAATCCTGTAGCCCAGGCAGGGTACCATCAGGGGCTTGGAGGAATCATGGAAGATGGTTCTGATCAACAGAAAGGGGTAGATGATAGAAAACATCTTCCCTTTTGGGGCATAATCAAATAATGCATCATCCTGGAGGACATTGTAGAGTGGATTTTTTTCTTTTTTCAACTGTTTAATGTCAATGTTACTGAAAATAGTCAGACTTGTGGAAATTCATCATTCTCCTGAGGAGCTCGTGTTTGGTTGATAGAACAAGGAATTTAGTCAGGAGACAGTTTTTACAGAAGGATGAAAAGAGGAAAGGCAAGAAGGACATGGACCATGGACTTGCAACTGAGGCTGCAATCTACGGAAAAACACAACCACACAGGCCACACTGAATGGTAGGGTTTTTCTTAGCATGCAGCAATGTGAGAAGATGTAGCTCTATTTCTTTCCCTTCCTGAAACGTAGGTCGCAATTAGAATGGTGAGTCTTTCAGATCCTGTTAGGTTGCAGGTAAGGGGAAAGGATTTTTAGGGAAATAAAACTGTTAGAGAGAATATGAGAGAAGCACTTATTTCACTAAAGGGCAAAGCTGGACTAAGGACCAGAACTTTCCTCTAATCACTCTGCAGGAGTCGAGGGCCCTCCTTAAGGTCCCTCAAGCTGCCGAATATTTTCGAATATTCCTTACAATGGTGTCAAGGAGATCTGTCACTGCTTCAAATTTTAAATCAATAAGAGTTCTGGAAGAAAAGAACATGTAAAATGTTACTAAGGAAGGTGGCTTCAGGCAATTTCTTATTAGACAGGTGTAAATGTTCCTCGTGAGAACACCATGTTAGAAACCCAGTGAACTGCATTAGTGCTAGATAAAATTAGGATGTTCTCCCAGCATTCACACCCTTGGAATGCAGTGATAAATGAAGAGAATTGGCCCGCGATTATGTTCTGCATCATACTCCATATGATTTAGCAATAAACCTTGAGGTTCCGAGCACATGCTTACAATAGTGAATCAATATTGTGGCTGCTGCTAGATTCAACTTCCTGAGATGATATTTCCTTGATAAGGCCATATTACTGATTGCTTAATATTCTCTTCCATCTTTGGCTGGTTTAACACAATGCTAGAAGGAGTACCAAAGCAGGAAACAGGTTGTCCACAGGTAATCAAAAATGTTGATAAGTTTGCTATATGCTAGCAGACTGGGGGCAGTCAAATATGACAAATTTATGACATTTTAAGCATTACCTGAGAAGCCAGGTGTATCTCTGGAAGCTGATGCAGAAGGTGACTTATGATGAAAATCAACACCATGTGAAATCATCTACACTGTTACAGGGCAAATTGAAGGTGTGATAGAGAAAGAAGGTGGATCTTGTGTGTTCACTTAATTTCATGCCAACAGCTTTACTATCTTCATTTGAAGGCATTTGAAGGAAAATAAATTAAATTAACTGTTAATATGTTTTTGAATATAGAATGATCACCTTTGCATGTTTGAATATGTGAATAATATTTATAAAAAACGCTTTGTACCATCAGAAATTAAACACTATAAATGGCACAATATACAGTGATAAAGTATTGACACATACTTTGTGTAATATTTAATATTTCTGCTTTACTAAGGGAACTTTTAAGTTTCTCAGCACATGATTTTGGGATTGTAGGACCTTAAATTAAGCACCATTCTGCACCAAAATGAAGAGATTATAGGAGACATGTTTCCCATGTAAATGAGTAGAGTAAAAGTCGTAATATATAGGGTATTAAACATGAGGTTGTCTAATATTAAAAGAAACTGATAAGAAACAAATTTTCATACGCAAAAATATAAGAATGCCTGTAAAAGTACAGAGTACAGAAGACTTAGCTAATATTCTTCCTTGAGAGAGAGGTTGAAGCTGACACACTACATGAAAGTGAACTCTTGGGTAATACAACAACCTACTGTGAGATGACAGACTGTAGCAAAGGGAACTTCTTTCCTGACCTCTACAGACAATTAGCTTCCTCCCTCCAGCATGAAGTTTAATAACCTGTGTCTTATATTTCCTTGCATAGCTAGCATGCTAATGCTATTAATATTAAATTCAGACTGTTAAGTTGAAAAACTGCTTTCCAGCATGTCACGATCTGTTCAGTTACAGAAATTACTCTGTCATATCCTATTGATGGGCTGATAGATAACACATTCTGTCAACACATGTTGAGGAAAAAACACCAAAATAATTTCACAAGAAATCAAATGATCTGGATTAAATGATCCGATGATTAAAGGTGTGATAAGCTGAAATTAGGGTTTCATCACAGGAGTAGTTACCTGAACCACTGCTGAGCAGTACGTGGAGATTTCAGAAATGTTCTCACTAATTTAATTTTTAACGTTTGAGGAAAAACATCCGTTTCTCTCATGGTGCAGTTCCTTAGGAAGTGGCAATGCAATGTAATTTACAATCTCAGTCTTCCCCTCACTGAATGCAGAATGTGCTATTGCTCTTAAAAGTAATGAAGTTGTTCTGGGCATGACAGATGCTTTGGTGGACATGTAACACAGCAACAAGAACATTTTGATAATTAAAGCTGAAAACAGGCAGTCATTTTTTTTCAAGTTATGACTTGAGATAGGTTTTCTGACACTGCATGCAACTTTTTTTATGGACCCAGGTTAAGATCTGGGCAACCTGGACTGGTTGGCATTCTGCTCCCCACAACGAGCAAGGGCTTGAACTGATCATTGAAGAAGCTTTTCTAGTTTTGGTGTATGCTTCATTGCAGACACAAACAGTTAAGATGTTTTCTCAGAATTATGTCTTTTTTTTACCTGTAAGAAATTATTTCAATTAAGTTTTCATTTCTCCATCATCAGCACAGTGAAAAAAAAACAACACAGAGATATCTTTCTTTTTGCAAGTGTCCTATACAAGGCATTTTGGTCTTTCTTATTATTATGTCTTCAGAGAAGTAGACCCTCTTTTTGAATTCCTTCTTGCTCTCTCTAGATTTTCTTCATTCTCTCATGGCCTTGCATGGGCCTCTTGTCTGAAACTTGGAATTCTTTCAACCATGTAGCATGCAGAGGTGAATTTGAGCCATCAGTGGAAGAATATGTTTTAATAATTCCCTGAGCAGTTACTGTGCTTTGTTTTGTTTTTTCTTTCAATAGAATGTTTTCCACTTTTCCATTTCTTAAGAATTCAATTGTTTGATTTTTTTTAACACAATATGTGACACATTGCATTTAGTGGTGTGAGAGTGGAGTAACAACAAACCTCTCCAGCGATTGACAGAATCCTTCCTTCTGCTGTTTTGATAGCATACCTTCCTATTAATACCCTAACACTTCATCTTTGCAGTCTTTATTTTAAAATTATGGGAAAAGGGTGCTGTTTCTAGGTGTTTTGTTATTGTTCTGAGTGTTGTGTCAGCCCGTCAAATATTGACTATAATGTCTTTAAATCTTATTGAATCCTCAAGTACTCCCAGAATCACACTCATGGTATAAGGCAGTGCTATGCATGGACACCATTCCATGTTAACTTACTTGTTTTTCCAACAACCAGATTTTGAAAGAAGTTTATAACTTACAAAAGCTTTACAAAATGTATCCCATTTTCCAGTGAGATTCCTTTGATAGCAGATCTCTGACACATGTCAGGGAAGACACATTTTGCTTTCATTACTGAGAAAGCTTGATTTGGTGACCAGGTCTCAGTAAATATCCAATGACACATTTTGGGAACTGGTACGTTCCCTACAGAAATACTTCCACCACACTTTCTTCTTATCTCCTCTCGGAAGCAGATCTAAACCCTGTTCAAAATATATTAATTGGAGCCACTGGTAAACAAAAGAAAAAAGGTATTTCAACTTCTACATCTGTGAAAAGAACTAATGGAGGTCACTAGCAATAGAGTAATTATCCAGAGATATTCTGTGTTGTTTCCTAACAAAGAGTAGTCAGTCTATGTGAGAATGATGGGACATGGAGATAAAATACGGCTACAGTAAAAATATCTTACTGTAAGAAAAGGAAAACAGAGGTGAAACATGGCATAGATTACCTAAAATAAATGCTTAAGGAACAACTACAGAAATACTCCATAGTTTTAAAAGACCCTTCTTTAAGCTAAAAATAAATCCAAGAAGTACTTCCTTTGTTATGAAATGCTATGACTATCTTATGAAGCTTAATATATGTAAAGGTCTTAACATAAATTAGCTGTAAATCTGAAAAGCAAACCATACTGAAACATGCAAATACCATTACATTTTATAATAAAGATTTTAATTACATAACACATACCCTCCACCCTTGACTTTTCAGGAAGGAAGCAATGTTTGTTTTCTAAAGATTATTCTGCTGATTTTTTCTTTATTTTTCACAGCCTTTTAGTGAAGCTAAAACATTTAAATCAAAGAGTTGATTATATGTATAATAACGTTAATTAATCCTTGCTCATTGTGAAGGTCTCCAGTAGTTGGATTCTCTGATGTCTGATATGACTGAGATAGGCTTTCTTGGGATGAGAGCTCTCTGCTCCACTTATCTCCACAACATCTGTAGGAAGACTTCCATTTTAATATCTGGAATCAGTTCAAAAAGTACTGGGGACAAATGTGCACCTGCAGTTATAGACTGTAATTTCTTAGAAAGCTAAGCTAATATCAATAATGTAGGTGTCTTCAGAGAGAAAATCTTTTGTGTAGTGCTTATTTGCTTTTTGTTTTTTTCTTTCTTTCTTTTTTTTTTAATTGTCCCTCCATACATTGGAATCGTGTTACATAACAATTAAAAGAAATTTTTTTAAAAAAGGTCCTATGGTATGTGACTATTGCAAACCTTTCTCTGACATTGTGGTGTTACAGAAGAGGAGATGGAATATGTGACCTTTATAGCATCAGTCATTTTTTAACTTAATTGGAAAAATCTCAGAATAGCTCCAGAGGAAAATTCTTTCAGAACACTTTATGACTAGACTTTTAGTATTAAGTCTAGGAAATTGATGCATTTGAAGAAAGAGGTCATGAGTGAAGGAGAACTTGCAGATCTGCATGACTGTAGGCAGCAGAGACATATTACTGACTGACATTAATCTTTTCAAGTGATATGAAATTGTATGAAAACAGGTTTGTAATCATAGTACTATAGTTCAATGAAGAGTAAATACTCTGGCAAATGTTCCTTGTAAAGCTGAAGTGGATATGCTCTTGAAAGAATTTTAAAACTCCTGTAAAAGGGAAGGCAAACAAACAAAGAAGAAATCAGTGATGTAACAAAGGTATAAAACTGGAAATGGAAGTATAGCCTTGTTCTCAGTAAGGTAATCAATGAAGTTCACACTGGATTTTTTTGATATCAGAGCACTTCTACAGACAAAATCTCTGTTACAACATATGACCAGTTATTACCTCAAGTCAGGGCACTACTATACTTTCACTAAGAACGAGACTAATAGGAATCACAGTGAATGTTAGTTGAAAGTCACACTGTTCTGGCTTTTCATTATTATTAGATGAAGACACTGCTGAAATGAAAGCAGTTGAATGTTTAATTTAGCAACCTAATATTTCTTGTCTACTTTCATAAATAATTTTTTCAAAGACATGTAATTTAATTCTTATTATCAAAACAACTGGTTGCATCATTGAATGTACTCAATCCATTAAAGGTAAGAAAAGTCCATATTGTCACTCCTAAAACAGGAACAGGGCTACTAATTTTTCTTTCAGCAGTAAAACTTTTTTTTTAGGGTGTAGACCAGATTTTCCGAAATCTGATGATTCCTCAGAAGACTCTAGACAAGAGAAGAGTGATTTCTCTATGGAATCACAAAATCTGTAAATTTTCTACTTACTATGTTGGTAATTTTAATGGTAAAAAAACTGAACTGAACTGAGAGGTAGGAAGTGTGCCATGTTTAGCACCCTAGCAGTCTTGCTTAGTTCTGTTCTGCACACTACTATAAATTTTCAATGTGGTCACGAGTAAATCGTTTAGGACCAGAGTGTGGTATGGGCAGTGGACTTTACATTAAGCACAACTTGTGTTGCTTTGTGTACAGCTGTAAGACACTGACTATGCTTATATGAATAACACAGTAATTATATGGCTTAACAAAGTAATTAGACTTATCAAGATATTTGATACAGGACACAGAAAGTCCTAAGAAATTCTTTCCCCTTACTTGTAGGGAGAGTAGGAAAGATTTTCCTCAGTGCACTGCCAGCAAAGGCTAATTGTGGAGCAATTACTGATCACTGTGAGAGTGGAAACACTGTCTCAGGCTTCTGCATAGGGTTCAGTGCAGGAAAAGAAGTATAAAATTTTTATTACTGTGTGTCATTACAAGGTGTCGTGCACTGCAAGGAAAAGAAAAACAGTACAAAACTGCATGGCTTGTTGAGTCTTAACTGTTTCAGCACAGCACAAGAATGATGTTGGAAAGCAGCACTGTAGAAAGGGACCTGGGGATTGGATATGAGTCAGGAGTGCCCTGGCAGCCAGGAGGGCCAACTGCATCCCAGGGGACATCAGGCAAGGCATTGACAACCAGTCAAGGGAGGGGATTGTCCTGCTCTGCTCTGCACTGGGGCAGCTTCATCTTGAATATTGTGTGCAATTTTGGCTACTGCAGTATAAAAAAGACATTAAGTTGTTTAAGATTGTCCAAAGGAGGGCAATGAAGATGGTGAAAGGCCTTGAGGAGAAGCTGTATGAGGAGTGGTTGAGGTCACTTGTTCAGCCTGGAGAAGAGGAAACTGAGGGGAGACCTCATTGTAGTCTAAAACTTTCTCATGAGGGAAAGAGGAAGGACAAGCACTGATCTCATCTCTCTGATGACCAGTGAATAGGACCAGAGGGAATGGCCTGAAATTATCAGGGGAGGTTTAGGCTGGATATTAGAAAGAGGTTTGTCACCCAGAGGGTGCTTGGGTGCTGGAACAGGCTACCCAGGGAAGTGATCACAGCACCAAGCTTGACAGAGTTCAAGAAGTGTTTGGACAATATTCTCAGGCACATGATGTGACTCTTGGGTATGGTCCTGTGCAGTGTCTGGAGTGGGACATGATAACCCTTGTGGATCCCTTCCAACTCAGCATAATCTGTGATTCTGTGATATTCTTAATATTACTGTATACTGTGCTGAGTAACACTGAACTCTGCCTATAATCATGCAGCAGAAATCCTGAAAAATTTCTGAGGATGCAGTTTGTGACTTGTCTTAATTTTAACCGAGAGATCCCACTGCTGCAAAAACCTCACAACTAGCTTAACTAAGATTTTGCAAAGAAGGAGAAAAGTAGTTAAAGCTTTTCAAGGACAAGGATGTTGTGTGAGCACAAAACCAGAATATGAAAAACATGTTAATCTGGTTTTCAGACATGCAAATGATCTATGCATACAATAAGAATTTGCTTGTGCTTCATTAGAGCTGAATAGATGAGCCAAGGCTAAAGTAGAATGACTTGTCTTGGTTTAAAAGATAAACAGTTTTTGCTGTACAAACAGGAATCCAAATCCTCTCTCCACACAGGGTAACCTATAAGTTAAACCATATATCTAAGAGCATTGTACAAGTGCTCCTTGGATGTTAGAAGGCTTGGGGCTGTGACCACTTCCCTGGTGAACTTGTTCACCTGAACTTCCTCCGATGCAACTTTAAGCCATTCTCTTGTGTCTTATCATTGGACACCAGAGAGAAGAGATCAACACCTCCCTCTCTGCTCTCCTTTGTGAGGAAGCCATAGTCAGCAATGAGGACACCCCTTAGTCTCCTTGCCTCTGAGCTGAATAAACCTAGTATTCTTATTCACCCCTCATAATTCATGCCATCTACTCCTTTCATCATCTTTGTTGCCCTCCTTTGGACACATAAATGTCCTTCTTGTACTGGGGGGCCTAAAACTGCACACACTACTCAAGGTGAGGCTGCTCCAGCCCTGAGTGTAGTGGATAATCACATCTCTTGAACAGTCAGCTATACTGGGCTTAATGCACTCCAGGATGTGGTTGACCCTTTGTCTACCACCACAAAGTGTTGAATCATGTTAAGCTAACAGTGAACGGAAACCTGCAGATCCCTTACTGCAGGGCTGCTCTTCAGCTGGGTCTCCCAGTCCATATGTACATGCAGGATTACACCATTGCAAATGCTGAATCCTGTTAAATTTCATATGATTGGTGATTGCCCAATACTCCAGTCTATCAAGATCCCTCTGTACAGTCTCTCTATCCTTGAGGCAATCAATGACTACTCCTAAGTTATTAGTATTGGAAAACTTATTTAGCATGCACTCAGCTCCAGTATCCAGGTCACTGCTGAAGTCTGTCTTCACTCTGAGAATTCACTGCTTAAAAAAATGCCCTAAGTCAGCTGAAAAACAAGTTGGGAGTTATGCTAGCTTTATATTTGCAGCCATATCACTATGTCTCATTATTATTACTAAGTCAGCAATGGATTAAGGCATAAATCTGCAGATGCAGGAGAAGGATTCATTGCAATGTTTGCAGAAGCTGCAATGACATCCTAAGCACAACAGTTTAGAGAGTTCATGTCCTTTGAGACCACAGCTTCAGGGAACATTGCTATTTTCCTTTGTTGCTCAGTAAATATTCTCAGGAGACCAGACAAGAATTAGTGGAAAATACATCTTCTATTTGCACTTGACATAAAAGCCGTGAAGAGAAGCATCATTAAATGGAATTTTCAACAATGTGTTAAAAGATCCTCTACCTAAATATCATTGTTTGCATCTGAATTTTCCATAGGAAAAATCAACAAGGTTGCACAGATAGGAAAAGATTAATATCAAGGTGTATTACTTACTACCAAAAAGCTGAACACTTCTTCTCTCCATTGCTAATTTTCTTGTGCAGCCTGTGCCAGGCTTTAAGTTCAGTTTCATTTGGATTCAACTGTAGGATTAAAAATTCAGTAGATTTTTAAGAATTTTCTTTCTAGTTGTGCCTAACCAGCTGAAAATACATATTCTCTGCAATACACTACAAATTCTGAGAGGACCAAAATATATAAAAGGTGATTTTTCTGTTCAGATGAGATAACGGGAGTGACATTTCCTATTAAAACCTAAAATATTCATCTAGCATTTAATTCTTTAAGATGTTTTATTTAATAGTTATGGAAATAGCGTATGGCTACTCACACTGAGTAAGTGAACACTCTGCAGGCAGTAAACTGTATTAATAATAATACAAAATTATATGTTTAGACAAATTCACTGTTGTTCATGAATTGCTGGCAGCAAGTTCAATGTTAAACATATTCTCCAGCTGTGACATAGATAGCTAGTTTATATATTTACATATTTTCCACAAAGTTGGAGCCTGATATTCAAGCCTTTCACAGTTCCCCAAACTGACCTTGCAAAGTAAGTGAAATAAATTGTAAAAAAAGGAAAAACCTAATCCTGTTTCAGCCGTGGCACCTCCCCCATCCCAAATAAGGAACAGGAACATCACTATTGGCTTTCAGCAGGCAGGACATGAATAATGTGATCATGAATAGCAGCATCATAAACCTCCTTCACAAATCTAGTTAGTGTATGCTAAATAGAACTTGGGAATATAACTCAAAATTTCTCTTAGCCTCTGAGTATCCAACCTCTGAGTATTGGTGTATCTTCATGTAAAGACTAGGAAAATATAATAGAAAATTGTCTTGAGAAAGGGTAGTCCCACTCTGTTGTCTGTCTTGGTCTATATTTGTTAGGAGTTCCTAGACCATAGCTGCATAAGATCTAGGGTTTGTTCTAGAGGTTTATTTTCCAGTACACCAAATAACTTAACACCATCAGTTATCAGCTGCATAAACACTAAATAACCTCACGAGAAGGATGACTGAATCACTAAAAGTAGGGATGTACCCTAAATATATCTTAGCATTTTCAGTAGATGCTTATATAGAAAGTACAGTTACTTTTGGTACTAGGTGCTGGGGAAGGAGATTCCCATTGATCTACCAACTCTATTCATAGACATTTTATTAGTACCTAACATATATTCAGCTCACACATGCAGGTTGAAAACTGCTGATGCATTTAGATAAGGCATTTTGTTCAGAAAGACAAGAAGACAGTTAGAAATACAAGTCAAGATCAACCCTTTTCTAATCCCATAGAGGATGCAAGATCTTTACAGGAAGGCAAATTAGGTTTTGTCTAAAGAATAATCATTTGACTAGAGTAGACTGGCAGCTGCTGATTTAGCAACTTTGACTCCCATACATTAGGCCCAATTTCTGTGGAATCAGGTGTTAAAGTAAAGATTACATAGAAACAGCAGATATGAGAAAAATATTTTATGCTTAATTCTTTGAGTTAGCCCCATGTATCTTTGATGTGGTGTTTATGTCCTTCTAGCCCCTATTGCCTGTTGCCACCGCCTTCAGATCATGCATGTAGTATTATGCATATTCCAAAACATGAGCTGAAATAAATGTTTGCATGCATTAAGGTTTTAGAAAACATATCTTTCTATGCATAAATTTTTACACAACAGGAATATTTCTTTAGTGATGTGTTTATGTGTTCAAGATGTGCAAATGACACTGCTACTTGTTAAACAGAAATATACACTGCCCACTATTCTATATCAATCCTTTTGAGCTTCAACCATGGCAGCTTGCAACGTCTATTTGAGTAGCACCGCCTAAATGATCACAATGAATATAATACAGATATATTTATGCTGTTACATGCAGATCTGAAATCATTTGCAATGAGTCTTCTAATTTTGTAGTGCATGAGGTTGAGGTGAATTATAGCTGTATCACACCAAAGGAAATGGCATGAATTTATAAAAGGTTAGTTTTCTAAACTAAAAGTACTAATCTTCATCAGTTCTTCATGAAGTATAACCCTAAAGATTAGGTAACAAAGCCACTGCCACACCTCCCTCCCCGAAAAAGCCTTCAACATAACCAAAAAAACAAAAAAAACCACCCAAAAAAGACAGACCCATACTGGAGCATAAGTAACTCACTCGGGTGATATTTAGGAGAAAATTCAGTCAATATTTCTGGGAAGAGTACAAAATATTCTGTGGAAGACACAGAAAGATTGTATGCTGTAATTTATCTGGCTTCTACCCTGGTCCAAATACATCCAAAATACATCCACCTAAAAGGATTGTTATACTATGAAGCTGAAACTCTAGAGTCTTTTGGTTATTTCCCTCAAGGGGCTGGGAGAAGAAATTGAACGAAAAAAGTGTAATGACTTTGGATTCTGAATCTTGTCTCATATATGTTCCACATTGGCCACTGCTCAGGTCATGGTCTGGAAAACTCGTACGGACTGCTGTGATAATGAAGTCTAATTTCATGTCTAAGATACGAGTATATTTGTATTTCTATCACAATTTAAAGACTACTCCGGAAAAAATGATCTAACATGACTTTTGAAAAAAAAGTGGTGCAATGGTTTGATTTTAGAACGCTACAAAGAGCAAGCTTATTCTGGTTTGCACTTTTCCACTGTCAGTTTTTAGCCATGGGCTCCTGCAATGCTCTTAATAATTAAAAGATTCTTTCTCTTTGCATGTATGTAAGGATTGTGATTAAGAAAAATATTCTTCTTCTCATTATACAGAATTGGAATATATATTTCTCTAAATATTTCCCAGGGATTTCACAATTTTGATTTCTTCTGTGCTTATCCAGTTACAATGTATTAACATTCATCTTTTGCTGTGAAACCATGACTTTGCTTAGCACTGGCTGCAGTGCCAGTTTCAGAGGTAAGGAACTTTAACTGCTGTCATTTGAGATTTCCATGTGTATAAATCAGAGTACTGCTTTATTCCTTTGGGATAATCACTTCAAGTACTACAAGCTTCAAGCTGCTGTAGTACGTCTGATTAAAGAAATTGGACTAGAATTATAACAATATCAGATTATCCTACTCATGTACAATATTAAATAGTTATATAATGTTTATATTAAATAGTTAAATAACGTTTGGCATTTCAAATGCACAGAACTCGATTAGCTGCATAACAACTGGGGTTTTTTTTAGAATCCTTTTCAGTGAAGATGCAGATAAAGAAAACTTCATTATATCAAAATGCAATATATTAGGTAAGTATTTCTTTTTAAGACTTCTTATTATCACTTTTCAAGGAAATGAAAGGTTTTGCAGCCTTTTTAATGGTATTAAGGGTAGCTATAACTAGTCTTCCTGAATAAGGAAAATAATTTAAAAATAAGCTGGTATTGTTTTCACGGTCATTGCAAAACTGATCCTGCCATTATTGACATAAAATAAACATGCACATAAAAGGATAAAACCATGAATGCTACACTAAATATGCAAACTGGTCCACCTACAACCTTCACCTCTACACCTTCACCTACAACTTTATTTCTGAAAGAAAGGTCTTCTGAGACCTGACAGATTTGTACAAAGGTGCTTTTCAAGATATTCTCTTTATGTATATCTGCACAAAACAATAGTGTAAGTAATGAAGATTTTTACTATCTGAGGAAGGATTTTCATAATGGAGTGCAAAAAAAAAATAAGAGAAATAAGGAGGGAAAACAGAAAGACCTGTGAAGAACGGAGTGAGAGCAGGAGCCAAGTCTCCCTTCAGGGTGAAGACAATACACTCTATACTGGTTTTTAGATCTTTGTCTTTATTTTTCACTCTCCCTAGAGTAGTAGCCTAGAGTTCAGATAGTTGGCTTGGCAACTGCGAAACTGTTGACAGGTTTCCATCCACTTAGTCAGCGTTGGCTGTTACTGATGTCAATCTGTGCCGTTTCCAGAAACATAACCCCTTCTTAACAACCCAAATAATGTAATGTGACAAATTGTATCGCTAAGTTTTTCACTCATTTGACTATTTTTAATTTGTTTCTATTTGGCTCTAGATTTTTAATTTACCGTTGTTGCTTTTGACACCTTGTAGGAACATTAATTGGTAGGGTTCAGTCTAATTCAGTTAGTCTGTCTTTATCTTTTTCAGTCTCAGTGAGTACCTTTATATACCAGTGTCACATATTTTTTTTTTCTAGGTCACAATGAAATTTATGACAGTTTACCATTGGTAGCAAGGCTTTCTCAGAGCTAATGTTTTCTGCCAGATTTTCATGGCCAACCTTCTTGTTTTAAATAGGTTCAACTTTGTATTTGCCTATATTGAAACTCAGAATGTTTTATCTTGCTAATTCATTCTCTATTTATCACTCCCTCAGTTTTTGTAACCGGTAAACTGTAAACTATATCAGTAACTTATTTTCTGATCACTGCTAAAAGTTATAAACAACTTTGTGCTAAAAATCAGCTTCAACAAATTTTCTGCTTCTTCTTTCACGTTTTTAAGTCTTTTTCCCATTAGAATGGTCAGATGACTTGAGGAAAAAAAGTCATCACTATCTCCCTCTGTAAAAATCCACATGACCTGGTCATGTTCATCTTTAAGGATTGGATATTACAATATGAAATGAACAACTAAAACACACGTGATCTATCACAATGTGTTTTATTTATATTTAATTGTTGGAGATGTGCTGGAGGCCGAGACAGAGTTCTGCTGATGGAAAGAGTCTTCCTCAAACAATCTGGACCAGTCAACTACAGAAGTTGCCATGCCAGACGGACTACTTGAGAGACTGTGATTTTACATGTAATGTGGGCAAACCTATAGCTAGATTGGGTCCACTATTTTGTGTTCTTGTTCCTTATCTTTTAGGTTGTAGACTTCTTCCTTAGGGAGGACAGAAACAGTTTTCTGATTGGGCAGCATACAGAGAGGGTAGCTGCCCTAACCAATCACAATTCCCCAGTTATGTAATAATTATATAACTATTATGTGCCTTCCCCTTTTACTGTCTATCCCTGAGACCCGTCCAATCATCTGTCCAAGTTTTACATACTCCTCCCATGCTCCACTCTAACTCCAGAACCTTCCCTAACCTACCATATAAAAACCCTTCATTTTGTTAATAAAGTTGGATCAGCTTTGGCCACTGTACTGTTCACTTCGTCTCTTGTCTTGTGTTTTGGGCACAGCTAGTCTCAACCTTCGAGGTGAGACTAAGCATAACCCTTCCAGGCACAGCGAGGAGAACTACAGCTCAGCCTAATGGACCTGCCGGTCTCGCTTTTTCCCTGACACCAAGTTGTGTCATTTAATTTCTTCAGTTTTTCACTGAGACTTATACCACCTGCTCAAATTTCTTTCTTTTTTTTTTTTTTTTGTTTTGCCTAAGATGAATGTTGAGCTGACAGAACTACAAAAATCTTAGCAATTTCAGAACTGTTGAGGTTGGCAGGGACCTCTGGAACTCTAGAGATCATCTGGTCCAACCCCTCTGCTCAAGTAAGGCCGCCTAGAGACAGCTGACCAGGACTGTGTATTTTTAAGAACAGACATTCCACCAGCAATCTGTGCCAGTACTTGGCCACCCCCACAGTAATAACGCATTTCCTGATGTTCAGAGGGAACTTACTGTGTTTCTGTGTGTGTCCATTTTCTCTGGTCTTGCCACTGGGCACCACTGAAAAGAACCTGGGTCCATCTTCTCTATTCCCTCTTATCAGGTACTTATACATGAAATTAAAATCTCCTCTGAGCTGCCTTTAGTCACAACTGTCTCAGCCTATCCTGAGTATGCAATCAATACTCTAGTTGCTTAATCAGCTCTGTGGCCTTTCTCTGGACTTTCTGTTGTAGCTCCATACACTGGGAGCCTGAAACTGCACCCAGTACGTGGTCTCATCACTGCTAAACAAAGGGGAAGGATCACCTCCTTTGAACTTCTGGCAACTTGGCCTAAGGCAGCCCAGAATATCATCAGGATTCTTTGTGGCAAATGCACTTCGTGGGCTCACAGATTCATTTAGGTTGGAAAAGGCCTCTAAGACCATTGAGTCCAACCATTACCCTGCACTGTCAATTCCACCACTAAACCACATCTCTTGGTGTCACATCTACACATCTTTTAAATATCTCCAGGGACAGGGACTCAGCCAATTTCCTGGTAAGACATGTTCAACTGGGTGTCCACCACAAACACCAGGCTGTTTTCTGCAGAGTTTCTTTCCAGCTGATGTTCCCAGTATAAATTAGTGCATCAGTTTGTCCCTCTCCAGATGCAAGACTTTGCACTTTCCCATCTTGAACTTATTGTGTTCCTATCAGACCATTTCTCTGGCCTGTCACTCTCTTCAAAATACAATCAAAGTGTTTTATTCCAGTCTTTTGGATGATTACCAATATTCAACATCAATACTGCAAAGAAATGCTTATCCAGCATTTTCAAAATCTTGCACTAAATCTGGGTCCATGTTATTGACAAAATTCTCTTGTAAAAGAATTAGAAAGCTAACTTAAACTGTCCTCACTTGGGGACTGATTTATTCTACCCTTGCTTTAAAAACTATAGCCTTTGCCATTCTATTCAAACCCCAGGGACAGTAAATTGTTTGGGCAGCCCTGGAAGTACCTGCTCACAGTGAGAACATAGTAGAAGAGAGATCTTCCAGTACTGTGTGCAAGAGCAAGACTCCTGAAGGTTTTTTCCAACAAGTAATAGAATCAATGTCAGTACAAGATCAGCCCAGCCTGGAACAAGCCATGTATTTTGTAGCTGTTAGATGATTAATAGTCTCAGTGTGGTGTTCATTCAAAGCAAGCATTTTTATTGGTAATAAAGAAATTTTTAAAAATATAAACTTTTATTGTTTCTTGATTACTCGTTAAATAAAGCCCCAGTAATATAATGCTATCAGCAAGACTTGCATGGTCTAGCTGAAAGGGTCATGTTGAAAGAATTATCTGAAAACAGCAATGTGGGCAGTTTCTCCCTATTACCCTTTCTGTCACGTTTTCACTGAGCTCAGTGTATTAAAAATTGAAAATCATTCCCACATTTAGCTTATTCCCATAACTAATTATATCAGAATTGGAATTTCTGTTAGATGAGTGTCCCAAAGGTATTAAAATATCGCAAAATACCATACATGGTTTCTCAGACGCTACTGCACTGCATCTTCTATACAAAACAGATGAAACGCACTAGTTCAGGAGAGGAGGTATTTAAGCTGTTAAATAGCTCATACATCTTGTACAGGCAGACCATTTTCGATGATATTGAAGTGAATTGGTCTCTTTTCTGCCTAGTTACTGATTGATCAGTACTTCCAGTGGCATAATGAAACCCACAATCTTATGATTTCATTATTAGCTTTAATACTTAAATGTGCTAATGATATCCAAGAAAATGGAATAAAATCAGTGATGTGCCAGAAGAAAGTAATTCATATTATCTGTAAGACAGTGCTGGGAGGCTGAGTGCTGGTGCTTAACTAAATGTTTTAGTACCACAAAATTTCATAACCTTTCTACAAAGTGCAGTCAATACAAATTAGATGTTGGCAACAATACGCTCTTATCCCAGGTGTATCCTGCAGAATCAGAAATACTGCAAAAATTATCACATACAGAGACAAGTAAAGCAAAAGGTCTTATGTGATATGTTGATGGACAAAATATTGCAACGTTAAGAATCAAAATGGTTATTTAAGCAACCGACTAATCAAAAGAATATCACTGTGTAGTGTGCACAAGGGACCGTACTTCCATTGGAGTTTTGCTGGTCAACTGCTGGGTCTTCAGAGCACATCCTTCATTTTCTTTTGTCTTTAGCTGAGTGCTAGCTGAAACAGGGTGGTCAAAGCATTACAAAAATTAAGTCCTCAATGGGAAATCTGAGCTTAGTTCTCAGATGAAGTTACTGTATGGAGAACATTACCAGTTCTTTGAATAGTGCTTGACAGTAATGATTCTTTTGATCTTACTTGTTTAATCATTAATCTCTGAAGTCATACTTACCGCTATTCTCAATTCCTTTCTCTGCTCTAGTGCCTTTTGAATATTTTGACAGAAATCATCAATTTCAGCTGGAAGGGCCAACAGCCTAACACATTTGAGGATATTGAAAGAGTGAATTTAAACTGTATCAAGGCACAGGTGGAACTGGATCTGTCTTCCATAACCTTGGATAGGTCAGGATTTTCCTAGAGCAAATTACAGCATTAAGATGGGTCACACTCACAACTTTAAATCTCAGTCATGGTTAGATCCATAGTATGTTTTGGCTTGTATTATGGATCTAAGACCCTGCCTTGCTTAGGTGACAGCAGCAACTTAATCAATATAAGACTTGTGCTAATGACAATATTAAAATATTCAGTTCTAAAAATTACCTTTTCTACCAGGTCACACCAGTCATTTACTCAGTAGTGCTGCAAAAAAGAGAACGTGGGTTGGAAGAGTTATGTTGCTGCAGCTTTCAGTGGTAGCTCTGTGTGTTTAAAGGACAAAACAAACAATGTATTTTAAATAATGTGCTTCTCAACTTCAGTTTCATTTTTGCCTTAAATGTCTAAACAAAAGAAAAACTTTTGAATTCACTAGAACTTTAAATTTAGCCTCTTACTTTAAAAAAAATATTCCTTGATTAGGTTTGACTGCAAACATTTTGCTACATGAATGTAAACCTGGTATTAAAAATTCAAGACATTACAATATCCTGTTGCTAATCTAATAAGAAAATTTGGAATTTATTCTACAGTGGGAAGAAGTACGCTATTAATTGGTCTTTCCACTAAAACTTCTAGCAATTTTATTTGTGTGTCACTTTCTACAAGATTTAGATGTGTCATCCTCACAGTTTTTTCCAGGGTCTATAAAAAACTGTATCAGTTGGTTGTTCTTTAAAATTGAGTGCCTACTGAGCATAAACAAATATATAGAATAGAAAATGAGTCCATTTTTTTCTTTTTAAACTTATTGATCTGGTTATGCATAAAGATATTCGTTGCCAGTGAATTATTAAAAT
Organism: Lophotriccus pileatus; assembly: GCA_035583135.1. Lineage (NCBI taxonomy): Eukaryota > Metazoa > Chordata > Aves > Passeriformes > Tyrannidae > Lophotriccus > Lophotriccus pileatus. The sequence continues at coordinate 79,906,787 of JAWWES010000081.1, read as the reverse complement.
GAACCTTAGGGCAACACCTACTCCTTCCTGTGAATAATACATAATATGATCTCTGCCGTATAAATTTCATTATTCTGTGGATTGAAGCAGTGTCATCAGTTTCAAGTCAAATCAGAAAATCAAACTACTGTCCTCACTACTCTGCTCTTATTTAAGATGCAGCAGTCAGATACTCTGGTATGACAGGTCACAGCCCTTTAAAAAGCTGCTGTTTATAAGCCCCATTAGCATTCTCTAAGCTGTCTCTTCTGCCCTTCTGGCAGCAATCCTTCTAAAAACATGCTTTGGCAATTACTGCGTAAATCTGGAAAGAAGCAAGGCATGATTAGCTTGGTCAAACATGAGCAATCACAGGAACAAGATAATCGTGATTATCTTCAAATACTTTGATCTAGTATATTTTTAGTTACTGCTCTGATAAATTAGTTTGTAGAAAAGACTGTGACACAGTGAGCAATGTGTTGACCTTTCAGTTCTGAACTATAGAAAGAGTGAAATACTAGGAGAGAATTGATAAATCTTTTTATTATTGAGATTAAATTTAAAACTTTGCAATGTATATTTAACTTCACTTCCTCCACTCTATTTCATAAGAAAGCATTCATTTTAAAGGTATATGACTGTCCACCTACACAAACTTTTCCCCTCGCATTTCTTTTAGCACATATCAAAATGTATTAGGTTATTAGACAGAGAGACGCTAACAAGGTAATATTTCTCTTCCTTTTTACTCAGTGAAGAAAACAGCACATTTACAAAACAAAAAATTTCAATAGCACGGGGAGTTTGAGAGAATATTCTCTATTTCTAAAAACCTGTACTTTCTTGGTCGAAGAAATATTGGGAATGAAAGCAAAAGGCTTTAGTCGGTGTTAATCCTGCAAGTGCAAAGTCAACATTTTCTCATGCAAATAGTTATGTATGGAGGCATGTTTAAAGGCCCACAGTTTCTCTGAGATATGAATATCCAGCTAAGTTTTATTTGGCCTTTAAAAAAGCCAACCAGTGGAAGAAAGTGATGAAACTTTTTTGATTACTATAAGGCTACTGATGGATAATCTTAATATCATATGTTGCTAGGTCTGTTTCATGCATCACCAGTAGAGAGATTGATATTCATAGAGACAAACCTTTGTATGGGCTGTGGATTTAATATGCAAACCAGAAGTATCTCATGAGGATGGGAAATCCACGCAATTTATAATCATTAAATGTCTTTGATATTTTTCCTCTAATTTGAAAAGAGTGCTAGCAAACTAGATGGACGCTATCACCCATACACAAGTGAAATTGACATTTTGGGCCTCTCATTTAGCTCAAATCATTGATGCTTATGCTATTTCTTTAATTTTCTTTCTCTTAAGGTGCTTGTTAGGGTAGTAAGTAATAAGATACTATTTTTCTTTTATTTTTCTCTTGATAAACTATAAGTATTGCTTGTTTAAGCTCCATTATAAAAAAGTATGCCAGTTTCACAGTTTGAGTAAACATTTGTATGTTCTTTGAATTCTATAAGATACATTAATTTGCATTGTTTGGGATTCTCTGACATTTTTCCTATTTTTAATTGAATTTTTATTATCCACTTGAAAGACTTTAAAGATTAGGAAAATTTCACAAAACCAATGAACATACAAGAAGACTAATCAAATCTTTCAAAACTTTAAGAACACTCTTGTCATAGGTCATTTGTTGTTTTAGACAAACATCTTTACCCATCTCTTTACCCAGAAATGAAACACTGAACTGAATTTAAATGCAAATAGCTTCTTAGGATGATTCAATCTACTTTAGTAAATAACATGCACATGATGCATAGTATGTGCAACAATTTATCAATATCTTAACTGAAATTCTTAGCCTGCTAGATAGGTAAGTTTCTTATGTGTCATAGTTCCCTCTTCTGCTGCTTTTGTATCTCAGTTTAGTTTATTTGTAATGAAAAATGACATTTCTTGCTTGAAAAGTCAAAGTGAAATAAAGTAATTTAAACACAATCTGCAGGTAGGAAAAGATAGGTTAAAATTGTATCTGTGTAAATTATTCAGGAACACAAAAACAGTCTAGAAGCAGAAGAAGAGCTTAGACGCCTTATCTAATGATCTTAGCAAAGCAACACATTAAATTAATCCATATTATTTTTCTGAAACATCTGAATGGCATAAAAGTGAATTATATTCAAATTTAGGCCCTCAAGATAAAGACTTCTGGATTTATACTGAAAGTACTCCTGGATTCTCCTGAAAGGGGTAAGTATATCAGTTGTTCACTCTTTGTCTCCCCTGCTTGTTGACTGTTGGTCAGCATCTGTTCCAAAGTTGTTCCTGTGGGCCCCAGATTTTGAGCACATTGGTTTTTTACATCTTGGTTTGTGAATAGAAAGGAGGACTGTGGGAACTACTGACCTCTCAACCTCATCTCTGTGCCTGGGAAGATCTTGGAACAGGTCTTCCTAGAAGTTATCCTCAATTACATGGAGGATAGAGAGGTGATTTGAGACCACCAGCACAGCTTCACCAAGGGCAAGTCCTGACTGACCAACATAGTGTTCTTCTATGATGGAATGATTACATCAGTAGACAAGGGAAGGGTTACAGATGTTGTTGATCTGGACTTCTGTAAAGCCTTTAACATGGTCCCCCACATGGTTCTTCTCTTTAAGTTGGAGAGAGATGGTTTTGTTAGATGGATGAGAAAGTGCTTGGATGGTCACATTCAAAGGATAGTGGTCCATGGTTTAGAGTCCTGATGGTCATCAGTGATGAGTGGTGTCTCTCAGGAATCTGTGTTGGGCCAGTGTTATTAAATATCTTCATCAATGGTGTAGGCCAAGGGATCAGGTGAACTGAAATGGGAAACATTCTCCTTTCTAGATGATTTAAGAAATTAGGGATCTCTAGCTTAGAAAAATTGTATTTTAATCAACTAAGGAATTTGCTTTTCACATTATATTTTTTTCTTTTAGGATTACAATTAGTTTCAAGACATGGAGTATGGATGAAACATGGGAACTAGTGGGGAGTGCTGTACGTCCACGTGCAAAAAATTAGCTTACATGCCTTAGAAATCTTGATCAATAAGAGATTGTTCTGTTAAGAAGTAAATTCAATTGAAGATTGTTTAAGCTAATAGGAAATTCTAGTTACGTTTAACCGATGATGAATATATGTGTTTTAGTGGGTCCCAGAACAATTAATTTAGGGGTCAGGGATCAACTGGATCAATCAGAGATGCTAGGAGGCTTGGCAAGTGAAAAGAAAACTCTGTGAAAACGACTGCCCACCCCCAAAGAAATAGACACTAGGTAGCACTCTTCCTCCACCAATGAACTCCAGAATGATATTTGACCTGCGAATCATGACATAATCAGTGGTTGTGTGTGTGTGTAGGGGGGTTGTCTTTCAGATATCACTGTATTTATATCCTGAAATTTGTGCTAATTCTTCAGTTCATGTATGGCAAGTCAATCCCTATGAACCCCCAGCTGGCATATTAAAGAGACGTCTGATCCAATGATTTCTGGTCATTGGGTTTAATTCTTTTGCTTCAGAACCCTCAATAAATTTGCAGATGAGACTAAGCTGAGTGGTGTGGTTGACACACATGAAGGACTGGATGTCATCCAGAAGGACCTGGACAAGCTCAAGAAGTGGGCCTGTGGGAATCTCATGAGGTTTAACAAGCTCAAGTACAAGGTGCTGCACCTGGTTTGGTGCAACTGCTGATATCAATACAGGCTGGGGAGTAAACATATCAAGATCAGCCCTGCTGAAGAGGACTTGGGGATGCTGGTGATTGAGAGGCTGGACATGACCCATCAATGTGTTCTTGCAGTCCATAAAGCCAATTGTGTCCTGGGCTGCATCAAAAGCAGCATAGCCAGCAGGTCAAGGGAGGGGATTCTGCCTCTCTACTCCACTCTGATGAGACCCCACCTGGAGCACTGCATCCAGCTCTGGAGTCCTCAGCACAGGAAGGACACCTATTGGCGTGAGTCCAAAGAGAAGTCACCAAGATGATTAAAGGGATGGAGCACCTCTCGTATGAGAAAAGGCTGAGAGTAATGGGATTGTTCAGCTAGGAGAAGAGAAGTCTTTTGGGTGACCAACTGCATCCTTCCAGTATCTGAAGAGAGCCTACAAGAAAGATGGAGAATGACTATTTAAAAGAGCATATACTGACAGGACAAGGGGAAATGGCTTCAGAATTGAAGAGAGTAGGTTTAGGTGAACTGTTAGGAAGAAACTTTTCTCTGTGAGGGTGGTGAGGCACAGGAACAGGTTGCCCAAAGAAGTTGTAGATGCCCCTGGAAATGTTCAAGGCCAGTTTGGATGGAGCTTGGAAAAACTTGGTCTAGGGAAAGGTGTCCATGTCCACAGCAGGAGGGGTTGGAACTAGGTGATCTTTAAGATCCTTTCCAACCCAGCCCATTCTATGATTCTATGGTAATAAGAAACTGTACTCTCAGAATCAGGAAGTTGTCATTCTGTTTCTACTAGAAATGCTAAACAGAGAGAAGCAACTGAATGTAATACATAGGGAAGTGCTTAAAATATCTTTATCTATTGTTGGATGACAGTGTTGTGAGATAATAAAATATCAGCAATATGATAGTGCCACCATTCCTTTTTCCATCTGTCCTGATGGCATAGAAATGTAACCTATAGGTTTCTGTGATAGCTTAGAAGTTGACAAACTAGATTCTTCCATTGATTCTACTTCTAACCTGTTATATGAACTTGGAAAAGCTCTTCTGTCCTGCATTGTGGCATACTTGGCAGAAGAATATTTTTTAAAGTGTTTATAAGCATCACAACTGAAGTTAGAATCTACTCTTGAGACATAGTTTTTAACCTTGAATTTAATTCAGGTTAAAACTCCTTGCATATTATCAGCATGCGGGGTTTTTTTGTTTGTTTGTTTATTTGTAGTTTACATTCCTGATTTTTCTTAACTAAAATATCTACCTGATAATGTGAGTAATTTCTGCACTTATAATGAGGAAAAGACCAATCCTCCTTCACATGGATGTTTCTTCTTTGCATGAAAATAGCTCTTTCTTTCAAGGTAGGATCTGGGAAACCATTACCTTTAACTGGTCTCGCAAATTATGTTTCTTCAACAGCCGGAGGCAGTTTGTGGTTTCTTGAAAACCAAAGAATGGCACAGATACATCACTATTCTTTTCTCAGTGTCACTATAAAAAACTCACTAAAGTTATCCATGTTTTCATACATATGAATTAGTTCTCTCTGTGTCTCTCTGTAATGAGAAAAATAGTTCATTTTTCTCTCTAGACATAATTTTTGTAAAGTTTTCATGTTTTTTTTTTTTTTTGGTTCTGAAATGAATGATTGAAATAGTAAAATAAAATGTAGAAATAAGACTAAAATAAAATGTCAATATACAGTTTCTATTATATCACAAAATTTAAACCTGTATTTTTGTATTAGATTGCCTAATTTATAAACCGGTATAGGGAAAAGAATGTGCATTTTTATGAATGTTTAGTTTTATCAAATACAATAGAGACAAATCAACTGTCATGTATAGCTCCATGATGAAAAACTGATGTAAAAATGAAGCACTTTTTGCAAACTAACATACTACTTCAGAGAAATGCAATCCCTGAATTACTTTCTCCAAATAGCACAATGTGACATTCTAGAAGATGAAATATTTTGGAGTCCCACTAAAGTAAAAAAAGTTATCAAATACTTGTTATATCTTAGTTATGTGGACACAGGCATTTTAGACACTTTGGGCTTAGATCTCACTATGTGCTGTTATTTCAAGGGGGTTTTAATTTTCTTATACTCATTCGAGTTTTCATGATTTCTGGTGTGCATACCCTCTTATCAAGATTGCTCTCATAAAAGTCATTCACAATGCATGCTCTAATCTTCCCATTCCTGAGTTTGAGAGGCTATTTCTAGTAGGAATAGTGTTTTCCACAGAATCCCGAATCCTATACATTCCTGAGGTTTCAGTACCTTCAATTAGCAGTTGAATAATCTTATTAAGTAGTAATTATGCATACATCAAAGAGGTTTTACAGATCATGCATTTCGCACATTTTGCTCTGCACTAAGAATGCAGGTGTACAGTCATCACCCCCCGATTTCTGTTCCTTTTAAATTTTGGACAAAAATATATGAAAAACATCAGTAAATAAAATGGGGATGCATTTTCATATTAAATACTGAGGATTTATGGTAACACTGCAATTTCATTTCAGTGAAGTTACACTATATAATTTTTTAAGCCGTGCAGGTTTCAGGAGTTCTTAATGGCAAACTGTAAGTGCTGTATTTACACACTGTAGTAATAATTGGGCCAGATAAAACTGCTGAGTGTAAGAGAAGTTTATTACATATATAATTGGAATAGAAGCATAACTTCAATAGTCTAGTCATTTTAAGATTTATAGAGTTGAAAGTAATGTCATTTTAGCAAGACCGTTCAATTCTAAAGATAAGTAAATAATTTCTTCAGTTAATTTAGGTTCTTATGTTAACTGGGTGTATGTAAGCAGGGTCATAATTTTTCTGTATTTATCCACCATTCAGATTCACTCCAACCTGTAAGATTTCAAACATGCAAACCTATTACTGCCTAAGAAAGATCAGTAAACCTCTATTTTCAGATTACAATTTTTTATTCCCTTTTCACTTTTCTATATTTTGATTTTGAATTTTCGTATTTTGTGTACTTTATGAACTCATTTGGAATAGCTTTATATAGAGTGGGCAAAAATTTTACTTGCTTTATAAAATAGCCAAAAACTAAGTAACAATTATAAATGTAACAGAGATATTATTTTTCTTTTCCTAGTGAATTTTTTTCTATCTATTTTCTCATGGCACCATCACCAAGACAGTGACTGTCTCTTTCAAAGCAGCTTGAGCTAACTTTACAATTGCTATCTAATGAGTGTGCTATGTAATTGTGTCCTATTAAACCTGTTCTCATTTGTTCTTTCCAAATGAATGGTACCTATAGACAGGGAGATCTTTTAATTAGCAAATTAATTAAAATTGAAATTGAAGATTTTTTCCTTTAAAGAGCTAACTCTTGGCTTAATATTTTCTACATTTAATGATATTAACTGGGAGAGTAATTCTATTCAGCTACAGCAAAAAAACCCCATTCATATAGAATGAAGAATATTTTTACTCTTTTCACCAGATTGTTTTTGTACAGATACAGTTGCCCATACACACAATATACCTGTAATTTAGGTCACTGGTGACGGAGGGTGCAATGATTTGCCTCTCTCTGTGTAACAATGGTGCGCGGCTTGAAGCAATGTAGCATCACTTAAAAAAATCTACTAACTTTGTGCATATGCAAACATTTCTTGCTAATGAGTAGTCATAGTGACAAGTACTACTTTCAAGGCTGGTGATACTCATGAATCCTTTTCAGTTCTTTTGGTGGGTTAGCCTTGGCTAACTGCAAAATGCCCATCCCATTGCCTGCTGACTGTGAGATCATGGATCCGAATCTCACTGAATTATTGATATGTGTTGGAACCCACTCACTGTGAGTGTGTGTGTGCATGTGGGGAAGAGCTGGGCA
>JAWWES010000081.1:79877716-79890439 GCA_035583135.1 Lophotriccus pileatus | reverse complement strand
TGACCCTTTTAAAAAAGCTTTCCAGTATGACATGAAGTCCAAGATCTGACAGATGCCTGAAGAAAAATGAGTAGCCCATTTCTGAGTTCAGTCAGACCTTTAGTATGAAGGACTAAAAATAACAGCTGAGGATAGAAGACAATTAGGTTATATATTCTGAGGATTTGAGATGAAGAAGACTACTGTCTTGGGAGTCTGTTCAGGTTCTGAATTCTCCTTCTAGCTGGATTCCTTTGTGGGCTGATACATCAGTTGGAAGAGTGAGTGTGGGATTATTTCAGAGAAATTAAGAATTTAATGAATGGTGTTCTGAAAGTCATCTTCTACAGCCTCACATTCAGAATGAGTCTGCTGCCTTCCCAGTTATCTTTTTAAATCCATGACACAAAAGGATGCTAAAAGGTAGCAGTTCACAGTTCAGAGTTAATATAGAAGTATTTTCCCATTGCTTTTTCTCAGGAAGCTTTTGTCATGTGGAAGACAACTGATTATGGAAGTCCACAGATAATGTGTTCTGTACCTGGTCACCTCTTGAAGCTTGCCAGGAGGACACAAACAAGAAATAAGGAAAGTTTATAAATAGCTTTTCAGTTACTATCATTAGTTTAAGACAAGCAGAGCTGTTTTCCCAAAAGCAGGGTAAGGTGGAATAAAAGGTATTGTGTTCAATGTATTGTAAATTTAAAAGATGTATTCTCCAAAGCGTGTTTTTGCCAAGGTGTGGTGGGCTTAACAGCATGGGGAGAGGCCTTTGCATTTTAAATGAGAAGGAACAGTTTTAATTGAATGTGCACATTTCCACAAAATATACTATCTATATAGCTAACTAGGGTTGAGGGAGGCCTGTAGGTATCTGTCCAGCTTTGTGCTAGACAGTTATGACTTTCACAAGGGGCCTCCAAACTTATTCTGCTCCATCAATTTTTTTGTTTCTCTTGTGCTTGCAGTATTTTCAAAGGGAAGAGAGTAGGTAGTGATGTTCAGCTGTTCCATCGACCTAGGAAAAGTACTCTGAAAAAACACTGAAATGCTACCTGGACATTCAGCAAGAGTGTCTTTATAGGTCTGTTTCTGTCCATCAAAACCCAGCAAAATCAACCTGTGGCTCTAGACTCACTGCACATGAACTGGACTGAGGATTTTAGTGCACAAACTGTGTCCTTTGACAGTGTCTCTTATAATTCCTTTACTTTAGAAGGCCTCTATAATATGGAATAAGGCAAAGGAAATCATGTAGCCTGCTGTCTTCATCCACATCTCTCATGTAACTGCAGAGAGCAATTTATTATTCCCTTAGATTATCAATTAGGACTGTGTGCAGACTTTCCAGATTATGGTCTTCAGACCTGCTTCTCAACTTTTAACAAGACACTGAGAATTTTGAAAAAAAAAAAGGAAAAAAGGATCTACCCTAGCTACAGAAGAGGGCAAAACTCCAATGACAAGGCTGTCAACAGTAATCCACTTAAAAAATAAAAGGTAAGAATATTAGAAAAGGTACTCAAACACATGTTCCAGCTACAGTGTTATTCTGTTTCAAACAGTAGGAGATATGTTTAAACATAAAGTATTTTAAGTAGTGAAGTTACATGATTTTTATGATAATTTTAGATAAATCTTGCTAAAGGAAAGGCATGTTTTTATCCACTTCTATCATGTAGTTAGAAAAAATTAGATCTGAGATAGTCGGATTTGGTTCAGTAGAGGCAGCAACAGAAAATGGCTTGAAGAAAATGCAAATGAGATCATGATGAAGTGTAGGAAAATTAACATTCTTGTTGAAAAAACTATAACTCTTCAGAACATGTAACAATCATGCAGCGATATATGAAATTTTTTTTCAAGATTTTTTATTAGCTGATATGTGTGTGTTGCTACTTCATATTTATCAGAGATAACACATGGAGAAACAGCTATTTAATACCTCTGCAAAATTTTCAAAATAAGAGAGCATAAAATAGTTGCAGAGAGCATAATATGGGTTTTTTGCTATATTCTTTTAACTTTGCTTTAAGGGTTGTCTATGGACATGTGTGGATATCCAATCTATTGTTTTTCTATTGCAAGGTGCAAAAAATATTCATGGTTGTGTCTTGACTTTTTTTCCCACCTGGGTAGAAGAACAATGAGATCTCACTCTCTATAGCTGCTCTGTTTCTTCAAAGGGATGAGGTGAAAAGATTATGGGTTATTCAGTTGCTTGGGTTGCCCGTTTCTGTAGCAGTACAAAGTAGTCAGAAATCCCTTTAAAAGAGCTATCTTTAAAATATTTATATCTTTTAAATACCCTAAGTTTTGTGTCCTTGATGAAGAGAAGGCATGAGAGACAGGATTATAATAAGATCATTTTCCTCATTTGTACAACCTGTGGCTAATATGTGAGTTCAGCAACTGCTCAGGCAGAATGAAAATGACTCCCAGAAAACTGGAATGTGGTGTTCCCCCTTTCTACAGCACAGCTGAAAAGGGCTGTTATGGACAAGTTCCAACCCACTGAAGGAATGAAGTGGCAGTGCCATAGTGCACACCAATAAAAGGGCTTTGTGTTACATCCCCTGTTCAGTCAACACAAAGCACAGTGACATGCAGGTATTGGCTTATCTTTAAAAAGCACAATTTATTACCTGAGGCCACAAGGTGAAGAAAGAGTCAGGAGGAGTTCCTGGGAGCTTTTAGTTCAGAAGCTGCAGCAGCAGGTAGTGCCACCTTTTCTCCTCATATGCTTCATTTCCTCACAGAAGCATTCAATGTCAAAAATAGGCTTAAAATAATGTCCAATGCCTCCAGGCTTCATAACGAGATGTTAACCACTAGATGTTGCTCGTATATAGTTACTCATTCTCCTGCTTTCCACTTTCTAGTTTCATTTTGCTCAGGGTGACACTAACTTTGTACAGTTGTCTATTTCACAAGATTTTTGATTCAGGAATATAAAGAAATATCAGCAAGAGAAGAAAGTTTACATTTAAATGTTCATCTATCACAATAGAAATTACCCAGTTACAACCCCTTTGAAAATCCTGTGTGCACAGGGAACACTTACCCTAGTGACTGGATTTATTTTACACATGAACTGTCATGCTTAATTTGCCATTCTCATTAGCTAGATATAATGGTTTTAGTCCTCCTTTGTGTCAGTCCTTCATTTAAAAAAATGTTTATCAGCAAGTGGAGAAACTAATTAGATGAACATTTTGACTTCTGAAAGTAAATAAATAGCAAAGAAATTATATACAGGATGTTTAAAATAATACCAGCACTACCTTCTTTTTTTAACATTTTGTTTTGTTTTGCTTTAACTTTGCATACTTCCTTGTCTTAATTCTCTATCACAAGTTATATATAACAGCAATTCCTTTTCCCATGAAAATTCAACTATAAATATCTTTAAAATAATAGCAGGAGTGCACAAAGGTTTAGGACCGAGAATTTATTCATTCTCTTGCAATCTTTTGCTATATCTTCTCTCTGAAAATGCAGCATTTTAGTATTTAGGATATATTATAACAGTTAAACTCAGGCACTGTGCTTGTTGTTATTGTTCTTCCATTATAACCAATTTTTACTGATTCCAGTTTGGCAATCAATGTGCAGGGAATGTCACTGACTCATAAATACAAGGGTTTTTTCTTCCAAATAATTCTGGGTTTTGAACTGATTGTGTTCAGTTACTTTCCTCAGGATACTTTAGGTTGATATAGGTGGGAATTAGACTGAAGTAGCTAGTATTGTCTTGCCAATCAATGACAGAATTTTAGTAAGTATGGTTAGTTTCTATTCTTACATGAATATGAGTATCTGTTGTTGTCAAACAATTGAAAAGGTGAGCTACGTAAGCCAGTAGAGCAGAAGACTGTTTTAGAACTTCAAGTTATGTGAGTTTAACTATTTGTTTAAAAGCATACACACACCCCCAACCCCAACCCCCCACACATATTTTTATCCTTTTATATGTAAAATTTTAGTGCCCCATTGAACTAGGAATTTAGACAGTTGTCTAGCCAGAAATTGTTTAACTGTTTTCCTAGTGGTATTAGTATTGATATGAAAAAAAGCGTAGAGCCTACACAAACGCAAAACAATCAACTATAAATGTTTTCCTGGTTGCACAACACAATGGGTAAGTAGAATTGTCTCAGTCAGAGTCTCTCAGACAAGGCTACAGTTGAAGTAATTGCATGAGGGAATAGACATCAAAGAGAATTGTTACTGACTTAGCTAAATATTCTTTTTCTCCTTTCTTTCAAGCTTGATCGCAGGGTAAAGCTTCCTCACATGCAACAAGACACAGAGAAAGTAAAAAAAAAGAGAAACTCAGACTGGTTTATGAAAATGAAATTGTAACAAGGGGATCAAACTTCCTTGTGTTAACTATAATTGCCATGTCACTGCACAGAGCTATATTTGAGAGGGACAACACTGAATGGTTCATGGGTTCCCAATTGGAAGCTGTGACTTTGAATGAAACCGACTCCAGACAAAAAGCTTTGCCAAATTGTCCTGTTATCTGACATTACATTAACTTTGGCTCTGTGTCTGTAGTTGGAAGGTAACAGACGACATGAATTCATTCATAGCTGACAGAGGGAGACAGAATTTGGATAAGTAAAGGGAATTATAGAAACACAGAATAAGCTGAGTTGGAAGAGAGCCATCAAAACCATCAAGTCCAACTCCTGGCCCTACACAGGGCGCCCCCAAGAATCAAAAGATGAGTTACATGACTGAAACAAGGAAAATCAATTGGTCAGAAACTGATGGGGTTGATTCTTATGGAGCAAGAGGTGCATATTACCAATCAAAACAGGCAGGAGAAAGACATGCAGAAGGGAAAAAAACCCACCCATTTGTCTTACCACAGAACATTTTGCAGATCACACAAGTAATACTCGGTGTATTTTATGTACTGTTTTGTCTGTTTTGTAAAATAAAATCTGAATGTGACTGCTATTTGCAGAAAATAAAGCCCAATATAAAAGGTATATATATATGTCTGTGCAACTAATTCCCAATGGTATGACAGATTACCAGAAAAGGAAGCACTTAATATCATCTGGAAATATATATTTGCCTGATAAAAAGGGTAGATAACTCTAGAATTGCAAATACTTAGAAATACATTTACAAAAGAAGATCACTGTATGGGAGCATGTAGAAAAAAGCAAATGAGGTTTCAGCTGGAGAAAGCACTGATAAGAGGATACTTCCCAATCTCCTCAGTGCAACATCTAAGCACATGAAGTATTCTGGTAAACAGAGCAAGCAATATCATATTAAAGCAGAAGCAAATGCTTTATTTGAGATTTTCTGGTGCATATCAAAATACCCTTATAAAATTCACCACATTTACTAAAAAAGAGATCTGGCATCACTAAATCAATTGATCACAAAAATATAAGGAATTATTTTAATATTTTTAAAGCTGTATATAAAACAGCAGAAATCAAATAAAAATGTTATGTATGCAAGAACCACACTCTAAAAGCAATATAATTTCAAAAGCTGATGAATGGGTTCATTTGGAGAGCTAACTATAGTACTATTTAGGTTTGGGATTTTTTTACAGTGAAAAAGCAAAGAACAAAATTAGACTAGGACGAATTGGGAAGCTTCCCAAGGTAATGAAGAGTAGCACACCATCTGTTTGAACGGGAAAAATATTTGATCAGTGCATGTTCTTCATCGTGCTGTGCAGTACAGCGGTAAAGGTCTTTCTGGCAAAATGGTGGTGCTATGCAACATGAGTAATGGCAACTGAATAGAACAGACAATAAATGCAAACCACCACTGACTCTTGGGACACCTAAAATACAAGCAAGCTATGGGCCAGTCTGCCACATAACAGCTGTGAAAATAGTCTTTCTACCATGATGAGGAATTTTCTGAAGTTAATAATCTGATAAAACTTTTTTCTCTTTCAAAGATATGTCAGTGAGAAATTTTTGACCACTGGGCTGGTACAGGACTGGGCAAAAGGTGATTCAGAAATTGAGTCTGTCTGGTATGCTTTGAAAGGAAAACTGAAGTAAAGTGCAGAGGAACTGAAATGGACACATGGAGGTTTTGTTTCCATTTGGACACAATAATAAATATCAGGCTCTTTTTTTTTTTTTTTTTTCCCCTGTGCCCTTGTTCACACTTATTCCAAACAGTATAATAGTGGTGAACAGTATAATACTACTTTTCATGTAGGTGGTCAACAGGTAAGCAGTAAATTATCTTTAAAGTATGTAAGGGCAGATGTTGCTATCCTAGTAAAGAAATCCCACTTGAAGTAACACTTAGATTGTTCTTGTTCACCCAAGTTTTTTGGACCATATGCTCCAGATCATGGTATAATAGCAACAGTTCTGGAGTATTAGCACTGGGTGAAGTTGAAAGCATCTGGCCATGTTAGGTGATCAAGAGGCATTTACTGAACAAATGAATCTTCTGAATGAAGAGAAGAAACCCATCCAGAATGAAAGTGGCTGTCTAACAGGCCAAATGTGATGGATTTTTGTGCCTCTTACTGGAAGATGGGTGCTCTTCTGCTGGGATGTGTAATTGAAGTGATTCTGTATCTCAGCCTCGTCCCCTTTACTTTCTAAATAACTTCGGAGTCATTGCAGTCAGAAGGTGAAAAGCACAAACTTCTACCTCCTTGGGGCATATTTTAAGTTAGTTTAGAGTGAGACAAAAGATTGAGGTTTTATGGTTTCAGAAACATGAGAAAGCAAAAACTGTCTGGGAAAATGAAGCATACAAAAATTAGAAAGAATAAAAGTAGTAGACTTGGTGGTTTGCTCCCATGTTTTTAGAGAGCTGGATCATACTGTACTGATAAAAAAGAATCAACCCGTACTGTTCTTGCTCACTGACATCCACTTGCTAAGTTGCATTGAACAATCCATCTCCCTCTCATATTTCAAATGTCACATGGCTCCTGCAGGGCAGATCCGCTCATCAGCAAGGGCCTCTTCCAGCAGCATTTATCTATCTCCAACATATGTGTAAAGATCAGTTCTGCCTCTCCTCAGATGCTCTCAGCAGAACTGTTCTAATCCCTCAGCTAAACAGGAGAGACCTCTGATCTTTCTCAGGATTCAGAGCTGTAATTATAAAGGTGTAAACTAGATGTGAGGCTTAATTATAATGTCAAATAGATTGGATTTTAATCAGCTCTCTGGATATATAGTTAGGAAGGATTTATCAGGGCAATGACCTAATTTTAAGAGTAAGGATTTCAGCTGAATGGTCTGAAAACAATTTGGTTCAGTGCCTACAGAGGGGAGACAAAAAAATGCAGACCATGATTTTTTAATAAATAATCTCTAAATCATGGCACAGCCTTTAGGAAAGAAATTAATATCTGATGTAGTATCCAACAGAATTGCTGTGCCATGGTGATGATTCTGGTCACGGGCCTGTCACAGCAACAGAATAAATACCACAAGAACAGTAACCATAGAACAGGAAAGGACATTACGGAATGTAGAAATGTCTGTTTGAGCAAAAGTCTGCAAGTTCTCAGTATGGGAGGCAGACTTATGGGAGTATGTTTGTCAGGTTTGGTGGGACATGGGAGCCAGAAGGATCCACCTTTCTCTGAGAAGACTTTGCTCCCACACCATCAGTAATGTCTTTGAACTAAGCATTCATCATTCAGTAATGGCTTTGAACTAAGACCTGTCACATTGGTGAGATGTTTCTAAACCGGTCAGCCAGGAGGCTGTCAGGAGAGAGGGCTGCTGGTAGCAGGTACACAGGTCTTGCACTGATACCAGGTGGTGGCCTTGGGCTGCAGATAGAGGGGCTTCCCTCTATCCCAGAATGGCAGCAGGCTGGGCAGAACCCCTCCTCTACAATTGCATAATTTCTTGTGCTGAGCTGCACTCAGTACCCAGAGGGAGCAGCCATCTGGGATGCCTTTGCTGCTCAAAGCTGTTCAACAATATCCCTTCTGATCCTTCTCAGCTTCCCAGCTCTCAGCAATTACTTGAAGTATTCCGAATGGAGCTGGCAATCTCAAAAAAAGTCTGTTTGGTTTTGCCCAGGAAGTTTTCAAGTGGTACTCTGGCTTATAATAACCCACCACCATGTTTTTAGGAACCATCACAAATAAGTGAATAGGACACATAACAAAAATCTGGCTCAGAAAGTACAAAGTACAGCAGTGCAGTAAACCCAAGCCTCCAGAAGTCTGTGCGAAAGCACACATCATTTCAAAAAATCCAAAAAGGCACCAAATTAACACTGTGCTAATTGCAACTTGAAAGCACAACAAAGGCATTCCAGAGCAGCTTCATTACGCATTAATTCTGGTCACCCGGTCTGCTGATGTGAGACTTTTTTCTTCTCTTCCTCGCAATAGAGTCTTATGGAAGACATTGAGGTTTTGCAGGCTTTCTCTCCCCACCCTATCAAGCTCTCTGAAATTCTCTTAACTTTTAGGGGGGCAGAGAGTATTGAACATCTGCATCAGCCTGTCAGATTGACCAGGGTGGTGAATGCTTCTCTTTGGGTGACTGTGAGCTGGTACAGTGTTCCCTTATTGGGGTTTGATCTTTAAAATAATTGAGTGTGTTACAGATCCGAGATTTCCAATGCAAAAAAAGAAAAAAAAAACCCAAACAAAATGAAACAGAAAAAAAAAAAAAAAGGCAAGGCAAGGTAAGGCAAGGCAAGGCAAGGCAAGACAGGAAGGGGAGGCAAGGCAAGGCAAAGCAAGGGATTGGTAAAAGGCCCCCATTGAACATTTTAGATTTTTTTTTGGCTATGATAAAATATTGATGTTGGATTGTGAGAGAAGCAGTATCAAGGAGAAATATTTAGAACAGAGAAACTCAGTTGGGTTCAGAACACTTTTTATGATGTTCAGTTTGTACTTCAAAAGACTTTATGCTGAAGAAATCAAGCTAAAAGGGATTTTTAAGTAATAGATCTACTACCAGTAATACTAATATTTCACATTTTTTTATTATCAAATGTGAAAACATGGTTTAGATCACACTTTTCTGATTAGTTTTCAAAGTGACAATTAATTATAATCTCTTCTCTCAGATGCAGAAAAAATGGTTCCTTATGTGTAACTCTCTATGTGAAGATACATGCAAGGGATGTGGACTACACTACACATATTTTCAAGGATTTTATACAGTAAAATTAACACATTATTCTTTGAAAGTTTAAATTAATATGAAAATCCAGAAAAACTCGATTGAAAAGCGAGAACTATAACATGAACTACAATAACTGGTTTCGGAAGGCTAGTAAAACAGTATAATTCCTTGTGAATAAATAACTAAGATTTGTTAATTCAGGTTTGCTCTAAGATTATGGTGGATATCTATAGTTATTTTCAGCATTTAGATTTGAGTAGACACACTAA
The DNA here is from genome assembly GCA_035583135.1 of Lophotriccus pileatus. Taxonomy (NCBI): domain Eukaryota; kingdom Metazoa; phylum Chordata; class Aves; order Passeriformes; family Tyrannidae; genus Lophotriccus; species Lophotriccus pileatus. The sequence continues at coordinate 79,881,069 of JAWWES010000081.1, read as the reverse complement.
ATGAGATTTTGGACACATGTCTGCATGTGTCGAAATTAAAAAACATATAATTTTTAGAACGTAAAAGTAAGCTTGAACAGTACTCTTAAAAGTCACAGTCTCTGATATTTATTAAGCCCCTTTATTAAGATCAGTCACATCATCTATTTTTTTTTCTGAACAGAAAGCCTAGTGGTTTCATTTAAATAAATCATCCTGAACAAAAGGAAAAAAAATCCAAATAAAATGAGAAAATTATTCTTATTATTAAAATCTCGTTGATTACGTTCTCTGTACTTCCAAATTTTGGCTTTTAGTACAGCACAGATTAAAATACAAATATAATGCTTTCTATTCTATTACATATATAAAGCTCATCTAAATATAAATGTAATAATTCAAAATTGGTTTAGGAAACTTTAGAATCTTTGGCAGAACAAAAGATTGACTTTTCAACAACCAGAGGAGTGCAATTTTCATGTTTATAATGTAAAAACCACTGTACCAGTATATCTGCTGTATATAATTTTTAGAAGAGCAGTTGACTATAAGACTGACTTGCAAATATCACATGTAAAAGTTTACCAAGAATTTTGGGTGCCTATGTGCTTTGTACTGTTCTATCCCAAATATCTTAATGTCGTATCAGTGACAACTATATTAACTCACTTTAGTAGCACTGAGATGCAAAAAAAAAGTATGATTCCACTAAAATTCTTCTCTCACTATTGAATTCTGCTCAAATTAGACTTCAGGTAGCCCTGTCTTTTAATTCAGAATCATTACTGGCTTATGCTGCTATGCTGATAATCTGGTAGAAAGTGAGTTGAGCTAAACTGTCCAGAGAAAAACAAATTGGAAATGTCTGCTAAAAAATGGAACTGCCTATCATGTAAAAAGGCTGTCATGGACTGATCCACCTTTGGATCATTTAAAGCACAAAAATTAAAGAAAGAGGCTTCAATCTCAAGTAGAACAATCAGAAACCTCAATGCAAAACATTTTTAATTGCATTTTTATTTTACTCCAGAAAGATAAAAGGAAAAAAGAGAGGTGATTATTAGATAGGGAAAATTTTTGATGGGTGTTTGGCACTTTAAAATTAGCAGTTAAAAAGAACTATGCACTGTATGTGATATGGAAAAAATAATTAACAGTTACACAAATTTCCCATCTATGACTAAAATGCCTAAGAGTTTTAAAATCGCTATCTCTGGGTTGTTGACCCAGGCTGTTGTTGACAAGCGGGACCCATCCAGATGCCTGCTCACCTTCCTATCCCCACACAACCAGTGGGACGGGAGAGAAAAGAGGTGGCATATGATTGAGAAAGCTCATGGGTCAAAATCAAGACAAGCAAAACACTCACTAGTTACTAGAAAAACAGCCTTGACTTGGGCCACCCTTTCAAAATGTCCCACCGCGACCACCACCTTGCCAACTGCAACTACACCGTGTTCACTATAAAATGCCTTTCCAATCCTAAATCTGTAGCACTGTGAATAGATATTCTAGGGTAGATTTCTGTGAGAGCTTAAGCTATCAAATCACTTTATTTGGATTGAAATAATGGTTTTGTATAGATAGAGAATTGATGCAAAACCTGTGTTTCCACTTTTTTTTTTTTTTAAATTTCCTTGTGCCAGTCCATAGGCTATCCTAGATTGTATGCATATGTATGCACAGATCCAACTGCTCTCCCATAGTGACCAAAAACTAAGACATTCTTCTTTCATGCATGCAGACATGGAAAAAGAAAGCCTGTGACATGTAGTTATAAGAGCTTTAATACCACCACGGAAATGGAAATCGTGGAAAATCTGGCACTGCTCTTGAAGCCTGTGACATCTTTGCAACTCAAACACTTCCATATGCTTGGTTATAGAAACTACTTAGTTACTAAATTGCGAACATTTGCTTTCTTAGACCCTTTTTTTGTGGTAAGGATCTATTGTAGAAAATTAAATTTCTGTTTTAAGATCAGATGTTCTGGTTGCAGTGTTCATACTCAAAGGAAAAAACAAGATACAAACCTAAAGCACAGTGGACTTTGTTCTTCCCATGCAGCAGGTAAACACCACAGTAACCACACAGCCCAAAACTCCCCGGAAACAAATGAGTGCCCTGGAGGTAGGTTGACAGGTTTCCTCAGAAGTTTGTGGCTGAAACTCCCTTCTTCAGCAGACATGCAAAAGGCTGAAAGCTGCTCTTCTTTCCCACTTCACAGCCATATCATGGTCACAATGATAGGAAAGCTGGTTTTTACATCAGCGTGGTAAATTGTAAGCCCTTTTCTTTTGCTCCCATTATGTTTCCACTGTAGCACAGAGCATGATGGATCAAACACACAACAAAATTGCAAAGGCTGAAGTTCCCTGAGTTCATAGTCAAGTTCTGGAGCAGCTCTTGAAGGGCAAGCACTGTTTGGCCTAAAGACCCTTCGGGGATTGCTGAATGTATTAATATCCAGGTGGAGACGAGCTGGCTTTAGAGACTGAACTATGATCTACGATAAAAACACATTTGGGGCAGTGCAAGCCAAATGTGAAAGCAGTGCTAACTTCTCCCACGGCAATTCAGCGTGTTCCACTCTTCCTTGTTTTCTATTCTATACCGTGAAGAAAATCAGCTGATGCCAGCTTTATTTGTCCTCAGGGGCTGTTTTTCTTTTATGTGCTATAGCACAGATAAAGGTGCTATACACACATTTGCTATTCTAAAAATGCAATGGATTTAACATGAAAAAATCTTTTAAAAGTAATTTAGTGGACCTAATTGGAATTTCAGAGCTCCATCATTTTCAGAAATATAAAGAATCCTGTCTTCAAGCGATCTTTTAGAAATAAGCTGTGTTCATTAGAAACTGGTACTTATGTCTTTGAATGATTCATTCAACTAAGGCTCTTTGGCTTAACTAATGTGTGTTCTGTAGCTGGTTCTCATCAATCATGATGGCATTGCAGTTCCACAGTATACCTCCACCAAAAAAAAAAAAAAAAAAATTAAAGAGAATTCTTTTTGGCTATGCATTTATATTTAGTCTGAAAGGTATTGCCTTTTTTTTTTTTTCAATCTACAGAGACAACAGTTTTCAGAGGTATGCCAGTCACCAACTGTGTCTCATTTAAGTACATTCTATCTCACAATTCTGTATGTTTTTGGAAAAATGCCAGTTGGCTTGGAGACAAAGGTCTGCCTCCATCAAACTTGCTGCAATAACATATTTGCAATACTTTGTTAATCTGTCATTAATATACTGCCCTCTTTTCAAAAATGTGTATGTTGTATTTGTGTTTAAATAATGGCCCGTCTTCGCGAACGAAGAGCCGGGGAAGGTCCTTACCCGCATATGCAGATAAGGCCTTTGAGCCTGC
>JAWWES010000081.1:79863161-79877335 GCA_035583135.1 Lophotriccus pileatus | reverse complement strand
CTGACCGGGAATCGAACCCGCGGTCTCAAGGGTACCAGCCCTGCGTCTTAACCACTAGACCACCGGGGGCTCCCCATTTGTGTTTAACAGTCAAAATAAATGGTGAAAGTTTAGTAAACTTTTTTTTTTCTGACATGTACTTACTGCAGAAAAGAAAGCTTTGTTTCATGCCATGCTTAATTTAAAGTTTTGTAGCAATGGTGTATAAGCTTAGGAATTGATTTGAGGCAATGTTTCAGATCAAACAGGAAATATTATGAGTCAAAAAAGGAATAAAATCGGAGGGCAGGAAAAGAACTAGTACTTTTGTGATCTGGATCACAGTTTATTACCTATTAGTCACATGTTATTGACTCTGCAGGAGAGACTGCCAGGTCATCAAAGATGTGTGTTTAAATTTTGATGTGCAATTACGCAGGGCATTAGAATTTCCAATTTTTTAAGCAAACTACTGAAAAGTCTTATCAAATGATCCCCCTTTGGAAAGTATGTTCAAAGGCTTATAAATAACAGTGACTTTCAGGAAGAAGTGTGTGTTTTAGTATATTTACATCATGTGACATGCATCATTGGACTGTGCAGGACAATGCAGCGGGTTTAAAAACCCCGCACAAGACATTTTTGATCAAAAGCAGTATAGTAAATGTGTTAATATCAATGCTATGTCTACATTAATGTGGCTTCTGCATCATGACAGTCCTAGATTCAGCAAGGTCTATTGACATCTGCACCATTATAGCAGGAATAAATTTCTCTGTTGTGTAGGCAAAAAGAAGAATGCATCAAATTCTCAGTCTCCTGTAGAGTTTCCTCCTGCGTGGCTCACAGAGCTATCGAGAACACCACTCTCCTCCCACATCCCAGAGCTGGGCAATATGAACTGAAAATATTTAGCTCTTATTTCTCAATAATGTTTAGCTAAGTTGAACAAGAAACACTTTTTCCCCCTTTCCAGTGTTCAAGCTATGCTATTCAGTGCAAATATCTAGTTCTCAAACAAATATGCTACTCCAACTCCTATTTTTTTATGTCCAGCTTCTTCAGTGACTTCACATACCTCTCCCAACATGGATGATAGCTAATACTATAGTCCTCCTTTCTTGATATTTTTCAGAAGTGCACAGAATTTCAGAAGTGCATTGCGAGTATCACAATTTTAATGTTTTCACTTAAGGCTTTTTACCTAAAAATGAGCTTTTATATAAATTCTAATACATATTTCTAGACCTAGTTTGTCTACATAGGGAACAAATAATTCAGGAACTAACTTTACAGTTCCGTTGTTGCAACCAGACCTGTATCTACCTATTGGCTCATTAAATAACAGTCTGATTTCATTCAAAAAAATTGTAATAAAAATTAACTACACTGAACAAATAGAGTAAATATTTATACTAATACAGGAAGTAGAAACTAAAAGGTGCTTTATATAATATATATAATACATATACATAGAAATACCCTGGGTGTATCTTGTGGTTTTATAGGTTTAAAATGCACTTATCCATTGCTGAATGGAAAAACCGGAATATAGGACTTCATTGTTTTTAATCCTTATTTGAATTTTCAAGTATTACACCAAAAGATCAGAATTTAGCATTCCATCTTTATCTTCAGATTATGTTTAATCAAAGTGCTTTGTATGGACCCTTCAGGGACCTCTGTGAAAGAACTACTGTGAAAATATAAAAATGCTGAAATTAAATTCACTGTCTGAAATATTTCAAAGTGGGCATAGTGACTTAGTAGATTTTAATTAATTGAATGTAAAGTCCTGAATAACAACAGATTGAAAGGAAATAGACTTTATTACACTAAATTCAATAACTGACAATTTGACCAATGACATAATAATGATTGGGATACATAAGGAAAAAATAGACAAACTGAATTTGTGTTTGAAAATGTGCCACATGGCAAAATATTTGGGATGAAATAAAAAAAAAAAAAAAAAAAGAAAAATACAGTTTCCAGGTTTGAAACTTCATGAAGCCTCTGGCAACCATGCAGTAGTCTAGTAGTGCTGAGAGGCTGGGAGGGAGAGAAAAGGAAAAGGACAGACTGAGCTGAAATGTCCTAGTTGTTTATCTCCCTTTCAGTTTAAATAGCAGCAGAAAGGAGAATCTCTTAGGCCACCCCATATACAACCACCCAGGATTTATTGCAGTAAGAGCTAAAAAATGGCTTGCATATTTCTTCACTTGAAGGCAGAGGAGTGTTTGAGGAAAAAAGGACTCTCTGCATAAACCTCTTGAGGATGGGGGATGAAGTAATTATGTATGTAAATCAATGTTTCGGCACAGAACTTGCAAAGAAAAGACACACTAAAGTTTTATTCAGCAGTTCCAACCATTTAAGCAAGGAACAAACAAAAAATATGGTTTTGATTTATGAGAATGCCACATCCTCAGAACCATAAATGTTTCCTACAGAATAACAAAAACACCTTCTGACTTCTAAAAGTCAAACTAGACATGCAAAAAAGTTATAATGTATTCCCCTAAGCTTGAAACTGCTTTCATTAATTAATATTAGATACTTAAGGAAAGAATTCATGCTTGAGTACAACATAACATTATACTCCAGATATGAAATTCTGTCATAAAATACTGCTATCTTATTAGTTTCTTACAAGGTTATTAGAGAACAGCTTGAGAATATTTATAGATTGTATCAAGCTAGTATTTTATATTTAATATATTTTAATTTAATATGGAGAGAAATTAAATGAAAAAATTGTAATATTAAAAGCATGATTTCTTACTGCATTTGTGCATGTGTAATATTGTTTAGTAATACTGTACTACAGCTAATCATACCAACAGATAATACAGCTGATGTCAAAGAGTTTTCCACATTTAATTTCTCTACAGGAAAATTAGATATTTTTATTATATCACCCATTTTCTCCTTTTAGAAAAAGAAAGTAACTGTGTTTACATCCTGTTTATTTCAACTCAAGTAACAAAGGTGCTATTTCCGGGGATGATTAATACCACATGTTGTTACAGCAAAGTGATATACATTAGTTGTTCCTTGTTCTCTAAAATGGATGATAATGTTTGAAATTCCAGCTTAGATTCATCCAGAGATGACAATTTCATATACAGTAGCAAAAAGGATAGTCTCATTTCAGTGCATGAAAGGATTTGGCTGCCTTTCCTGCGTATTCAGATTTACATATCTGTGGAATCTCATGTTTGACTTTTTAAAACACTTTGGAAATACTTTTTGTATTGTCTTTCCAGATAGTGACAACAGCATAGTGCAAATGCTACAAACTTAACAATTGTGTTGATATGAAACATCTCAGGACAGGATGTTAACTCTTGATGACGAAGGAAGTCTTTACCATGTAAAACAGGGATGAAGGATTGTGGATTAAACCATTCTTCCTAATCACTGTCCCATCCTGAAAAATTCCCATAATGGCCAGTTTACACCACTCTGCAATACATGCTATTTGAATGGCAAAAGATTACATAGCTTCCAAATACAGTACACAGACTTTTAGTCATCATTTCAATATAAACATACTGTAACAAGAAGACAAAGTCCTTCATGCTTGAACATAAAGCATCTTTCATCCTTTATTGCAGTTGTTCATGCACATTTGCATGTATATATATTACTGAAATCTGTATTTAATCTGTTTGGTGAATTAGTTAATGAACACACAACTGCTTCAAGTCATTTGTCATACTAGAGCCGGCACTCTTTTTCAGACTTTGTCATAATACTTTTTCAGTGTTGCAGATGTTAAAGGGAATTTCAATAATTCACGACAATCCTTTAGATTGCTCATCTGTAAAGATTCAAGCCAGAACCACCAGCAAGGCAGCCTGAAATGTAAATACTATTGTTGATAGTATTTTTTTCTTCAAAGAACTGGTTAAAAATTGTGCATTTCACACACTCGAATACTTTATCCTCTATTAATATCATGTTAATCAGAGCAATCTGCACAAATGTCTGGATCAAAAAAGTGAAAGCAGAATGATTTGTCATATAAACATATTTACTCCTTGAAGTGTAGAAGCCAGTCTGCAATTTCTTTAATTGGTTATATGAGTTGGTTCCTCCTCCTTATTTTTGTGGCTACTATAAAGTGATGTGTTACTTGCCATTTAGCTATCTCTCACTGAACAGAAAGACAAATTACTTTTTATCGTCTTCTAGTCTGGTACAGATGAATATACATGTATTTTCCTTACCTATCTCTATTTTGCTTCCATTAGCTTACAAACAACAAATACAGCATCTTTCTTCCCTACTTTTCCCACTCTAGCAAGTTGGTGCTTGAAAATTACTCCATTATTAGAAAGAGATTATATATAAAAATACACCAACTGGGAAAAAAAATAGATGTGATTTCTTCCTAAACTTTTAAGTAAGGACAGTGTGGGTATGTGGTAGAAACTATACTCTTGAGGAAAACATGGAAACACATGGAAAGTGTTGAGCTGCAGGAGAAGAGAGTGACTCATCATGTCCTTAGAAGAGATCCATAGGGCAGAGGCCTCACACAGGACCACCAGATGCCTGTGCTCAGTTTCTGTTATTTAGCTGGGTCTCAGAAAATGTGGTGGTCCAGGAGAGCAAAGCAGGGCTTAGGTGTCCCTCAGACTGGCAAGAAATGTCAAGAATAAGAAGGACTTTATAGGTATTTTAGTAACAAGCAGAAGTCCAGTTTGGTTTCCCCAGTTCAAGAGAGTAATTGAAAGTCTTGAGATGGTCCACTTAAGCCCATCAAAATGAGCACATTCTTGAAGAACATGACAACCAGAGAAAAGTTGGGAGGACCAGTGTTTGTTTAGCCTAGAAAAGAGAAAGAAGGCTCGGGGAATCCAGTCTTCCAATACCTAGAAGATAGTTATAGAGAAGGTAAAGGTACTCTCTTCACAGGAATCCACAGTGACAACAGGCAATAGGCACAATCTGCTTCAAGGGAAATTCCACCCAGACTAGGAAAAAGATCATTTACCATGAGAACAATTATAACTTGGAATAGCTTACCCATAGAAATGATGGAATCTCCCTTGCTGGAAATATTAAAATATACAGGACTGTGCTTTACAGGGCCCTGGGTAATTTAATCTAGAGTTGGATCAGATGATCTCCAGGGGTCCTTTCTACCCTAGACTTTTCTTTTATTCTACATTTCAGTGATTCTACAGTTTTGCCTCTTGGACTTATACCACATGACAACATGATGGGGTAAGACATGAACCCTAGAAATAAAGATACAGAGCTATTGCCAGTGGCAAGCTAAATAATGCATGGATATATTTTAAAATCCTATGACAAAAAAATTATATTAATTATGGTTTTTTTCAGGCATTTCTGATGATTGATTATTTGCCCCAGTTTTTACTGGGAAGATTGGGTTATTTACCTGGAAGCTAGAAGAAGCAAGTTAAATACAAGGATAATATTTGTTCTTGATGTGTAAAATATCCCACCTGACATAAATCTGAATCTCTTAGCAGACGAAGAGCAGTTCAAGAACTGCTCCAATTACAAACCAGCCCTCAGAATTGTACGTCATCTGGAGTCCCTGAAGGAATTTACACCTGATTGTTATTCAAAAGAAACTCCAATACTTGTATTATTTAGAATGCTATGCTGCATAGATCCAGAATTAATAGAATGACATTAAGCTGAGACATAATAACTAGCTACTACATCAGTACTTTCTGACGTTTCTAATCTTGCTGTCAAACAGTCATCTGTGTTTTAGAAAAATTATATACTAGAAATGACAGATATTTAAAGTGGAAGTGGCCTCCCTTATGTTGGATGTTTCCTATTTTCAAACTCCAGGGTTCCTATTGCTTTTCTTTTACTATCACTTACATTGAGATCTGTGTATGTGATTGTGTTTAGTAGTGTTAGTCACGCTGTTGTTAACTAAGGTGGGATTACTGAAAATAAAAGGATTGTCTGGAATCCAGTTCTAAGCCAGTGTAAGTACTCAGAAATTTATGTAAATAAATAATTTCACCTATATTACTTACAGTATTTCCACATTCCAAGTCTTAAATGTGATGCAGACTTTCATTTTTTATTCCAGATGTTTCCTTTTTCTTGATCTATCTCTAATTGCTTGATAGCTGCTTTCTCCTCATCTATCTATTGAAAAAGGAGAAAAAAAAAAAAGAGTATCAGCTTACACCACCATCTTTCCATTACACCACCATCTTTCAATTGAAGACTTTCAAGACCTTTGATGAAGAACAGCAGGTTGTGTTTCATCCTCATTTCAAAACACAGAAAATGGCCTGAGGAAGGAGGAGCTTGCTGCTTTCATATATTCTTAGTGTGCATGCTGGAATTACAGTGTCTTGGCCCTAATCTGTACAAACACTGTGGTCTCCAGTAGCGCAACATGAAAAGATAACTTAATATGCATAACAATATAAGAGAAAGCTACACTGTCAGTAAACTCAGACAGAAAGCCCTTGGAGTTAGTTAAGGGGAAAATTCACGAAATACTGTCATAGGGAAAAAAATCTCAGTTCACTAAGTTTAAACCTGAATCAGGATAGAAGCAGGTTACAGATTTATTAAAGACTTAAAACCAGGAATCATCTCTATTTTTAGAGTCAATGTCACTAATACAACATATAAATCATGATATAAGACAATTTCAAAATGCTAACAAGCACCTACAAATTTCTAAATATTTTTTAATAAGGAGTACCTAAAATTTTTCATCACAAACATGCCAGATATTCACAGAGCTACCATCACACCTATGCCATCCCCAAAGGATGAGTGGCTTACAAGCACCACGACTTCTTCAAAAGCACAGGTTACCGTCCTGTAAGGAAACATAGATGTTACAGCTTTATAGGTGTCTGTGTTGCTCTCTACAACCTATTAATGCACAAGCTGGTGAGAAAGCATTCTGTGAGTTCACGTGCACAGGCAAACTGCTGTTTGCAGGCAGCTCATGGTGTCTGATAGGGAGACTGTTCTAGCTGGCTAAAGCAAAGAGGTGATGCTGGTGGGGCAAATTCTGGTAGTGTCAGACCAAGTTTTGATGGCTGCCCTTTCCACTCCAAAGTCTCTGACTCCTGTTATGAATTTTCATGCTTCTTTTATGTTTCTTTTAAGATTAATTTTTTTTTTTCCCTAAAGTTCTCCCATTACTGTTTAATCCTGCTGGTGGTGGTCTTTCTCTTAAACATGATCAGGTTTTGGCAAATTCAACTTTTTTCTGTGTGTACTTGATACACACATATACACTGTTTGACCTCACATTCTTACTAGCAAGGGGTGTTAGCATTTAATGCTGAAAGATTAAGTATTAAGATTATAAATCTTAGTAGAAAAGTTTTGGCAAGTACAGGCAGTACAGTTTTGGCAAGTACAGGCACAGTGAAGCTATAAATGATTCCTGCTAGAAATAGGTAGAAAGACTTCTCAAAAAAAAAAGACACCCTTTTTTGTCTGGAGTTGAGTGTGCGCATAATAGTAAATAAGGATAACACTATTATTAGTACATAAAATCCTCTCCTTTGACTGTGGCCTGAATGTACAACAAGCTTCTCTGTTGTGATTGCAAATACAGCATACCTGAAACATGAAAACGAACTCAGAAGGGAAATGGTGTGTTGATACAATGATCAAAACCCCCCAAACAGGTGACTCAAATGTACTTACACTACAGATGGCACTGCAGATACAGCCTTAATTGCTTATTTGCATTTCTTTGTCTACCTGCTTGAATACCCCAGCTTTACTTACTTATCCAGTCAAATACAGAATGTATGAAAGTAGATATATCTTTGCTTTGTTAGTGATTGGAAAGAAGCCCTTTCCTTGATATGACAGAAATCATATTAGGAAAGAAGGGAATGAACAGTATTTTGGTTTTGTTAAAAACCATTTCTCAGTTTGATTCAGCATAACACACCAGGCTGTCAGAGGCTTCTCTGATCGTGTGAATCTATTGGAACAGGACATTTCTAACATGTTATGTAAGCAATCCATATCAGAAACATATTTTTCTTATGACCTGTGGGTGATGGTCCTGGGCATTGTATGTGTTCAGCACCTAACTATATAATTTGAGTTACTTATATAGTTTGAGCTGAAAAAACTTCCATCATGAACTATGCTAGTTAGAAGAATTTGACTCTCCAGTTTCCTGTATGCCAATTTGGAGCAATTTCAACACTAGCAGACTTAACGCTTTACCACGCCTGCTACTTTTCCTGAAGCAATTTTTAAGTTACATACAGAAACCACAATTTTTTTTTCATCACTGAATTTGTTTACCTTTGTCTTCCATTGGTTGGATCTAGCTACAGCGTTGACTGCTATATTTTACTCTACTATCAAATTGTCATTCTCTATCAGGGGTTTTATAGTCCTTGATGAAATAACCCATTTTAATGTACCTAAGAAGTTTAGTTGAATGTATGTTTGCACCTCTCCTGAAGAGGTGATTAAATGGCAACACATTAGTTAGCATCAGGTCTTTAGGGTAATTACTAGAATTACTACAAACCCTTGTTCTGGTATCAGTGGTCTTCACAGGCTGAGTGCCTACCCAGCTCAGCAGTGAGCTCTGTTGTCAAGAGTGTCCTCACTTTTCTTACCAGTCTTCCTTGATATATGGCTATCAAACACAAGATGATTCTTATGAGTGTTTCAAGAAAACAAGTCACTTCTGATTTAAGGCTCATCTTCTGATGCTTGAAATATGGACACCATAACTGGAAATCTCTCCAAGTCAGAAAAGAGCCAGATGACATGCAATCCTGTTTGCTTTGAAGGATTATTCTTCTGTATGCACATACAAGTGCTAGTTTAGCCTTTTCTGGCCACAGAGCTACAGAATTTGCACGTTTCAAAATTTTCATGAGTGCCAAGATAGGGCTCCCTCCCCAGTAGAACTTTATATTGGATATTTTGATATGAGTTTGACTCACACATCTAGATGTCTATTGCCCACTCATGAGAAGAAAAGCAAAATGCCTAGTAATATTTAATTAAATACGAGTTTTGTTAGTCATGGAAAAGAATAAGATGGGAATACCTCCAAGACATAATTACTTTAAGACATTCTATCCTGAAATGGATCCTTAAACAATTTCCACAGACTCTTATAAGAAAGTTAAGTTAATAAGGTTTCCTAAATTAAATGCTGATAAGAGAAATCCAAACAGACATAATAAATGTATACAGCTGTTGAATATCTTTTGAAAACGAGAATGGACTTTCAAAGGCCTAAATAAAACACAGGATTACACATCATGCAGGGGTTTGGAATGACAACACTGTTATGTTTTTCTGGAGAGTTGTCTTTTCCACATTTTTTTCTAAAGAAAATTAATCTGGTTGATAAGTTTTCTTGTTTAGGTTGCATACACCTTTTCAAAGTTTTTTAACTATTTCCAAAATTAGTGGCAGCTAGTTAAACAATGTTGAGATTTGACTCAACTATAGATTAAAAAATCTCAATATATTTTAAAAAATATATTTTAAAATATATTTTAAATATATATTTATAAAAATATATTAATATTTTAAATTATATTATATTTTAAAAAAATTTTTTGTCAAAAATTAATATCAGAAATGGGATAAACAAGCTCTCTACTAGTTTCTGCATTCAACAATCCATAAAAGTCCATTTAGAGAAAAGGTGATGTTTCTCTGGGGAAAAAATGCAGATATGAATGGAAGGTGTTTCTGGCAACAATTTAAAAGAAAAAAAAATTGTTCTGGTCCATCACCACTTTACTAATTCATTAATAAGTTCATTATTAAGGATTGGTTACCATGACCTGGAGAATAAGGGACATGAGTTTTTGCATCTCTCCCCACACTCCTACCTTGAGTTTTTCATAGGATCATGCTGGTTTTGGATTTTCCTCAACATACTCTTCAGAAGCTGGGATTAGTTTCTATCCTGTCCTGCCTCTGTGATGTATCAGTCACTCTTTCATATCTAGTTGTCATGAGAATATCCAGTTATTGTGTGTTAGGAAGTTGATGACCAAATGCTGTAGCTGTCAACAAGGCACACCATTTTAACAATCTCTCTGTTAGTATTTTGAACCCTTGTCTTCATATGCATTCCCCATTCACACCAATGTAAACATTTTTATTACCATTTTCTACAGCACTGGAAAATTCTTGGGCTTTAATTTTCAAAGACATTACAGGAACCTTGGTACTTTCTGGCAAAAAAATGACAGCTATATTCAGTTTCCCAAGCTCTTTGTGTTGTCCCTTAATATTTCAGCATCAGTCTCTTGGCCCAGAAACAGAACACAATTTCCTTTTATGCAATTTTTTTGACTCTAAATTCTAATGTGATACAGTCTTCATATTTTATTTCTCAGTTTTATTGTATTGTGGTTATGGTGTACCTTTCTACTTTCTCACCCCTTATTAGTCACATTGCTTTTTCCTTTTTTGTGTGAAATAAACTGGAAGCAGATCTGAGAGGAAGGGAAGACCCACTTGCCATTGACAGCAGACACAGAAGGAAATCTTTTGAATAGTGGAAAAAAATATTTCTTTACTCTTAAATAATATTCCAAATACTCTGTCTATGAATATTTTTTCATTGACCTGTTACAGTTGTTTTGATACATATTTTTTAATGGCTGACACATTGAGTGATCTCAACTATGCTGATTACAATAGAGATGTCAGTTGACATCAGATGAAGAGTTTGATTCAGAGACAACGTAAAGAAATGCAACACAGCTTTGGTGCCTTCTTCTGAGCAATCATGAATGAAAATCATCCCCACAGAACTGTATCTCCTGTTTGTACATTCATATTAACATCAAGATAAAGATGATGATGAAGATTAAGATAAAGGTGTATTTTCATATATGAGCATGTCCTAAAGAACTATGCATCCAATAAGATGATGATCTGTGATCATGTGCATATGATGGAATCAAGAAATAGCAACCAGCCAGCCAAAGATCAGTGTGAAAACACAAAGTTATTGTAGATGTCAGCCTCTTTGTATACAGTAGGCAGAAGATTCCTGTTATGATGTGTTTTTCTGGGTAGCCTGGTCCTGCCATCCAGTCGCAGGGATGGCTCTGACTTTGGTGGGTATGATGGCTTCCAGAACCGTGATGCTCAGGCACAGAAAGGTGAAGTCATGTGGCAGCTGTCAGGGGCAGAGCTTCCACTAGAACTCAGGGCTGTGGCTTTTGTCATTTCCTATCTGGGACAAAATTGTCTCTTGCATCACTCCCAGTACATCTCAATCATGCCACAAACATGTATTGTTTTGTTACTCTCTCCATCAAAAAATGGATGACTGTACACTCCATAGGATGCAAACACCCAAAGAATTCAAATCCACTTAAGTTGAAGCAAAACCACACTGGAGCAAAAGATTTTCAGAACCTGGCACTGTTTTTTTTTTTTTTTTTCTTTTTGGAAAAAATTGCTGAACATATAAGGACATCCTGTTAAAAAGCCTCCAGCTTACTTATTACTCATTACCAGCAAATATGATCTCCATGATCCAAAACACAAACAAAACTCAAAATGTATACAAAAGTAATTTATATTCTTTCTAGTTGAATTTCATGATAATATGGGATTGATCACAGAATATTGTCATGCAGCTTTTTATGCCAGCTGGAAGACTTCCGACAGTTTTCTTATACTGTCTTATAGAAAAAAATTCTTCATTGAAAACATGTGAATTCTTTTTTTCACCCCTGGAAATAATTCTAACCCTAAAAAATTAATTGGATTTGTGGATTTGAAATAAAAAAGATAACATGAAGAGAAGTCTTAGGTAACAGCAGATCACTGTATTCTGTTGTGAGTCCTGCTGTAACAGGAGTTTTTCATATTAAGGTTTTGCTCTGTCTGTCCCTGCGGGAAATAGAGAGATCACCTTGATTTTTTCACAGTGTATGTACCAAAAAAGGAAAATACATGAAAACGTACACTGTACATATGAACTAGGGTTTCTGGAAGTTGTTACTAATTTCAGAGTGCACAGCTCTGGAGATCTACAGAAGAATTTGGAAAAATACAAGCTAGATTTTTGGAAGAGCATACCTGCATTGGCCTGATTAGGAAGAAGGGGTAAAAGACTAGAGATCAGACAACAGAGTGCTTCAGAGAAAAGTATTTTGTGTGTTTGGATTTTATCCAAGTAAAAGAAAGTGCCATGATTTGGAGTGAAAGGGATGTGAATCATAAAGGAAAAGTATTATTTGTTAGTATTGGGATATTTATTTACCAGCCAAAAAACCTTAATTTGTGATAACTAATCTAGTGTATATATTTTTCATTCTGGTGATAATTTACTGTATTTTATGATTTTTGGGGGGGGTAAAAAAAATAATCCTTGATGAACCCCTGAAGAAAACTTAATTACTGAGACAGCTTACCCTCTTCCCATGCACTTACTTTTCAGTGAAATTCTTGCCTGTCAAAAGTGCCTGCCAAGCTGAGCCCCCAGCATTCTGCCAGGTTAGCTCTGAGTCTTTCCCTCTATTCATAATGAGAAATGTCTGTTAAAAAGTATTCTTCAAGTTCTGTGCTTCCAGTTTGCAATGTAAGTTTTGTTCCCAGTTCTGGTAGTATGCATCCTCATTCTGCAGCTAACTGTCTGCTTCTCATGAGGTAGAGAAAGACTTCATACAAGTTGAGGCTTGTTTTCTGTTTAGTTAATTTCAAACTGCTTAGAAAGACTGCCAAGTCAACATCCAATAGATGTTACACAATGAAATGAGTCTTAAAGCTACAAAAATACTCAGAAGGTTAATTTTTTTAAGTTAGGTGCAAAAAGAAATGTAAAAAAAAAAAAAAAAAAAAAACCACATAAAAAGAAGCGTTTCTAAAGCAGCAATATGTGTTTTGTTCATGCTGTGTATATGCATTTACCATTACATGAAGAATTTTTTCTTTTTCCTTGTTTGATTTTCCCCATTCCTGAAGTGCATCATACAGTTTGACAGAAAAGACCACACACAGGCTTATTTTACTATGCTTTCAAATACAAAATAAAAATATAATTCTAAGAAATTTTGAAGGATTCTGAAGCAGATAAAATGAAAGGCAAGTGGAAAGAAAATATCCACCTGAGGAATTTCAGTTATGAATAAGCTTGCTTTTTATCCTTAAGGGATAACCTGTGCTTAAAAATGCTCTGTGGATGTCACGGACCAGCCCTTCACGTTCCACATCAGTTTGGCAACAGTGGTCAAAGATGAAGATTTCAGTGATCTGACTGGGAGGATGGCTCAAAAACCATCCTACAAAACTACAAACCCAGTTTAGTAGTGTCATAGCAGACCAGAAGCCAGCTGCTTATTGGAGATGGCCCTAAGACCGGGACAGAGTTCGTGGGTTGGAAAGAGGAGCTCTGTGAGGACGAGATTGAGGCTGGGATTAATGCTGGGACTGAAAACCAAACGGACACTAACAACATGCCTGCCGGAGAGCACTTGGTCGACTGAGCCCTAAATGTCCTTGAGGCTAAACCTAAACCTCTAGGTTGAAGCCTCCATTTTATGTTACAGTTTTTCCTCTGTTCATTGACTTGCTCTCTGAGCATAAAGACAGTTTCCCACTGGGCAGCATACCATGTGGGTAGCTGCCCTAACCAATCCCAGTTCTCCCTGATAAGTTCATACATTATACTCCTCCCTCCTATGTATCCACCTGATGCCTACCCAATCCCAATTCCAAGTTTTGCATGCTCCTCCCATGCTCCGCCTTCATTCCAGACCCTTCCTCCACCTACCCTATATAAATCCACCATTTTGATTAATAAAGTTGGATCAGCAGTGAGCACCAGGGTGTACAGTTGTCTCCTTGTGGAATTAACTTTGACCTTTGTAGTGTGCAGTTGTCTCTATAGTCTGTACACTACTCTGAGGTGAATTACATCCTGCTTAAAGAACCCTGCTCGTCTCGTTGCTCTACCCCTGAGTCAAGCCGTGACAGCTGCTATCTTTTTTAATAGTCTTTGTCTCGAAATGGTAGAGTGCTGGACACAGCACTCCAGGTGTGGCCTCAGCAGCACTGAGTACAGGGGAAGAATCACTTCCCTGGTCCTGCCGGCCACACCATTCCTGATGCAGTCCAGGATGCCATTGGCCTTCTTGGCCACCTGGGCACACTGCTGGCTCATGTTCAGCCTCCTGTCAATCCAAACTCCC